>JAYEPQ010000001.1:27583180-28110680 GCA_036321105.1 Dracaena cambodiana
AAGAACAACGACATGAGGAGGGCCATGTTGGTTTTGTCACTCCATATCTGCATGGTAATTATACATGCATGATAGATATAGATGAAAAGAATATAACTTAAATTTGTGTAGGCATAACAGACAAGTACGTACCCCATACTTGCTTCCAAAAGATATGACCATGAGATTCACATGTCCCTTAACATTTAGCAACAATGAGAGGACCAATCCCTCCTGCATTGGCATGCCCATGTACTTAGCCACACCCATCGTGCCGCCAATCTTCCCTAATGTCCCAAGTGAGATCACCACGAGCGTCATTATGACCACCTCCTTGAACTTGAGATACGCAATATCCACCTGCAGTCCAGCAACTCCAAAATATATCGGCAATATTAAGTTATGGACTAAATATGTCAAACGCTCGATAACTGTCCTTGCAAATGGCCCATTTCTCTGGATCATTAAGCCGAATAGGAATGCTCCCATCATGGAGTCATAGCCTAGAAGCTCAAAACACATTGACACTGAAAACACGATCATTAGAACAGCAAACACCACCTCATCTGCAACCACATGATTGTGCTTGTTCCATATGTTCACCCATTTAACGATGCTCCTTATCATGATGGAGGTCGTGACAGCAAGCACGAACGCAACAAACCCTGCAATAATCCTTCTCCCTGAAGACACATATCCTATTTTACTTTGTTCCCCGTGCAGAATGTCTAAGATTGCCAGCAACACAAGGCAGATGATGTCGGTGACGAGGGCTGCTGAGATGGCCATTCTTCCGATCTTCGTCATAGTTAGCTTGAGTTCATTCACAACCCGAATGAGGACTGGCGAGGCGGTATTGAAGAAGACGAGGAATATAGTGAAAACAAACGTAACAACGCTTCCGCCTTTATTTATTAGGCGATAAAGGAGAGGGCTTGCTAGGATACTTAAGAGCATGCAGGATGATATGCTGCTAGCATTGATCATGGTTGCGTTGGGGAGCAAGCGTCGAATGTGTGAGACGTCGATCTCGAGGCCAACCAAGAACATGAAGAAAATGCGAGAGGCCATCGCAATGCGTATAACTTGTATGCTCTCCTTGTTTGACAAGTTGAGTTGTCCAAGGAGCGTCGGGCCGAGAATGAAACCAGCCTGCAGTGGATTGGAAAAAAGAGGTTACATACGTATATGGTTCCTAGAAAACGTATACATGCATGTGACAGGGAGGTTGTATTTACAAGCATTTGCGAGGCGATGGTCGTTTGGCCGAGGCGTTTAAGAACACTGTGGATGAGATGGGAGAGGGCGACGAGGAAGAAAATATTTGTAATGGTACAAAAGAATGATAGGATGTCGTTATTATTGCAGGGATCATCGCCAAGCTCATCTTCAAATTGTTTTTCAACAAATTCGAAGAGCTTAGAATGGTTTTGTTGATCCATTTTGTTTTAGTGGTGATCGACTTCTCCTCCTATTTTCCTCTCTCAAATGATTGAAGAAGAAGAGCTGGGAAGATGGTAAGCAATGGAAAATGTAAGGCTCATGTTTCCTTATTAATTATATCTCCTTATTCCGAGGAAATATTTCTTTAAGTTTTGTATATTAGTTGGATCGATGTTGCGTGACTAAATAATAATCTGACTTAGAATTGAAGTTTCAGTTAGAAAATTCGATGTACAAAACCTGTCAAACCATTTTGTTGTGTGGTAAATTTTATTTGTTGTACCATATATATTTAATCACTCCTTCAGGTGATAATTAATAAGAGCATTAATCTTTTTCAATTTAGCTAGGTAAAGTTATAATTTTAGCAGGAGGACCTTTCGGTAACTTTGCTGAGGATTTTCAGTTTTAGATTGATGGTAAAACGTCCAATCCGGCAGAATATGGGAAAGGCACGCCGCTGACCATTTATTTCGTTTCCATATGAGTTGAGCGCCCGCCTCGATTGATGCAAGCGCAAATGCACTTAAGGTGTGTGTTTGTCAGCATCGAAGTATAAGGTGCTAGTTATTTATTTGTTTGGTAAAAAAAAATTAAAATTTACTGCCACCATTATTTTTTTTTCTCTCTTTCCTTTATTTTTTTAATTTTTTGTTGTTAGGCTCTTGAAGTTGAAGTTGAAGTTGAAGTAACTAGATAAAATATTTATTTTTTATTAGTTTCACATTATGACTTTTCAATTCTATTCTAAATAATAAATAGACTAAATTTTTATTACTTTATTTGATAAAAAAATTATTTTTTTTATTCTACTTCTTACTTTCAAGGAAGCACAAACAAGAATTCCAAGAACTCTCGTCCTAAACTTTCATTTTATAAACTACTTCTATTTTTTTGTCTTTATTTGCCAAATATGACCTTAATCTCATGACTCCTTATAGACTATAATCATCTTTATCAAGGGGGAAATCTATGCAAATACTTAGAGACTATAATATCCTCAGTCTTAGTTTATACAAATAGAAAATCTATGTAAATACTTAGATATTTATTCAGGTGTATATGGGGTAGGTCACAGGCCTATCCAAACGAGCTGGTTTTCAGCACATGCCTGCATTGGACTCAACAGTTCCGGACAAAGCCCAAGCCATGTGGTCGGGCCCATGCACGGGCCCTAGTAGCTTGGGAAAAGCCTGCTTAGGTTTTTTTACATTAAAAGTTCATATAAAAATAATTTAGATGCCCGAAGAGTCAAATAAAATTTATTAAATCAAAAAAAAAAATTATAGTGCACATGAAATTTTTTTATGCAAATTTTGTAATATTATTTCTCACAAATTAACAAAATAGTTGTGTTTTGGTATATATTTTACATATAAGAAATATATTCATGTAGTTTAAAGGAAAAGCACTCACAATATAATCTACTATTCTCTCTTTTGGCTAATAATTGATTTTTTTACTGGATAATAACATTAACGATTACACTTTCTCATTACGAAACCAAATATATCCTTCATCACGAGCTTCACAGGTCATTGTGGAAAGTTTTTGTGACGAATAACCTTTGTATCCATTCAGATTTCTTCAATATAGCAGCAAAATCGACGCGCATATTACTTTTTCTCTATGAATGAAGAACACCGACTATATAAAAGTAGAAACATGCGAGCATCTTGGAGGAGAGAGTGATGAATAATACTGACTGGATGTTGTCTAATAATATTATCCACTGCCAGAGGAGCATCTAAGTTAATTGATTTTCATCCAAAATATCTAAGTTCAAATCCTACCAAAAAAATTTAGCTTCCAAACCGATCAATTTTAAAGACTATATAACTTAGATTTTTTGGCAGGTCTACTGGGATATTATAGAAGTTATATGATCATGACATTGTCTGTCCATCTCAACAACTTTTGAAAAGAAATATCATAAAGATGAGTAACCAAAAATCTATCTACAGTTCTAGAACTATTACCTCAATCTTTGGATGCTTGTTTGTATGGGACTAATCCTAAAGATTTAAATACAAGATTCCTTTTTTTCCAAGGATATGGACTAAGGATAGGTTTTGTTTGTATATCATTTATTAAATAAAATCCTAGGAGTTAGGATACAAAACATAGAGATGACCAATTTTTTGACCTAAGGAATTTTCATGGGAATCATCAATGAGCGGTTGAGTTCCAAACAACCTTAGGATTGTAGGTGGAATCCACACGACTCTCATACTTAAATGACATCTATAAATTTTCATATCTACCATCCAAAAAGGCTCTCGGTAGACAAAGTGACCAATACAAGAGTTTTAACTTTAAACTCACAGTAAATACAAGCTGATGTATTTTATGGCAAACAAAAATAGAACAAAACAAAAAGATTAACATCAAGCTTTCCATTAATTAACTGCAAACTGACTCACTTTCAGAGAAAAATGAGACAGCCAGTTCCATTAGATGATACAATCACAATCAGACAACCTTTAAATTTATGCGTAGAATATCGTGTATTTAAAAAATATTAAAAAAAAGAAGGTGCTCCGCATTTTTTTCATGACTAATCCAAGGTGCTTAATTTAAAAAAATGATACAGCGAAATAACTTCAAGGATTGTAATTCGGTCCACAAACAAACTTCAGAGTACAAGAATTGATTCCCTCTAAAGAGTAAATTAAACAAAAGTTTAGCACGATGCATATCTAGTTTGAATATTGAAAACATCGTAATGTTAAAAATAGCAACATAGTTGTCCATATCACATGACATGATATACATATTTTACAATATAATAGGATATATCAGGAAATCAATACATATTTATGATACAATACAATAATAATATATGGATTTGGCTTGTTGCTTTGATTTTTGTGAAATAAAATATAAAATTGGAATTAAAGTCACAAACGAAGAAAGTAGATTGAAAAAAGTACAGTCATATTCCTCTATAAGATATAGAACTCAATTATGAAATGGAGTATTATTCAGTTGGAAGATACGTACTAAATATAAGTCCATTAGTTTTGATGTCTAAGAAAGAACATGTAACTATCCAAAAAGGATGAAAAGAGGTATGGTAAAACTTTAAAATAGTTATTTATTTGTTCCTAATAATTAATATCTAATATGTTTATTTTAGAATAATTATTAGTAGGATTTCGTAACGTACATAATATTTCAAGCATGATAGATGCATAGATAAAGAAAAAAAAAAGATAATAATAAAATATAAGACGATTGTCTGGAGCGAATGAAATGAAGATGAGGAAATTGAAGAATAAATGTTTTCAACTTTAGGTCAATCCAATGATAGATTACATTTATTAATATTGTCATTTTGATTAATGACCATACAGTCACAATGTTCATCACACTTTGAAGTTTTTTTTTTGTAACAAATGTCATGGTCATCACAATCCCCACCTTTTTGGTAACCTAATTGAATTGCAAGTTGAATCCTTAAACTCCTACATATTTGGTAAGAAGTTTTACTATTATGTTGTATGGTACTTGTACACTTTAGATTGTACCTACCTATTTGTATATATATAGTTATTGACTTGTATTTAATACTTTATCATTTATACCATTTCATCTTGATTGGCTGTTTGCATATGCTTTAAATTTGATTATATTTTTGTCATATGCATCATTATGTGCTTGATCACTAATTTACTAGACACTAATCAATGTATCTCATATGCTACAATACATGATGGGATATATGGTAGGATAAGAATACACAATATATATTCCTATTTGACAATTATGATTAACAGTAATAACAATAAAGTCCTTATGCAAAAAGATAGAAACGACTCTTCGCATTTAATTAAGCAGAATATATATTAATTCTATAAAGAACATGAACACACCAATTTAGAAGTTATTGCTTAATAAGCTTATTGATTGACTAAAACACATAGACAACATGCATAAGTAGATTCATAATAGATCTAAACAAATGAACATGAATATCTGCAAATTTACAAACTTCTCATCAAAAAGAATTTTGTATTGCACAACAAACTTATTATTTTGCAAAAAATAAGCATAATTATCACCCCAAACAATATAATTCAAGCAACTAATGTTTTAATATGTAAGAAACCCAGACAACAAATAAAATATGAAAATCATAATAGCAAACAAAAAACAATGCATCTCATTCAAAGAAATAAAATTGTCAGATTGTGGGTTTAGTTTACTGGGTTTAGATTCACTTTACATTCTATCCACTTATAATCCAATAAATAGGAGGTTGCTCGCTATAAATAATATTTTTCTCGCTATTCATAATATGGTATCAGAATAAAATTATAGGGTTGGTCTTAACACTCTCATCTTCCCTCTTTACTATAAAAGGTAACTGATAGAGACTCTATACCGATATCTCTAGATTGGGGATGGTAGCAGGGGATACCAATCCCATAGTTTATCTTCTCCGCACCATTGCTTAATGTTGCCACCATTGCTGCTTCCATTTTCTCTTCCCGTTGTTGTCCACACCTATAACATCCTAGTCGATTCTACTATGCCTTGCAAGTGGCCCCCACCAGCCTCATTCGCTTCAATATTGTCCCCTACAGTCCTTGATGTAATCTGTTACGGGTCAAACTATTATTAATACTGAAATTAATTAACCATTTTCCTACCTTAACCTATTATTGGGTCAACGTAGCTCTTTTTAGGGTAGATTTAACCTTTTCCAGGGTTAAATCCACTAGTTACTGGATCAAACCATTGCTACTACTAAGTTTTTATATTAGGTGCATCTCACTTTCCAATGTGAGATTTCCTTCAAAAGTATAAATTTTGGATTTTTTAAAATTATTACTACAGCTAATTTATTGTTTAGATTTTTTTCACTTTATTTTCTTTTTTTAATCTCTTAATTACGTGTCCAATTTACCAAAATTTTTATTTAATGCTCTTACATTTGACTTGACATGAATGATATTTAAGTTTTTATACTTGATTTAGTCTCCTTTCTTAATTCTCTCCGTCTCTTGCCTATTTTTTAAGATTTTATTTCCTTTCTTAATCTCCTATCATGTTTTTATGATCTCATTTGATATATTTTCTTACTTTTGATTATTCTACCATTACTATTGCTACTAATGTTACTGCTAGTACTACTACTCTTCCAAATCTATCTCAAATTATTTGGAGAAAATGGTGATATATATACTCTATTTTCTCAATCATCAGAATAACTGACAAATATCATGAATAAAACTATATCGCCTAAATTTTTCTCAATATTATATGATAAGTTGGGCATAACTAATATTTATGCTCTACCTTGGCGAAAGTGTCTTAGATTGTGGGTTTTATTTATTGGGTCTACGCCACTTTAGATACTCTTTTAAACAACTTTCCATTATTCCAACAGTAATTATAGGTTTTAATTTAGACAAGTCACTAGACATGCTATTTTAGAAATGATGTTTCTACAAGAAAAAATGGATTTGGACTAAAATTTAATAATAAAATAAGTACTAATTTAAATAATATCATATTGGAATTTTTGCTATACTAGGTCATTGAGTTAGAGATATACGTTGGTGGCTTATAAAAGTAAATTATAATACAAAATAATTCATTACTGTTGCCATGTCCCTACTCACTAGAGCCAAACCTGTGCTCCAAAGATAATGTTGACATCAGAATTTTGGCCAAGAGTTTATTACTATAGTTGTTTATTTATATGTAGTTAGTAATCTTTAACAAATATTTTTCTTAGAAGAAACTGGGAATGGTTGGAACTATTGGTTTTTTTATTACTAATAAAATGTTTAAATTAGGGTAGGGAGTGTATGTTGTACCTTATTTTCTCAATCATGAACTAGATATAATGTTGAAATTACTTTATTTATTTAAACTTGCCTAGAAAGATTTAGAGGGCCCTGGCTATGGAGAACTGCTAGTTAGCAGCGGATCTGATCCTATTAGGACTAGGTTTTGGAGTTCGACATAATAAGTAATGCATGACACATGAATAATATTGATTTTGAAACTTGGCATGACCTATGGACATGACTATATGTGATACACCACAAGAACTATACAAAAGATACTTAACTAATCATAACTTGACTGTTGACCCAAGTTATATGATAATGAATAAATATGTACATGGACCCTAGTTATAAGATGGGCACATGGTACATGACATACACTGATACATGAATGCTTGGTTGAATGACATAAGATCACAAATTACACATGACACTGACATTATAATACATGATGTGATTGTGAACCAGGATACTTGAACATATATATAAATATACATGATGCATAAAGTTATATTCAACGTCGTAATTTCACGCCTGACAATGATATGAGAACTAATATTGGGTTGTATGATATCGAGACTCATGCAATTGATCTTAAAAATTATATAATTGATCTAACATGGCACATGTCCCATCGTACATGGCACAAAATATGACATAATACCAACAAGATTGTGAATATTGATACTTGATTAATAATGTACACAAAAGCACAACATGGTTTCATATCATTGCAAGTGATATGCCTAAAGTGCAACAAGGTTTCATACTATTGTAAGTGATATTTCTAGTACTGTAGCATAATTTTATACCATTGGAACTTATGTGCCTATTGGTGTGGCATTGCTTAATATCATTGCAAGTGAAATGTTTATGTTTACATGCAAATGCTTACTGTTATGTACAAGAGTTACATATTATCCATGCCTTACTATTATTCTATGTGATTAATATTCGTGATTTGTAATGATTACAACATTGCAGTAGCGTACCATATTGATTATGCTTATTTTAGAAAGTTCTTCTTCCTCTATGTTCTATTTGTCGGGTTTACACTCCTAAGTTCCATACTGATTACGAGAAAAAATTATGTTATTTCATATGTAATTTATGCACTCGTAATCTACTTTTGTGCTCTAATAATGTTGTGTTAATGATATGTTGTGCATTTGAATTAAATCCTCAATTCGAGTACATATCCTAGCATAACAAGTATTTAGATATGTTTTTTAGATTATAGAGTCAAGTCGAGAAGAAACGACATGCACAGCTATGTACACATGTATAGATTAGATGGCTGTCAATAGTTATCAAGTAGCTATCGATAGTTATCGGGTAGTTGTCGATAGTCTTGGAGAATCTGAAGACTTAGCCAACCTGCACAGTATTGTAAAAGTAACTCGACCACTGTGCTGATCTGCACATGGCTATCAAAGTAGTTTTTGAAACTTTTGTTGACAATGCAATAGATAAATACAAAGATATGACTCAGGATCAGGATAATCATGAGTTTCTTTATAGTTAAAATACTAATGGATAGTCTCCGAACCTAGGGGCTATAAATAGTCCTTGTATGGAGTAATTATCGGCGAAAATTCTGGAGTCATCTGTCAAAACAAGGCAGATCCGCGAATTTAGGGTTTGAGATCCACAACTCAGCAGATCCGCGAACCTAAAGTTCGAGGTTCGCGACCCAGCTGCGACAGAACAAGTCCGCGAATCTAAAGGTGAGATTCACGATACTACCCATAGCTTCCGGAGAGGGGTTTAATACAAAGTCACTAGACCCGAACAAGAGAGTTGCCACCTCAGATCGTGAAGCCAACTGCCAAACGAATGTAGCGGTATTATTTCGATCGTGGGAGTAACTACTAACGAATATAACGGCACTTCTGGAGTAGTGGGGGCTAATGGTCGAACGAATAAAACAGGAACGTTATCCTAGAACCACTATAAGAAGCAGGAAAACAAAAGGAGAAGGGATCGATCATCTTCTTCTTGAATTACCCCTTGTGATTAGAAGTCCAGAACTTTCTTTTTCTACCAATTGAAAGAGTTTGTGCGGGGTGTCAATGGAGAGCAAGATCATCCTCCACAGTTACCTCAGAACCCAATTTTAAACAAAGAGCGAATCTATTTTTCTCATCTTTTGTAAACGGAAAACCATTGGAATTGTAATCCTTTATTGAAAAATCTCAATAGAGAGTCATTTAAAATTTTATAGCGAACAAAAAATTGGCGACTCCGCTGGGGACTGCCATCACCTCTGGTGATCTGATAGTAGTTCAATCCGATAATATTCCAGTTAGCAGCCTGGACAACTCGCTCACCATCTAGGTTGACCAAGAAAAGTATGAAGAATTTCTTTCTTCCGGCTCCAAGAGCCCTACATCCTTACCGGGGTGCCGTAAGGTCTCCAAAGGATCAATCTCCAAGGAGACTTCTAGGACAACAACTCAACTAGGGGAATCAGTAGACCAAATTGGTCCGAAATCCTCTTCTTCACCAACATTAGGCTCTGAGCCAGTTTCGGCTAAGACTCCTGATCCTTCAAGCAAAGTGGATCAAGGCCCCTACTTCAATAAGGGAAAACGACCACTACCTAGTCCGCAGAACTATGACATAGGGAAGGAGGTTCCTCTGACTCGTACAGTGAAAAGGAACCTAAGAAGAACCAAAGCTTATGCCCTTCGGAGGACCACACAGGAAAAGAAAACTGCCAACTCATCATCGTGAAGGCCTACTATGCAAGTATGGAGGTCAAAATGCAAGATTATGGAAGATCAAGATGTGAAAGGATTTACTCGCGTTTCCTACTGGAAACGGAGCAAATCCACCAAAGTTATCTATGACTTCAAATGCGGAATCCACATTCGCACCCCTCGTGTTCCAAGGGGAAAGCATGATCGCGCAATTGAAGGAGCCCGTGAACCTCAGACTCGCGAAAAGTGTGCAATTGTCAGGGAGCCTATCTCAAAGGCTAAAACTATCTTATCCACTGTTCCAACTAGGGTGAGACTTGCTCCGAAAACCTTCGACGAAAGAGGGACTCCGGTCCCGAGGCTGTCTTTCGAAGATGACGCCGTTGACAAGAGTTCCAATGCAAGAGATCTTCGGAAACTCCTGAACAGAAAGAGGAAAGAATCCCATGCATCTCACTGCCATTGTGAACGACTGATCAATGCAGTACTATCACATTATCATTGTTCAGCCCATACTAGATCGTCGGTGTTCCATCGGCTATCAACATCATCAACATCCTCATCCCAACCGGCGAAGAGGAGACGACAAAATAGGCTTAAGTTTTCTGAGACCGAATACCTTGAAGTGTCATCCAATATGATAAGTGTCGGGGAAAAGAAGAAGAAAAGAAGGACGAAGAAAGTCTTCGAAGGAGGTGCTTCTGACTCAAAGCTCTCTTTGGGCCTGAAGGACATACTCAATGAAGAGCGAGGAGTTTTTCAAAACACTCGACTCAAAAGTGGGATGACAATCTCGATGAATTATAAATAAATGGCGGGAGTCTCCTCCGATGAGGAAGACACGGCCAAGTCTGTTATAGCCAAGTTGCAAATATCTGTTCCTGGAAGACTCCGCCTCCGTATACATGGCCTAAAATAGCACGCTAGAAGAATTCATGCAGAGGATGGATTAACAAGACAAAAGTATTCAACAACAGGACAACGCTATCAGTGAACTTAAAGACATGCTGCATGTTCTGCTGGAACTGGAAAAGACTAGGTTGAAGAAAGTATCTTCGCAAATGCCACCCCATGACCCAAAAACTGACAAGGGAAAGAAGGCGGAAGAAGAATGTCATATTCTTCACAATAATGAAGAGGAAATGGAACATCATGAGGATGATGACAATCGCTCTACGCATCAGGAAGGGAACGCGAATGCTGTTTGGATGGAGAGCTTCCAAAATCAACTGAATGCCCTCATGCATAAAAGTGATTTGCAAGAGCTGGGCGTTGTAAGGGCATATCCTGTGGAATGAG
The DNA here is from genome assembly GCA_036321105.1 of Dracaena cambodiana. NCBI lineage: Eukaryota > Viridiplantae > Streptophyta > Magnoliopsida > Asparagales > Asparagaceae > Dracaena > Dracaena cambodiana. Next base: position 27,594,405 of record JAYEPQ010000001.1, read on the forward strand.
AAAGTATGCCGTTCTCAGAAAGCTACAAGCCATTGAAGCTCAAATCCTTCGATGGTAAAGGGTCGCCAAACCAACACCTTAACTATTTCAAGTAGCAATTCGGGCATTTAGCCGGAAACGACCCCATCATTACGTGGGTATTTGTTAGTACCTTGACATGACTAGCATTTGAATAGTTTCGGAGGCTAGAATCGGGAACCATCAATTCATGGAACGACATGGAAAAAGCTTTCCTGACCAGATTCTAGGAAGACGGTATGAAGGTGTCAATGCCGGTGCTTCTAGCCACTAAACAGAAGAAAGGGGAATCGGCCCGGGACTTCATTAAAAGGTTCCAGAATTATTCTCTCAGATGCTCGCATGGGATACCAGAAAAAACCTTGGTAGCAACATGTCGACATAATCTCTCGACTTAGGTTCTAGCCAGGATGGGAGCAATGAAGTCCACAACTTGGAAGGATCTCGCCCTACAAGCTGAGGAGGCTGAGAAAATTGCGCAAAGGTTTGAAGAAGGAGGCGAGGAGAAACAGAGGCGAAATAACGACAACAACCGTAGGTCCCAATCCCGAGGATACAAGGGGAAGGAGACAATGGTGGCTGATACTCCACAACCCGCAAAGTCTTCTCCGAAGCTCCCTCCTCAGGCACGTACGCCTCAAAAACAATATTCTTTTAAGGACGAGCATACAAAAACTATCTTCAACCTCCTCATGGGTAAGAAGATGCTGAAGTTTCCAGAATCTAAACGTCCGAAAGAAGCAGGGAGAGTTAATGATCCTAATTACTGTGTCTACCATAGGATTATTAACCACCTTACCCAGAATTGTTACATCCTTAAGAATAAGATTCAAGCCTTAGTGGATGCCAAGATCATCGCTCTAAGAGCTTCAGAAAAAGGTGACTGCAAACATGATGACTGTGAAGTTCGGTAAAGCACCTGACTGGATAGAGTCAACAGTTCAGGATGGGGTGCAACCCATTCCTAGGGGCAAGATGCAGGTCATGAATTTTGATCCGCATCAACAGCAGGAGAAAGGATTGTCCCCTTCGAAATTGATAGAAGGGAGATAATGTGGGTGCATCCAGATCTCCTTAATGATGAACAATGGACTTCCAATTCATCTGGAAGAAGGCGAAAAGTGAAAATCCTTACTTCTAATCTCATCTCCATAATTCCCCAAGATAAAGAAGGCATTCCTACTCTAACAGATTCAGAAGAAGAAATCAGAGACTTTCTGGTGGCTGATGCGGATCTACCTCCCTTAGGGACCCGTTCAGGAAAATATTATTTGAAGAATTATGGGCAGGCCGCAGATTCTCGGCCATCTTCGGAGAAGATCAAACAAAAAGAGCTTAAATTTAATAAAGCTCTGAAGAAAAAGGGAAAAGAGCCTACAAAAAATTTATAAAAGTCGTTTCATTCGACATCTTAACGCAGTTAGCTAATATACCTGCAAGGATAACCTTGTATGAACTCGTGAAGCTTTCTAAACCTACTAGAGAAGTTTTAAGAGAAGCTCTGCTAGATTCGGAAGTATTCTTGGCACAGATATTAGAAATGGTCGAGAAGAAAGAATTTCTTTGCGCGACATGTCACCAGACTTCTGGTAAAAGCATTCCTTGCATCATTTTCTCTCCGGGAGACATGCAAGTTAGAAGCAATAAGCATCACCGCCCTTTGTATTATATAGGATATATAGGGTCTACGGAGATCGATCACATTCAAGTTGATCCAGGCTCGACCTTAAGCATCATGCCACAGAGAATGCTACGGTACCTTGGAGTCCTGATGAACATGTTAGCAGCAACCAATACTACTATCTTCGGATTCAATGCTAATGGTAGTAGGCCATTGGGTAAGATAAAGCTTAGGTGCCAAATCGGCGACCTGAAGATGGAAGTCACGTGCGATGTGATAGATGCAGACACGTCTTACAACCTACTATTTGGGAGACCCTGGATCCATAACAACCTCATTGTGCTGTCCACGTTACATCAATGCATGAAATATTCGGATAACGACGGGAACGTAAAAATGCTGGTCATAGAAAAGCAACCCTTTAAAGGAGTTGAAAACTACTTTACCGACGTGTTGCTATATCAAGATGCGTTCAATGTTTCAGATAAGCCTGTTCCAAACAACTCTGATAGTGGTGAAGAAGCCGACACTGAATCAGGATCCGAAGATTCGGAATCTGAGCATGTAATTTGGGACGGTGAGCCCACTATGATAAGCCTCGAAGGCTCTGATGTAAATAACACTGTTCACTCTGATGGTGAATGGGTGATAAATGAAAATTTAGAGTTTGCTTATTCTTCTGGTGTTGATTCTGAGCCCTCAAGCACTAGCACTGATGCGTTTAGCGATTGTTTAGATAAAATATGCTCTCTGACTTCCTTCCAAACACCTATCCGATCGTCCTTTCACGAATTAAGTGATAACGATGAAAGTGCCAACAAAGTCGTTTTAGAGGTTCCTCCCAAGAACGAAACTCAAAAACCTATAATATTTGGAAGGGCAAGTCACAAGAACAAAAAGAAATGCTTAGATTTTAAGGAAGAACAGGGAAATCCCAAGTTCTTCCATTACGATGAAAATTCTCATAGACTAATAAAAAAATGGTATATAATTTTGCCAAAGGCAGGGGGTTAAAGTTTGAAAAAGGAAGAAGAACAATTCTTTGATCCTTTGTCCCAGAGGGAAACATGCCAGATTATTATTATCAGAAAACCGGCAGGGGGTTGGGATATGTCACCACTCCCGAAAGTTCCTCAAGTGAGAGAACTGAAGAAAAGCAATTTGATCATTCGTCAGAATCGTCCTGCTGGGATTCAGATGTCAGTATTGGCATGATTTTCCATGAAGTGTCTGCGAATATGGTCTTCGCGATCCAAGAAGATGAAGACCTAGAGAGAACTTCGCCGATAAAAGATGACCCCTAGGCCAAGCATCTTAACGCAAAGTGGGACATTCAGTTTGAACAGCGCGAGTCTCCAACCGAAGATAAAGTAATCCAAATAAATATGGGAGATAAAAAGAATTCTAAACCCATATTTACAAGTGAGAACCTATCCTCGGAAGAGAGAGAGTAATTGATATCCCTCATTTGCGAGTACATCGACATTTTCGCCTGGAGTTATGAGGAGATACCAGGATTGGACCCAAGTGTCGCGGTTCACAAACTGAACATCTGGCTAAATGCTAAGCCAGTAAAGCAACAACAACGAAGATTCTACCCAGAGATCATGGAAGCTATAGAAACTAAAATAAAAAAGTTGATCAAGTCAGGCTTTATTCGCGAGGAACAATACCCTGATTGGGTCACGAATATAGTTCCTGTAACTAAGAAGAACGGAAAAATTCGGATTTGCATTGATTTTCGGGATTTGAATGAGGCCTGCCCTAAGGACGAATTTCCATTACTCATCACAGATGTTATGATAGATAATACTTGCGGGTACGAACGTATGACATTCATGGATGGTTTCTCAGGGTATAATCAAATAAAGATGTACCCTGATGATGAGAAGCATTCGTCTTTTAGAACACCAATCAGAGTATACTGCTATATAGTTATGCCCTTTGGCCTGAAGAATACAGGTGCCACGTATCAACGTACCATGAACGTGATATTTCAAGTCTCCAGAAGATAGTTGAATGTTACAGAAATGACCTGGCAATTAAAAGCAAGAATAAGGGTAATCACCTGAAAGATTTGAAGGCGGTGTTTGACCTCATGAGAAAACACCAGCTCAAGATGAACCCAATTAAATCTTTTCTAGGGGTCTCTAGTGGAAAGTTCCTCGGCTTTGTCGCAACTTCCAAAGGGATTTATCTCGACCCGGCCAAGATTAAGGCTATTCAAGATATGCCACCTCCCCGTAACCTCAAAGAATTAAGGGGACTGCAAGGTAGGCTGGTGTACATCCGCAGGTTCATATCAAATTTGTCCGGTAAATGTCAGCCCTTTACCAGGTTAATGAGAAAAGGAGTATCATTTGTTTGGGATGACGCATGCCAAAAGGCTTTTGAAGAAGTCAAGCAATACCTCATGAAACCACCAGTGCTCGTAGCCCCAGTCTCAGGAGTACCTTTCCTGCTATATGTAAGGGCTATGGACCACTCCTTGGGAGCCTTGTTAGTGCAGTAAAATGATGATCGGGGCGGAACACTGGTATAACCCAGTGGAGAAGGAATGTTTATTTTTAGTGTTTGCAGTGCAGAAAATGCAACACTATTTTGTTGGACAAACCATCCACGTTATATCAAGAGTTAACCCCCTGAGAATACTAATGACTAAACCCGGATCGTTGAATTCGAGGTTATCCAATTAGGCTATTTTGTTATCACAATATGATATGCATTTTGTCCCGCAAAAATCTATTAAAGGATAGGCCGTAGCCAACTTCCTAGCCGAACATCCAATCTCGGCGTCCTCGAAGTTATACGAACAAATTCCTAGAGAGTTGGGTGCCTGGAGCCCAATTCCAAAAGAATACAATTCGCAAGAGCCTCCGGAGGCAAATACAGTCACGAAAGGTGTATGTCAACTTTTCTTTGATGGCTCCTCCCGAATGGGATCCGAAGGAAGGATGATAGTGGGGATAGGAGTAGTTTTCGTCTCTCCTTACAGCCACATCATTCCTTGAGCCTACTCATTAACTAATCCATGCTCCAACAATGTTGCCAAGTATAATGCCCTCCTAATTGGCTTAAAGATAGCTAAACAACTGGGGGTCAAATATTTGGAACCATATGGAGATTCTCAACTTGTTGTAAATCAAGTGAAAGGAGAATATGAGGTCAAACATGAAGACCTTTTGCTGTATTATTGCGCAGTAATTATGATAGCCAATGGTTTCGATAGTTTCTATGTCAGCCACTCTATGCAGATTCACTAGCTTCCTTAGCCGCTACATTGGCCTTGCCCAAGCATGCTAGAAAGCAAATTACGGTAGGGAGCAGAGAATTATTCTGTCCAAAGGACGAACTTAAAGAGGAATTGAGGGGGCCACAGGAAGACAAAGCTGGTGTTTTCGAGTCATGTCTAGAATTGAGGGATTAGCGCTTCTCGTATATAGATTACGTCCTTTACAGCATATTACCTAAAGATCCAAAAGAAGCCAGGGCAATTCAAAGAAGGGCTATCCGGTTCTACTATAATGCGAAGCTCCAGACATTGTCCAGGAAATCTTATGATGGAATCTTACTTCACTGTCACTCTAACCGAGAAGCTTGAAAAGTACTTGAAGAAGCTCATGCTGGCATTTGCGAAGCACACCAGCCAGGGCTGAAACTCTGGGATATAATCCGAAGGATGGGTTATTATTAGCCTAAGATGATGACAAAGCGGTTAACTACGTCAAGAAGTGTAGGGCCTTCCAAATACATGCAGACTTTATACATCAAGCTCCCGAATATCTTCACCCAACGGCTACATCGTGGCCCTGTGAGCAATGAGGTATGGACATTGTTGGGCCAATTTCTCCGCCATCAATGTGAGGACACTAGTTCATTCTAGCTATAACAGATTACTTTTCGAAATGGACTAAAGCCATTTTCCTAACCGAAGTAAAGTCATCGGACGTGATTAAGTTCATTAAACACCATGTGCTTTATCGCTTTGGAGTGCCCAAAATAATCATTCATGACAACGGGCCTCAGTTCGTGAGCCAAGTATCTTCCAGATTCTGCAACAAATACAAGATCAAAGATGTGGCTTCATCACCATATTACCCTGCAGCTAATGGTCTAGGAGAAGTTTTCAATAAGACCATTGTAAAACTCCTTAAAAAGTTTGTGCCATCCAATCAAAGGGACTGGGATGAGAAGCTCGGAGAATGTCTGTGGGCGTATCATACCACAGTCTGAACCCCCACTAATGCCATGCCCTTTTCTTTAGTATACGGGTCAAAAGCAGTCTTACCTTTGGAAATTCAGATTCCATCATTGCGAGTCGCATTAACGACTAGGATGACACAAGAAGAAAGATATTAGTAAAGGCTCTAAGAATTAGAAGTCTTGGATAATAAGCGGTTGGAAGCTCAACAGAGTATTGAACTGTACCAGGCACGAATCTCTAGGACTTTTACAAAAAGGCCAAACGAAGAACTTTCAAAAAGGGCGATTTGGTCATTTCAGTAAGAAGACTGATCATAACTAGCCAAAAGCCTAGAAGAAAGTTCCAGCCAAAGTGGGAGGGACCTTTTATCATTGATACGGTTTACTCCAACGGTGCATATCAGTTGGCAAAACTGAATGGTGATAAGATCATGATGCCAATCAACGACAAATTTCTGAAGAATTTTGGGTTATCTTGCAAACTTCCAGGTAGAAAGTCGCGAACATAAACTCGCGACCCTCGGGATTCAAAATCGCGAGTTTAGTGTGGATCTTGTTAATTCGCGAACCTCCAGATGTAGAGTTGCGAATCTGACAAGGGCTCATGAAAATCACATGCCTGATACACAGATACTAGAATTGCATGAAGACTCGCGAATTTCAAAACTTAAGATGGCGAATTCATTGCAAACTTTTGAAGATAAATACAAAGTCATGATTTAGGAATACAAAATCAAGTTCGCTACATGAACCATACAAAATCAAAGTCAAGAAAGCTACTGCAAAAGAAAAGGAGCTACACAGGACTTCTCGAATCCTAAGGACGAGAGTCTTTACAATTCAATGGTTCAGGAGGGCTTTTGTCTTCCCCACAGCATTGCCAATTTCTTGCTGGATGACCTCATAAGTTGGACAGCAACTTGGCGATGCAATTCCTCATCACTGGCAATGATATTCTGTGCTGCAGCAGCCTCTAACATATCTAATTTAGCTTGTATCGCATGAAGATCTCTGATTGTATTGTCCCGCTATCGGGATAAATTAGTGAGATTCTTCATTGACTCATCACGTTCCTTGGTGATCTTAGCCAAGAAAACTTGAGCTCTGGCGATGGACTCCTGGGTCCTGGCAATAGCCTGGTCATGGTCCTTGACAACTGAAGCAGTAGCCTCCACCTGCATAGCTAAAAATTGACCGTTTGATTGGCCCTTTTCCAAGAAAGTTCTGTAAGCATTGACTTTCTACTGGGCCTCCTTCTGGAACCTAAGTTGTTCCTCCTTTAGCTTCTAGAAAATGGTTTCAACTGCCTCAGATTTGTCGGCACTCCTAGACTTTGATAAGGACTCGGCATGGCATTGAAGTTGAGCTATCATAAGCCTAAAAGGTGCAGCTTTCTCTTCTCTGCCAATACTGACTATACCAGTCAAGTAAATATTGAGGACATTGGCCAGCGAGGCAAAAGAAGCCCCCTTCAGTATTTGTCAATGCAACGATCAAGGAAGTAGAGGAAAATATCCTTCAATAAATCAACTTCAAAAGCATCAACCTCTGCATGAGAGGGGTCAACGATAGCTGTGGCAGAGACAGTCTGCACTATATTCTGCTGCACAAAAGTAACAACACTAACGTCAAGAGGAGCAGGACTTCTAATAGCCTCAATGGAGCTACCGACTACAACATCCTGAACCAAGGTGTCGGTTGGAGCAGCTACGGCCGAGACCGTTGACATAGTAATCTCGGAAGCCACTACCCCTACAGTACTAACAGTAGAAGTAGTGACTTCAGTCACTTTTTCAGCATCAGCTTCCACGATGGTATCATCCGGCGGAGTTATCTTCGCGACCATGCATTCTGAAGTTGAAGTCAAAGTAGGAGCTGGTAAAAAGGAAGAAGCCGACGTTTGAATGTTACAGTATCATTCAATAATAGCAGAATTTAAAGAAAAAGATGGATAAAATATAAAAGGCAAACTTGAAGGTTGAACACTGGATTCTCCAGGTCTTTACACCTCAAGTCAGAACACATTGGGTCCATACACCTCGGTTCGAACGTCTTCGCCCAAATAGATATACTTACCGTGGTCCGATGGAGGGGTGGAAGATCGAAGATTTTCACTGTTGACATCATCGCCATCTCCCCAGTCATACTGATCTTCTAAGGGAGGTGCTATCTTTGGGGAACCTAATGCGCAAACCTCCAAATTATTTGTACTTCGTCATCCGCAACAGCTTGATGAAAACTGCAGAATTCTCTTGTACAGTAGAAGGAGCATCTACTTCAACAGCAGCCTGGTGAGTGAGAGTCATAGAGTCCTCTTGAATAGCAGGAGCAGTATCGCTGCGAAAAACGAGTCCTTGACTCTGACGCCTCTTAAGGAACGGAGAGTTAAAGATGAATCATCCTCATCCATCTCGGATTCCTCCACGAGGGTATCAAAAACCAAATTGGGTGCCACAGTACTGGCTCCAGATGAGGTGTCCTGCGGATCGATGTCCTGCGGATTGATAGGCAAATCACTAAGTTGCCTTAATCTCTTCCGCTTATGCAAAAGCTTCTTGGGAGGAGATTACGGTTGAGGATAAGTCCACTTCAAAGTTGGGAGCACAGAAACATCAAGGGAGGAGGGCTGAGTCGATAAGACCAATGTGCTATTATCCTCCTCTCCCTGTTGAATCACTGGTTCCAACTCATCAGAGGCACCTTCTGCCCCGAAATCTTCCATCCCTACCACCTTCGTGCTACCGGCCTTCTTCTTCTGAGCATACCAAGCTCTAATCTCTCTCAGACAAGTAAGGTTTACATTGAAGTTCTGGAGAGCAGAATTAGCATCCGCAAACCATTTGCAGAAACCTAAACTCATAACGAGTTCAGGGTCTTGAGTGGGAGATCAAATTTAGCCTGGGTACCACCTGCGATGAAGTGGAACCAAGCTCGAGCTCCTTCAAGAGCGTTCCCAACAAAACTTATCTCCCTGTTGGGATTACCAACATAGAGTTGATCATACCCGAACTGTAGAGCGAAATGACTTGGGTAGTAAGACCCTATATAGCAATAGTTCCCTAAACGAAGAACCAAATGTCCTGGGTGGATGTTTATTAACCACAAGAAGCACTCCGGAGACAAAATTGTGAACTTATCAGCACCAACAATGTCTGTGAATTCCTCACCGTACCCAACATTTGGAAAGTACGGAAAATATATGAATAATTTGAAATTCGCAAAATGACGGAGGGTCTTGCGGATCGCAGCCATGTAGCCCCCTTTCCATTGAGACCTCTCGTAGTGCTGCACTTTGGGAGCACTTAAGTTTATTTGCGAATCAGCAAGACTCATCAAAGTGGGGCAATGTAGAACTAGGCAGGCCATCAAATAGGTATAAGAGAGTTCTACACGTGGGTTAGGGGTCTTAATGATTGGTTCTCCTTTCTTCTTCTGCACTTTCTTCACGTTACAGAATTTGTCAGCCAATCTCCTCAGCCCGCTTTGGATACTGCACACCATCGCGGGGAGTAGACTGAGCCGTCTACCAAATGCAAGTAAGACAGCTGGGTATACGGCCCTAACAGGTATGCTTTCTTGTGAAGGAATAACACATTTCTTCAACCATACCATCAAGTAGCCTGCCAAGAAGGCCGGATCAGATAAAGGCTGGAGGGCTTGGTAGTGAAAACTTTCAAAGGATGTTCCAGCCTTAAAAACATCCTCGTCAGATTTGGCAATGTAAGCATCTATCCCGAAACTTGCAATTCTCCTCTCAACCTCCTTTTTAGAAGTCGGAGGGAGGCAAGTGAAATTAGGATTATTCTTTGAAAAATTGGGCAAAAGGTATTGCAACTACTTCTTTGGCTTCAAATTGCCAGTGCCGGACATGTGGGTGCAAATGTGGTAATGGCAGAGAAACTCCCAATAAGTATCATAAACCAAAGAGTCCTGCGTCTTTAACAGATGGAGTTCTTCAACAGTAGGGACATATTCTTCATATGGGATGTTTTCCATGGGTAATCCCAAAATTTCATACATTTCATGAAGGGCGAAACCCAATTCACCACGAGGGGAAAAGATTGTACAAGTATCAGGGTTGTACAACTCTAGTAAAGCAAAGAAATGAAACCTGCTAGCAGGAATATCGTGCTAAACCGCCCTGATGGGGCGATACAGCTTCGCATGATGAAGTTGGTCTCTGAAAGCATTCAAAAAGAAGTCAGTCAGGATTGCCCACTTTCCTTTCGAAGAGCAGTGAACCCATCCAGGGGGACGAAAGTCTTGAACAGGAAACTCCCCTTGCACATTAATGAATCGATGCAAGAAAGTCTGTGTGACTATGGCTGTTTCACCTATAGGGAAGTCTTGTTTAAAGGACCCCGGGAACAATCCACAAAAGTGTTTTCCAGTGGTACGGAGGAAAGCACCTTGTGAGTTAAACCCTTCCAATAACACGCCGTCTTGCGGCCTGTTTAAGTACCAGTCCGTTCGTCTGGGTACAGAAAGGGATTGGAGGAATAGGAATGGGTAGGACCTCGCCATGTTGGGGAGAAACAAGTTGCGGCCTTCAACTTGACGAAGCCACTTGTAATCTCCATCTTCCAAACCACTATCGGGAACCGAAACGTGATCCCCGAACAAAAAAGCAAGTTTACTCAGTAAAGATCGATTGTCTCCTTCAAAAGGAGTAATGGTCATCAGCTCTCACAATACTGAGCGAGTAGGATTGAGAATTTTGTTTTTCCTTTCCTGGCTATCGGATGCTGTACAAGAATGGAAAACTTGACCAAATCTGAACTCTTTCCCATCATAGCCACCTGAATATCCAAAATAATGATCCTTCGGCCAAGGATTCAAAGCGGAATCAACTGCAAAAGAAACATTCAGATTCAAGACAAAAATTAAGAAAGGGGCTGCTTTTCGAAAGTGTGTTGAGAAAATTACCTCCAATCAAGAGTTCTTGCCGAACCACTATTGAACTGGAGGTTGCTTGAAGATCTTGATGGCCACTGGCAAAAGCATCAGAGAAGGAAGTTTTCTTTCGCATTTTTTGCAGATTAAGAAAATCCTTCACAAGAAGAATCGGAAGCTAAGGGAGGTTGAAGATGAGGAGTCTTAAAAACCCTGAAGAAAAACTTGAAGTTCAAATTTCTTGAGATGGGAATGACCTCTTTCATGAAATCGAGGTTATATAGCAGATGATTTGATGACCGAGATCTGCGGATGGACATGATCTATAACCCAAATCTCGTGAGTACCTTTTCATTTAATGTTGCTCAGAGAACGTCTCAATTCCTACGCCGTATAGAGCAACCACCTTCCAGATTTTCCGCAACCGAAAGGGAAGTTCGCGACCCTAACATAGAGTCATTTTCTTCTACAAAATGAAAGTCGCGACCCTAACACAGAGTCGTTTTCTTCTCCGAAAGGAAAGTTCACGACCCTAACACAGAGTCATTTTCTTCTCCAAAATGAAAGTTCGCGACCCTAACACAAAGTCATTTTCTTCTCCGAAAGGGAAGTTCGCGTCCCTAACACAGAGTCGTTTTCTTCTCCAAAATGAAAGTTCGCAACCCTAACATAGAGTCGTTTTCTTCTCCAAGAGGAAAGTTTGCGACCCTAATACAGAGTTGTGTTCCTTGCAAAATAAAAACTTGCGACCCTAATACAGAGTCGTATTCTCCTTCAAGAGTTAAAGATTGCGGCCCCAACACAAAGTTGCATTTTCCTTCAAAAGCAGTGAATTCATGGCGCTAATACAAAGTCGTATTCCTTTCAAAATGGGAGTTCAAGACATTGAGACAGGATCATGCTGCCCTCAATTGAAAGTTCTAATACAGAATTGCATTCTCGAAAATATAGAACATGGAGATTCTAATATAGAATCCTACATCAAAGTAAACTGTTATATCCAAAGTATTCCAAAACACTTTAGAGGATCATGAGAGTTTTGAAAACTTTGGAGGGGTTTTGTCGGCAAACATTCTGGAGTCATCTATCAAAACAAGGCAGATTCACGAATTTAGGGTTTGAGGTCCGCAACTCAGCAGATCCGTGAATCTAAAGTTCAAGGTTCATGACCCAACTGCAACAGAACAAGTCCGCGAATCTAAAGATGAGATTTGCGATACTACCCATAGTTTCCAGGGAGGGGTTTAATACAAAGTCACCTGACTCGAACAAGAGAGTTGCCACCTTGGATCATGATGCCAACTACGAAATGAATGTAGTGGCATTATTTCGATCGTGGGAGTAACTACCTAACGAATATGACAACACTTCTCGAGTAGTGGGAGCTAACGGTCAAATGAATGAGACGGGGACGTTGCCCTAGAACCATTATAAGAAGCGGGAAAACAGAAGGAGAAGAGATCGATCATCTTCTTATTAAATTACCCCTTGTGATTAGAAGTCCAGAGCTTTCTTTTTCTACTAATTGAAAGAGTTTGTGCGGAGTATCAACGGAGAGCAAGATTGTCCTCCAAAGCTACCTCAGAATCCAACTTTAAACAAAGAGGGATTCCATTTTTCTCATCTTCTGTAAATGGAAAACCGTTAGAATTGTAATCCTTTATTGAAAAATCTCAATAGAGAGTCATTTACAATTTTATGGCGAATAGTAATATTAAAAGAAAGCACAACATACGCGTAAAATGAAAATACTTGAATGGAGAGTCTTAATAGGATGGTCCCAAAAGTATGACACAATAAATAAATACACAATATTCATATAGGATAAAATATGGATGCCATGTATAACAAAATGTACAATAACATGTAATTATATTAATGCTTGTAAGTTTAAGTCTTAGGATAATCCACATATCTCATGAATACTCGGCCAAACTGGAGGGTCCCATTAAGCATAACATGGCAATATCATCTCATTAAGTATTCAATCTCTATGAGGTATTAAGTTAACGTTTGATGAAACTAATTGGTGGAAAAGTTTGCTTGTTATGGGAGTATCCCGCTACGGATCAAGTCACAACAGAAGTCGGAATATCAACAACGTAAGCTGGAATATCAAGTCATAGTATAAACTGAAATACCAGTATAAACTGGAATATTATGTCACAATATAAGTTGGAATATCATGTCACCCTTGTGGGGACTCATGTATCAGGCGGTGACCAGTACCATCCAGTGCTATTAGTAAAAGGCCCTCAACACCCCCAAAAAGAAGTTAGTCAATAAGGTTCTTATACAATACAGTACTTATGCATCATGTAGTTTCTCCCATTTTAGTGATACACGATATATATGAATTTATGGAAATATATGGCTTGTCAAGTCGAACTATGTATATGCTCTTATCACGAGAAATAAGAATTCAGGAATCAAGAGTTAGGACCATATACACACATATCACAAAGATACTACATCTCATGTAACCAAGATACAAGCAACATGTCATCACGTTCCCATGAATAATCATATCTTCATGGATCATGTTTGATATTCACTTGTCATACTATTATGAAATGAATAAATATTACTATACTTATCATCATGTTATCATGAAATAAGTAATATTAAGAAAATTCATGACTTGTCAAACATTAGCCTCTTTAATGGAGGGCATTATCATGTAGGATTTTAAATAACAGAAATTGAATAAGCTGAAATCCACATTTAAACTTCATGATATTGACATTGCATCAGATTCGCGAGTAACATAAGATTCGGGTTTTAGCTGGTAACAACTTGCATGGCATATGCAGACCCACATTTTGGGAGTTAACAAGGAAAATAGCTATCCTTTAGGATAGACATGTGATCCTCTAGGTCTCGCCTTTAGTTATGTTAAGCTCTAATCATGAGCTGAGAAGACAAATGTGGATTTCATTATGACTGTTGATCCGCATTTTCATTTAACTAGTGTTAGATTTAATTTAAAAGCCTTTAGGGCTAAAACACAATTCTAAGCTAGAAATGTGGGCTAGATCCGTGTTTCCATTTATTCAAAGGTTTCGTGGCCCAAAGTAGTCCTACATGGCTGGTCCCGACTTGATCCGTGGTTTTCCCAAGCTCAACCTTGCATTTGGAGTATAACTGGATCTGCGTTTCTATTTACTTAGATGCCTTGTGGGTTCCAGCGCGATCCTACGTGGCTTGCCCCATGTTTCTCCCAAAATGCAACCTTACAAGGCATCCACGGATTTATCAAAGAAGACCTTATTAATTTGTGCAGACCTTCTTTAGACAAGATTCTTGTTTTATCTTATTAGCGATGATACTTGCTTATTCTGACCCGCGTCTAGTCATAAAAGAGAATAACCCTATTTTCTCAAACTCGACCCTAAGAGGTTTTTCGCGGATTTCTCAAGATGACAAACATCCACCTTTTTAGTTTAAATGCAACCTTCAGAGACTCACGTTTTAGTGTATATAGGGAGATAGCGAATTTCTTGGTTCTGTTTTGGCCAAACTGACCTTCTGAGGCCCGCATTTATTTGTATCTAAAGCAATAGTTAATCTCTTGATTTAGTTAAGGCTAAACATGACCTCCAGTCATTTCCAAGGCTTCTAAAATTCGCATTTTTCTTTATCTAGAGAGAAATTCAATTTCTCGTTATTATAGAACTAAAACACGACTTCTAGAGACTCATGTTTTGTTGCATCCGAGAGGAGTTTCAATCTATGGACCCTATTAAGGTCCTCTAGGATTTGCATTTTCTCTATAGGAGATTTCCTTCTCAATTTTTTGAATTTGGTTAACACTTTAAGCATTAATACTACATAAATCTTATGAATCAATTTGTGAACTATGTGACTTCAACTCATAAACTTCAAAATCTTCAATTATTCATATAAATCAACAATTCTCAAAACCTTAGCCTAACATCCTCTTTAATAGATCCAAAATGATCCAGAATTATCCATAAATAGAATTATGTGCACACAATATAAATGAAATGAAAAATCCCAAGAAAGAACAAGGAAATAAAGTGTTACTTGCCTTAAGTTCTTCTTAATCTCTTTGATTCAGCAAATGTCTTTTCTACCTTTCTCCTTTACAATGAACTAGAAGAACCAAATGTTAGAAGGGGATTTTGTTTTGTTCATTGACAAAAACTCTCTTTCAGAGAATGAGGTTATATTTATGCTTAAGAGCAATTTGGTAAGTTTGTCCTCTAGTCTAAGCTCTATGCTTTTGCACGTAAGGCATGTGTTCTACTAGAGTGCCACCTCATTCTCTTTCTTACAACGCACCATCGACTTAATTTAGGGGTGTGTCCTTAAAAACTTAGATAGGTTTGGATGTATATAGAAAGAAATCTTTATTTCAATAATTAGTTATTTAATAAACTTGAGAATGTTATTTAGAGTATCAAGAAAATTTGGAGTATTATATCCTACCTACTTAACAAATGAATTTCATCCTCAAAATTTTAATTTAAAAGTATGTCAGTGTATACAAGTACTTATTGTCATGTAAAAATGCATTGAAGGGTCATGCCTGATCATAAAAATAGGCATGGATAATTTATTCTGACGTCATTCTCAAGTTTCCAAGTTGATTCCTTTGTTGATCGTGCATCCCATGCAATAAAAACTAATGATATTACTTGATTCTTTTAAGACTTTCTCTCGTTGGTTAATAATTATTATAGGTCACTACTTACTCTGTACTTTCCCCTTAGCGCCTCCTCATCTATGATATACAAAATACATTATGAATAATTTTTGTCTTTGGTAAGAATGATAATGGATAGACAAAATTTTCAATTTGCTCTCAAAATTTTATTTAGACGGAGGAATACAAAAGTAAGATAGAATTTAGTCAGGAATAGTTGCTACCAATTCAGGGTGCCACGCCTTCCTAATTATGCTATGGGAAACATACAAGTGATACAGATCCTTTTAGAGTCAACTTATGTGGCCCTATTACCTAGTTGTAAGAGACTCTAGAGGAGAAAATGAATCTCAATTATTACAATGTCGATGTAATGGAGTTATGAATGGTAAAGATGCAAGATTGAAAATGAACTCATGGCTAGTTACAAAAATTCAATTACACAAGATCAACCTATCAAGTGATTGCAATTGATGGCGCCAGAGAATAAATCTCTATGATTACCTCGCCGCCTCGATAATACTTGTGATATACAAATGATTCAAAACATGAACCATATTAGAATAAAATTCAGACAGAAGATACAAAATGTTAAATGGAATTGATCAACAAAAGTAATGGAATAAGACAATCATTTAAAAGATAAGTTTAACTTGAGTAGCAAGATATAAGGTCATGTTTTGACTTAATAAAATTTATCTTCTTTTATCATCAATTTTTTATCATCTACTTTCAACCAGATTAAACCTTCTAAGATCTCCTAGTTCATTTACCTACTTAACCTTGTCAACTATGCTTACTCTTGCCAAATCTACCGACACTGATTGTTACAATTCATCAATATTTATGTCTTATCCTTCTTTTTCACTATAGAACTGCGTATTCAGAGTTATATCTCTGTATTTAATCTCCCTAACCTTCTTAAAAGAAACACATGCACGAGATCAATTTTTTCTTTCTCAAGGAACTTAAGGGCAACATCCAGATTCAATCCCTCTTTTAGTTTACATCAACAGCACCACAAATTTGTCTAAACACTAAGCTAAAATATGGTTTATCAAATTCATAAATACTATTGGAGCATTGGTTACCCTAACCGGCATTTTAAAATTTTCATAACGACCATGCCTAGTTGTAAATGTTTTAGGAATAGCTTTTGTTCAGACTCTTAATTGATAGAATCCTGAATGAAGGTCTATCCTCGAGAATGCCTTTGCTCCTTTCAGTTGATCAAATAGATCAGTTATTCTTAATAATGGATATTTATTCTTGATTGTTACTGTATTCAAACATCTATAGTCCATACATAAACTTTGACTCTCACCTTTCTTTTCTGCCAATAATACTGGAGCTCCTAAGGCGAAACACTAGGTCTCACATAATCCAATTTTAATAACTCATCCACTTGTCTCTTAACTCCTTCTAGTTCCATGATTTCCATTTGATAAAGGATTTATAAACTACTTCAGCTCCAGGGATAATATCAGTAATGAATTCTACAACTCTTACTGGTGGTAATGCAAGTATCTTTTTAGAAAATATATTTAAGAATTCTGATACTACTGGTATCATTTCTTCTCTCACTTTCATGACTTCTAGAACTCGTCCCCATTGGGAATACCTTAGATTCAGCCGGTCCTAGAGATTGGTTTCCACTAACAATTTCAAATTCTAGACAATCAGAAATCTAGAAATTACTCTCCTTCTTCTATAGTCTATTATCGCATGGAATATGCTCAACCAATCCATACCTAAAATAACATCATATCCTCATTCACTAATGACTAATAAGTTGGCATAAAATTCTTTACCATAATCACTAAGGGACATAAACTACACTCCTTATTGGTCATAGTACTATAATTTTCGGTCTTGATGTTCCACCCCACAGGTAAGATAGTAAATTCAATGGAATAGTGGGAAACAAACATACTAGTGTGAAGCTCCGAAATCTAAATAAACAGTTGTCTATGTATTGCCAACTAGAATCATATTTGCTATGACACCTCTAGTGGTCTGAACTTCCTCCGCATTCATTAGCTTATCTTGCCATTGCCTCCGTTTTGTTCCTCCTTGGGCACTGGCATTAACTTGTTGTTGGGTTTCCAAAGACTCTTTCTGATCCGATCCTAAAATCCTCTGGGTAAATGTTGTTGCTGACCTGGCCTTTGGCTGAAATGGGATCTTGGATTCCGCCAATTGCTGAATCTTTGGAAAAACACTTATTTGATGGCTAGCAGATCCACATGCCAGACACAATCATTGGGCCCTTTTACACTCTTTCCGGGAATGTCTTGATTTATAACAATAGTTGCAGCTTACTGGACCGTGTTTTGGCATCATCTGCCTTTTTGCTGGTGAACCATCAAATCTCCTAACTGATAGGCTTGCTCCTTGCCTAAATGACCTTTCAAATGTCACCGACCTATTCTCTTTGAATCCTTTTGAGTACACTATTATGGTTCTTTCTTGTTCTTTGGACTGTAAAATCCTTTTTAATATCATTGTCATGGCCTGTTGTGTCTGTACTACCTTTTGCACTATATTTCTAAGCTCAAAAATTTCATCTATTGGATTTGGGCTCGCGCTAACAGAAGATTGTGTCGTCATTGTTCTGTGATGGATCAAGGAAATTAATCATATGGAGTTTCATGATAGATATTCCAAACAATTGGGAAATAGAATAGGCATGATACTAGATATGATGGATATCAAATAATAAGGAACAGGTGTCATGAGTATATCACAGACATGTTCTAATGTGGCAGTAGTCATATGGTTTTCCATCTAAATCTAGGATCTGATACCAACTCTGTAATGCCCAAGTTTTTCAGTTGCTTCCCAAAACGAGGGACACTACTTAACTATTACTGTGCGATCCAACAGTCACCGGATCTTGGAATAACCGTAACTAATGCTACATCAAGATAAAATAATAACATGTCTGAAATTTAAAATGATTCCATTCATATAAGAGTTGAGTACATAAGTTGGCACACTGCTCTGAATATTTACACAAAGAGTGAAAATACAAAAAGTAAAGCCGTGCCTAGACAAAGGAAAGTATGAACAAAATGTACATAGCTATCCAGGAGAAACTTTGTTGTTCACTACTGCTCAATCTGCTTAGTGAAGTAGGGATTGTTAGTTGGAGCGATTTTCCTTCTCTGTCTTCGTAATTTGGGCTTAAAATATAGGGGATTAAATCCAGTAGGTGTCACAAGAGAAAAGAACATGTGTACTATCATAGTATAAAATGATTAAAGTATGAAAATAAATTGAATTGGTATTAAACATGTCACATGAATAATAAAATGAAGTAAGCATGGCTATGCATGTCATTTGTAAATAGCATGCAAACATCGTGTAGAAATGGCAAGTCTAGGTGAAGTCCATATTAGTATTTGAAACTGAATGATGGATAAAATGACTCCTTGGGCTTTCTAATGCTTGGGGTTGGAGATAATCCATGGATTAGACACAACAAGAAATAGAATCGCATACGTGATTAGAGTAATATTAAAAAAAGGCACAACATACGCGTAAAATGAAAATACTTGCAAGGAGAGTCTTAACAGGATGGTCCCAAAAGTATGACACAATAAATAAATACACAATATTCACGAAGGATAAAACACGGATGTCATGTATAACAAAATGTACAATAACATTAATTATGTTAATACTTGTAAGATTAAGTTCTAGGATAATCCACATATCTCATGATTAATCGGCCAAACTGGAAGGTCCCATTGAGCATAACGTGGCGATATCAACCTCATTATATTCAATCTCCATGAGGTATTAAGTTAACGTTTGATAGAACAGATTGGTAGAGAAGTTTGCTTGTTATGGGAGTATCTAGCAAATCTAGGACTATGGATCTGGTCACATCAAAAGTCGGAATATCAAGTCTCAACATAAGCTAAAATATTAAGTCATAGTATAAACTGGAATATCATGTCACAATATAAACTGGAATATTAGGTCACAATATAAACTGGAATATCAGGTCACCCATGTGAGAACTCATGTATCAGACGGTGGCTAGTACCACCGGGTGCTACTAGAAAAGGCCCTCAACACCCCAAATAAGAAGTTAGCCAAGAAAACTCTTGTACAATACGGTAATTATACATCATTTAGTTTCTCCAATTTTAGTGATACATGATATACATGAATTTATGAAAATGTGTGGCTTGTCAAGTCATATTATATATATGCCCTTATCATGAGATGCAAGAATTCAAGAATCAAGAGTTAGGACCATATACATGTGTATCACAAAGATACTTCATATCATGTAACCAAGATACAAGAAACTTGTCATCATATTCCTATGAATAATTATGTTTTCATGGATCATGTTTGATATTCACTTGTCATGTTATCAAGAAATAAATAAATATTATTATACTTGTTATCATGTTATCATGAAATAAGTAATATTTAGAAAATCCATGACTTGTCAAACATTAGCTTCTTTAATGGAGGGTAATATCATGTAGGATTTTAAATAACAAAAATTGAATAAGCTGAAATCCATATTTAGACTTCATGCTGTTGATGTGGCATCAGATTCGCAAGTAACACGAGATTCACATTTTGGTTGGTAAATGCTTGCATGGCATGTGCAGACCCGCATTTTGGGTGTTAACAAGGAAAATAGCTATCCTTTAGGATAGAAACATGACCCTCCGCTTCTCACATTTAGTTATGTTCAGCTCTAATCATGAGCTTAGAAGACAAACGCAGATTTCCTTATAACTGTTGATCCGCATTTTCATTTAACTAGTGTTAGATTTAGTTTAAAAAACCTTCAGGGCTAAAATGCGATTCTAAGGTAGAAATGTGGACCAGGTCCAAATTTCCATTTATTCAAAGGCTTCATGGGCCCAACATAGTCCTACGTGACTGGTCTCAGCGACCTTGTGTTTGGAGCATAATTGGATCCGCGTTTCTATTTACTTAGATGCCTTGTGGGCCCCAGTGCGATCCTACGTGGCTTGCCCCCCCGTTTCCCCCAAAATGCAATCTTACAAGGCATCTGCAAGTTTCCCAAACGTGACCTTATTAGGTCACGTGGATCTTCTCTAGGCAAGATCCTTGTTTTATCTTTTTTGTGAGGATACTTGCTTATTTCGACCCGCATCTAGTCATAAAAGGGAATAACCTTGTATTCTCAAGGTTTTAAACTCAAAATGTGACCCTAAGGGGTTATTTGCGGATTTCTCAAGATGATGAAGACCCGCATTTATAGTTTAAATGCAACCTTTAGAGACTCGCTTTTTAGTGTATATAGGGAGATAACCAATTTCTTGGTTCTGTTTTGGTCAAATGCGACCTTCTGACGCCCACGTTTATTTGTATCTAAAATGATAGTCAATCTTTTGTTTTAGTTAAGGCTAAATGAAACCTTCAGCCATTTTTAAGGCTTCTAAAATTCACAGTTCTTTTTATCTGGAGAGAGATTCAACTTCTTATTAATATAGAACCAAAATGTGACTTCTAGAGACTTAAGTTTTGCTCCATCCGAGAGAAGTTTCAATCTATGAATCCTATTAAGGTCAAACGCGACTCTCAAGGATTTGTGTTTTCTCTATAGGAGATTTCCTTCTCAATTTTAGGAATTTAGTTAACACTTTAAACATTAATACTATATAATTCTTATGAATAAATTTGTAAACTATGTGACTTCAAGTCATAAAATCCAAAATCTTCAATTATTCATATAGATCAACAATTCTCAAAATCTTAGCCTAACATGCTCAAATTTAATAGATCCAAAATGATCCAGAATCATCAAGAAAAAGAATTATCCAAAATGATCCAGAATAATCAAGAAAAGGAATTATGTGCACACAATACAAATCAAATGAAAAATCTCAAAAAAGAACATGGAAATAAAGTATTACTTGTCTTAAGTTCTCCTTAATCTTTTTGATTCAGCAATTCTCTTTTCTCCCTTTCTCCTTTCCAAAGAACTAGAAGAACCAAATGTTAGAAGGGGATTTTGTTTTGTTCTTTGACAAAAACTCTTTTTGAGAGAATGAGGTTATATTTATGCTTAAGGGCAATTCGGTGACTTTGTCCTCTAGCCTAATCCCTATGCTTTTGCATGTATGCATGTGTCCTATTAGAGTGCCACTTCACTCTTCTTCTTACAACACACCACTGACTTAGTTTAGGGGTGTGCTTTTAGAAATTTAGTTAAGTTTGGAGGTATATAGAAAGAAATCTTTAATTTCAATAATTTGTTATTTAATAAACTTGAGAATGTTATTTAGAGTATCAAGAAAATTTGGGGTATTACAGTACTATTTGAAATTGCCTTAGAGGATAGGAGAAAACTACTTACTTGCTCTTTTGATACTTTTGCATTTAGAAGAATGTCATTTAGATTTTGAAATGCCATTGCTACTTTCTAGTGATACATGATCAGAATTTTAGTAATATGGTAGAGGATTTTGTAGAGGTCTTCATGGTTGACTTCTCTATATTTAGAGAAAGTTTTGAGTCATGCTTGGACCATTTAGAGACTGTATTAAAATGATGTGAACAAAAAAACCTGCGTCTAAATTGGGAAAATTTCATATTACAGTATAAAAAAAGAGCATAGTTTTGTTCACATTGTATCACATAAGAGTATGGAGGTCAATCTCCAAATTATCGACTCCAAAAATGGGCAAGAACATACGTCCATTTTTAGGGCAGGCCAACTTTTACATGAGGTATATTAAATATTTCAATATTATTGCATGACCTCTATCTCACCTTCTTGTTCAAGATGAACAGTTTTAGTGGACGCAGACAATGCCAACCACATTTGACACACTTGAAGAGATGCTCCTCTCCATGTAGATCATGCAACCTCTAGATTGGTCCCTCCCATTTTTAATAATGTGTGATGCAAGTGATTGTGCGATTAGAACGATACTAGGACAAGGTCGAGATAAGAAACTATATATCATCTATTATGCAAGCAAGACACTCAATAATGTTCAAATTAAGTACAAAACTATGAAAAAAGAGTTTCTGGTGATACTTATTCATTAAATAAACTATGTTCTTATGTCCTTGGTTCACATGTTGTTCTCTTTATAAATCATTTAACATTGAAATACCTATTTCCTAGAAAGGATGTGAAAGTGCATTTGATCCCGTGGATAATGCTTTTTCATAAGTTTGACCTAAAAGTGAAGGATAAAAGGAAGTTGAAAATGTGGTCACTAACCACTTTCTTGGTTATTGTTTGAAAAAGATGGATTGACTATGAAGGGTTTCCCTGATGAGCAATTATTTGCTTTACTTCTAACTCCTTAGTTTGTTGATATTGTCAATTTTCTGGTCGCAGGAGAGTGTCACAACATTGGAGTGCTGAAGACAAGTGAAGATTCCTTCATAAAGTATGATGCTTCTTTTATAATAACCCGTAACTCTTCAAATACTGCTCTGATCAAACACTTATGCATTGCGTGCTTGATGATTTGATCTAGAGCATCATAGCTTTATGTCATACATAAGCTTTCTAGGTCATTTTTTGTCCAAAAAGAAATTTGATAAATTCCTTCAATATAGTTTCTAACGGCCTAGTATGCTTAGGGATACCCATGACTTTTGTAACCATTGTGAAGCTTGCCAAAACATGCCTCTGACATCAATCTCACCGTAGAGGTCTTCGATAGGTGCATGGAATTATAGGTCCTTTACTATCTTCAGATGGTTATCTTCATGTTTTGACTGTGTCAAAATCAATAGAGGCTATTGCTTGTCGAACTAATGACCAACAAGCTATCATTAAGTTCTTAAAAGAGCATATAGTATCAAAATTTAGGATTCTCTAAGCTATCATTAGTGATAGGGGTTCCCATTTTTGTAACGAAACATTTGAGACTCTATTGTGCAAATATGGAATCAAACACAAAGTATCGACACCATTTTCATCAATTATAACATCAAAATTATATGATGCCATTGAACATAAAACAGAACAAAGATTTGCATTGATTTGTCAATTGTAACATTCAATATGTACTTTTACAAAATCTAGGAGCAAATACAACGAGATTCTAGAGAGTATGACAGTAAAAGTATGATCAGAATGATCCTCTTTACTTTCCTTGACAATCCAGCAGAGGCTCTAAAGAAGACGGATTCTCTCTTGAATTCTCTTAGAATTGAGTTTTTGATTCCTGCTTTTGATGTATTTGAAGGGATTTTATAGTAGGGAGTTAAAACTTCCTCTTTGATTTGTGCAAATCATGATAGAACTGCATTACAATCCGATTAGTTTAAATAACTGTCTGTCAGTGAGGATGAGATGTTTTCGTTTGCGGAGTTTATTTCCTTCATTGGTAGAGATGAGGTATCTTCATCGGTGGAGATAAACTTGGTCATTTTATATGACTTTGTATGTTTTGTTAGAGTAGATTTTTTTCGTTGGCCGAGATGAGTTGCTTCGTCAACAGAGATGGACTTGGTCATCAAAATGTTGAGTTGTCTTTGCTGGTGAGGATATCTCTCTTTGTTAGCGGATATGGTCATGAAATGGACTTTTATTCGTGCAGACTTAGTAAATTGACTTGTTAATAATATATTGATCTCACACTAGTCAAGCATGTGACACATTTTATTGCCTACAAGACCCCATCAAAGTTTTCAAGGAGAATAATTTTTGTTTTACCTCGAAATGCTATGAATTTTCATTTCTACCGAATATTCTTATTCTAAATTTTTGACTTTTGGAATTAGAATTTCGAATTTAAATTTCCTTTTCTAGCAGATATTGGGGTATTTGATAAACTGCCCTTTTCAGAATTTTCTAGGGTGAAATGGCAACCGTTACTTTGCCTTAAAAGCATCTCCACATTTATCGTGACTCCTTGTCAGGTATGTATTTGGGTGTCATTACACCTCTTGATCTCCTTTGACAAGGTATAAATAGAGCAGGGTATCATCTCCTTTCTTCTTTTATCTCTCTGGTTCAAGCGAAAGTTTTCTTTGCTTTTTCTTTCTTTTAGGAGTTCTCTTGTTTCCAAAACCTTTATCCTTTTCTTCATTCACGAACATCAAGTTATGGCCCCTAAAATTGCGGACTGAGGGAAAAAAAACATAAGTAGGCTTACCCCTGCCGCGGAAAGCAGTTTGGCAGCCATGAAACCCCCAGTCGAAGGGAAGCCCCCAGTCGAAGGGAAGAGGAAGGGATTCATATATCTAAACTTTTAGAATTTGACATAACTTAATTAACCAACTTAAATAATTATATTGATTTTTGGGACTAACACCTCTGCATATATCTCTTCCCTTTCTCATGGCCTCCCTTGGTGGATTTTGCCTAGCGCAGATCTGCCATTTGAATTTCATAACTTCATTGCCATTTTAGGCGGAGGTACTTTGTGACCTTTGTTCTATCAGTGGGGAAATTCTATTTGCGCACGGCATTTTACTCTTGGCGTCCTGGTTTCTCTTTACACCAAACTTATATTTGGAAATACTACTATTTTACTTTTTGCGCCCAAAATTTTTTCCAAAATTACCCTCCTCTTTTTCTCTAACTCCTCACCTGTCCAAATCCATTTAGCAAAAAAATATTTTGGTCGGGTATTAATACCCGACCAAGAAACAAGCTGGTCGGGTATTAATACCCGATCAGCAAATGAAGTCTAAAAAAAAAAAAAATGAATTAATGATAAATTTCAAACAAATACGTATAAAATCTAAAAAAAATTTCAAATTGTATCTTAGATTTGTTCTCTAACACTAATTACATATTGGAATTTTCCATTTGCATAAGAAAACTTAAATGCTAATTCCAAACTCAAATTACACTTGTCACGGTGAAATCGAAAAATTTAAAATTCTTCTAATCTTTTCAGGAACGTTAATGTAAAAAAATTTAAGGGGTCAAAAAATCAAATAGATGATTTTACAGAAGATGTGTTTTTATTAAATACCAAAAAAAATCATTTTAGGGTTTTAGAGAGAAAATAGAGGAGGAAAATGATGAGTGATAGTTCCAAATTTTAAAAAGTTTTAGTTTGGAATTTATAAGGGTAACTTAGTCCAAAAAAATAATGGCAAACCTGTAATTATTTATAAGTTTTAAAACTTGCGTCAAGAGTAAAATGCCTGTGCAAATAGAATTTTCCATATCAGTGGCAAAATTCTATCAGTGGAGAATTACTGCATTGCCCCTTGTTGACGAAGGTATCTTCCCCATTTTATAAAATCTCTCTCTTCTCAAGTTGGTGGAGATGGTTTTCACTCGAAAGGGTGGATCAACTATCTCAATGGGAGAGATTAGCTTTTCACCTTGTCAGTCATTAGCGCTGACATAGTCAAAACTTTTATTTTCGTCAGAGAAGACGGTTCATTATTTGTTGGCGGAGATGAATTTTACTTTCTGTATGTGATGTTTTCATTGGCAAGAGTACAAGTAAGTTTCTTCTAACAAAGAGAAGCCTTCTTCGACGAAAATGAATTTAATCCTTTGTTAGTAAAGATAAGTCATCATTGTCAGTGGAGATAAATGTCACGCTCCAGATCATACTGGCAGACCCAAGTGTGTGTCCCAATAATGGGTAAGGTGCCACCGGCGGGTACTCTCAATACCGAAGTGCATGAGACTATTTTTTTAATACAATCATAGGAAAGAAATATAGAAGCGCATAAATATGAGATATATACCATAAGTCTAAATCTGTCTATCACAACATTACATGCATGAATATAAAAATATCCAAACACTGGTATATAGAAATGATAAGCAATTGAATATTAAAAGGTTGCTTATGTCGAGTCAAGTACACCATCAGCACAGAGCAACATAAGTACTGAATATATACAAGAGTGTCTGGATACTATGAATAGAAGTAGGATGCAAAATACATATGCACATACAAACAAAAATGATATATACGCAAAAGGGATGAAGATCCTATGAAGGACAGACTAATGATGCTTGGCCTATTTCTAGAAGTAGGGATTCTCGAGAGGCGGGTCCCCCTTTTCATGCATTGTGGGCACAGCTGCTGGACCTGGAGTGTGATAATTATAGAGGTCAGAACTCAAATAAGAATACGAACCAAAACTCATACAATACAATGAAAACCATATAAAAGGGTGGTGTGTGGGATTCAAGTAGGAGACAATACAAGATGTTTTTGCGCATGGCTCATGACGTACATAGTAAGCATAATATAACATGAATTTTGAAGTATATGATATATGATATAAAATGGCCATATATATAAATCATGAAGTACAAGGTATTGATGAGTGCCATATATTGCATATTTATAGCCTTCATATTACCTATTTTTGTATATAAATAATGCTACTCGGGTATTGTTAGTGTGTTTTTCAGGAATTTTATTCATACAAGGAGATGGCATGAAATCAAAGTCCGAAAAGTTTCTAAAGTGGGCAAGACTACGAGAGTACGATGCTACAGAGACTCAAAATCAAGTACAGTTAGGAATTTAAAACGTACAAGTAATTTCATAGGGAAAAAGTTTCATGATTTTTTGGTTTAATTAAGCCGCTATTTAGCAGTTTTTCCCGCTAATTGGAGGCCCATTGTGGGCCCCATGCGCCGCGTTTTCTCCCGTGGCTTCGCTGTAATTTTCTAGTTTTTCAGTTCTGCTAGAATTAGGGTTTGATTTCCGAAGCCTATATATTGGCCGTATCCTTGTATTCTAAGGAGAATCCTGAACTTTTGTACTCGTTTTTAATTTAATATAATTAGGGTTTTGCTAAAGGGGTGACGGCCACAATACTGTGCTCCAGAGGTAAGCCATTACTTTTAGTTATTTATTTGCTTTCTAGATAGAGTTAATTGCTTTCTAGTTTAGGTTTTATTGCTTTCTAGATTAAATTTATTTGCTTTCATGAATAAAGATTTGATTTTGCTTATTAGAAATATGAGTAGCTAATTTTCTTTAGCCCTAGGATGTAGATGAAGTTAGTTTAATAGATCTAGCATGGATTTATCTCATTTTCTTCCTAGAAAGAAATAAAATTATGATTTTTCTATAAATAAATAAAAGATGGAGTTCACAAATCATAATTCTTTGATAGATTATGCTTAATTAATATTTTGATAATCTATACTTAGATGAAGTTTGGAATTCTTATTCTTTGTTTGTTTTTAGAATTATCAATAGTAATTTTCCTATAAATAAATTGACTTGAATAAACTTGTAAATCTGATTTTTTTGATAGGTTAT
Organism: Dracaena cambodiana; assembly: GCA_036321105.1. Lineage (NCBI taxonomy): Eukaryota > Viridiplantae > Streptophyta > Magnoliopsida > Asparagales > Asparagaceae > Dracaena > Dracaena cambodiana. Next base: position 27,622,036 of record JAYEPQ010000001.1, read on the forward strand.
ACTTGAGTTAAGTTTCTTGATAGCCTATACTTAGATTAGGGTTTGAAGTTTATTTCTTTTTTTTGTTTATGAGATTTTCTACTTGATATGATTTATTTTTAAGAAAAGTGTTATCTTTGATGGTCTATGCTCGCACATCACTTGATAGGTCATACTTAGGGGCACTCGATTAAAATCAAATTAAAAAGATCACCTTTTTAATATGTTACTTAACCGTGCATAATTAAAAAGTTAGGAAGAAAGAGATAATTCATTATTAGGCTATTATTCTAATGGATTCGAGATTCTAGGCTAATCTCTAGAACTTAAACTAATCTTCTCTCGATCTAAAATCTCATAGTTAGTCCGTTAGACTAAGGAAAGAATAAGAAATCGCAAAACACCTTAGATCCCTATGGGACGACCTGTACAGTGCTACACCGACACTGTGCGTTTGCAGTAATTTATCACATCAAGTTTTTGGCGCCGTTGCCGGGGATCGACGGTATTTTTTCTTACTTTTTCTAAAGTTTTACGGGATTAACAGTGTGCGTTGAGTAAGTAGGGATAATAAAGTGCAGATATAGGAATAAACAGGACTAAATAAGTATTGAGAGTGTAGTGAAGCAAGAAGAGTCCAAGAATCCCTGCTTTGGCCGCCAATTAGCTTCTCAAACCGCCATTTGGCGGTCCTTCAGGTACAAAACCCCACGAAACTTTCTTGTTATCTGTATTTTGTGTCACTAGTTCTAGAAAAAAATACAAACAAAAAAATTTAGAAACAGTAGGAATCACATTTTTATTTGATCATATCTATTCCACCGTTTTATCTCTCCACTACACCCCACTTTTTGCATTAGTTTAAGAAATTCACGCATACACTCACGGTCTCTGGTTCATGCCACATTGGACCCGTGATCAATTTAGTCGACTTGTGAGATCAGATTTGTTCATGGGATTCAAGATGGACCAACCGATCCCGATCCTTCAGGATCGATGTTACCCGTTGCGCACATCACTTCCATCATGCATAAAACTTCCACACGCTGCGGGTAATCACTATGAGTTGAAGCCGCAGTACATTAGTATGCTTTCTAAATTCACTAGTTCTGATTCAGAAGATACATATCTCTTTATCAGTGAATTTCAGGAAGTATGCGTGATGATAAAACTGCAACACTTATCGGAAGACGCAATTAAGCTCCGCTTCATCCCCTTTGCATTTAAGGATAATACCAAGAAGTGGTTGTACAGTATGCCTACTGATTTAATTACTACTTGGGATGAATTCATTACGGTGTTTCTTAAGAAGTATTATCCCACGCATAAGTCGGCAAGGATACGAAATCAAATCAATCAATTCCGTCAAGTGCCAGGAGAACCCTTCTGGAAAAACCTAGAACGGTTTAAAAACCTTTTAGCTTAGTGCCCCCACTATGCGATAGAAAAGTGGCGGTTATGTCAAATTGTGTACGAAAGACTCGATTACACATCCAAAACTCTTCTTGAATCCATGTGTCAGGGGAAGTTTATAAGGAAAAACGAAGATGAAGCATGGGACTTTCTTGAGGACCTATCGTGGAAGACTATGCAGTGAGAGAGTCCCGCTGAGAAGTCCAGTGCATCAACTTCTGCTCATAAGGGTGGGATTTATAGCGTCGACAGCTCTATAGCTGCCGAAGCTAAGATGACAGCCCTTGTGAGGAGAATTGAGGCACTAGAGACTCCTAGTGCTCCACCAGTGGGTCAAATAAATCAAATTCAAGTTCCCACATGCTTTAATTGCGGAACTCCGAATCATGTTATGGAGGAGTGTCCATTATTAATGAATCTCATGGGTCACACACTTGAGCAGGCTAACGCCTTATATCAACAACCCATGAACAATCCTTACGCTCATACATACAATTCTGACTGGAGGAATCATCCAAATCTATCATGGGGTCAAGGGCAATATCAGTGTGCCTCTAACCCTAACATGCAGCCTCCAGCCACTGGTCAGTTTCCAAGACCAAATGTGGGTGCTTATCAACACCCAAATGTTTCAATTTATGGGAACAACCAGAATAGACCACCTGCACAAAACCATTCACATCCACAACAAGAGTCTAATATTGATCAAGAAAAGCGACTTTAGTCACTTGAGAAGCACGTTGAAAATCTTCTCAAGTCTAATTCCAAATTTGACATGCATATGTCCAATCTTGACACACACATGCAAAATCTTATGAAAGTGTTAACTGACTTTATTCAAAGTACAGATCAACAACTGCTCGTGAACTCTCAATCTATAAAAAATATAGAGCAGCAGGTTGGACAACTAGCAAGTCAGATGAGTGAACGTGGCCAGGGTACCTTTCCAAGTCAACTCATAACGAATCCTAATGCCAGTTCCTCAAACTCCAATCAGTCGCATGTCCACCAATGCAATGCCATTCACACGCTTAGATCTGGCAAGTAAGTGGACAATAATGTAGCCATGCCCTCCTGATCCAACTCCTACTATCTCGCAGGCTACACCATCTCTTCCACCCCTTTCTCCACAACCATCTCCATCACCTCCAACACTGTCATATACTTATTTGGAAGAACCTGTTCCTAAACTGAAAGTACCATATCCCAATCGGCTTAGGAAGCCTTCGCCACAAGTAGAAAATATTATTGAAACATTTCAGCAGGTGAAGGTTAATATTCCACTCCTTGATATTATACAACATGTTTCTACTTATGCTAAATTCCTCAAGAATTTATGTACTAAGAAATGAGCAAGAAATATTTCTGAGAAAGTTTTTCTTACTGCAAATATATCACATATCCTCTCTAACTCCTTGCCTATCAAGTACAAAGATCCAGGTTCCCCTACAATCTCATGCATCTTTGGGAACACTATATTTGATAAGGCATTGCTTGATTTAGGGGCAAGTGTCAACTTGCTTCCTTATACTATTTATCAGCAATTGAGGTTAGGAAAACTTCAACCTACCATGGTCACATTACAGCTAGCTGATCGTTCGATTAAGAGACCACTTGGTATGGTTGAAAATGTGTTCATTAAGGACGGCGAGTTTATCTTTCCTGTAGACTTCCTTGTCTTAGAAACTGAGCCGATCTCCAATCCACGGAATCAAATTCTCGTTATCTTGGGTAGACCATTCCTTGCAACAACAAATGCATTAATTGATTGTAGGAGTGGCCTCATGAAGTTATCGTTTGGGAATATGACTGTGGCATTGAACATATTTAATATGGATGAGCACGCAACGAGCTCTCTCATTGAGGTCAATATGATTCACGGTTTGCATTCTCATTTGACCTCTTGTACTGATGATGAACCCTCATTTGAGCAAATGTTCAAAGATGAGCTCATGTTATTAGAAGAATTGGCACATACTAATTCTTGTGTGATGATACTTATGCAAGTGTGTCATCGAATTATGAGCAAACTTTTGAGGATTTGTTTGTAGAGGAGCTCGCATTACTTCGTGAGTTAGAAGAGCCAATACCACGTTCATTTGATCCTATAGCACTCTTCTCACCTCATGATATTTCTACATGTATGCTTGTTACTAACGATGATTGGCAGGTTTATAATAAAGAATTCTTTAACCCAATTGTTAATGCTTACATATGGACAAAGAAAAAGCGAGGACGGCATAAGAAGTAGACAGGTAATCTCGTGACTTGTAGGAGGTTGATGAGATATAATAATGCACCCACTTCACGTTTAAAACGCATACACTACGAAAGTGGGAAGCGATCGAGAGGTCGTAACTGCTCACCATGCGTTAATAGGGTGATGATATTGAGATTGTAACTTTTGCGACTCTCATTATTTGTATAGTATTTGTATAATAGCTTTCATATTTATTTTACCACACCTGGTTTGTGTATGAGGGCATACACAAGTTTAGGTGTGAGGGGAGTAGTTTTTAGGAGATTTTTATTTTTTAGGATTTTATTTTTATTTGTAGGGTTTTTTTTTAGATTTTTGGATTTCTTTGTTTTACACTTTGGGTAGTTTTTAGGGTAACTTAAAAAAAAATTTTGAAAAAAAAACTTGTTTTCATCAATAGATCAACCTACTTACAGATAAAGGAACAAATTTAGATTTGAAATTGTATAGGAGAGTAGATTGGATGATACACTTTGAATTTTATGAAAAAAGACTAAAATCGAAAAATAAATATCGCTAACAGTGATTTTGAGGCAAGTATACATCTATTTTTTTTTTCACTTCACAATAGTTTATTAGGTTAAGGATAAAAATAATAACGATTGAGTAAGTCTTCTCTGTCTAAAAAAAAAAAAAAAAAAGCAAAAAAGTGAGAATAAAAAAGGGGTGAGCCGGTATTAAGGCAATAGCCTCGAGAGTGATAAAATAATGGGGTGCGCCTGGTATTAAGGCAATAGTTTCAAGAGTGAAAGAAGAGTATGATCCAAGTAATCGGGTATTTTGCGCCTAAGTAAGCGTGAATATTCACATGAAAGGTGAAATATTCTAAAAAAAAAGAAAAAAAGAAAAAAAAGAAAAGAGTATGAACCAAGTAATCGGGTACGTTGCGCCTAAGCAAGCATGAATATTCGCATAAAAGGTGAAATATTCTTAAAAAAAGAAAAAAAAATGTTATGAGAGAGGAGATGAATCATGAGTTAGAGTTCGAGTCCAAAGCCGAAGTAGACTATCACACTTGCACGTAGATGTATAGGAGCCAATGGATTATCTGTTAGTAGGTATTGAAAGATAGGATTTAAATTTTTGATTAAAATGATAAGTGTATCTGATATGACGCTCGATTTGAAAATTGATAATCTAAATGCGTTATTGAGTTTGTATATTAGTGAGATTAATTGATGAAAATATTATAAAAAAAGTTTTTTCTTTATTTTGTATAAAATTTTTACTTTTCTTATTTTTTTAGTTATCCTTATTTTTCTTTTCTTTATTCCCAATCTATTTTATTCATGAATTTTGTGGGTATATTCTCACGAGATACAACTCGTCCACTAGGGTAACCTAGGGGTTTAAAGGCTTGTTGCACGTGCTAAGTGCAATCGCGATTCCTGCGAAAGTGAGTTAGGATTTTTATTTTTCTTTTTAGGTTTAGGTTTTGCTCGAGAACTAGCAAAAATTAGGTGTGGGGGTGTGATGAGTGCCATATATTACATATTTATAGTGTTCATATATTTTTGTATATAAATAATGCAACACGGGTATTGTTAGTGCGTTTTTCAGGAATTTTATTCATACAAAGAGATGGTATGAAATTAGAGTTGGAATTGGAAATTAAAGTCCGAGAAGTTTCTAAAATGGGCAAGACTACGAGACTACAATGCTACAGAGACTCAAAATCAAGTACAGTCAGGAATTTAAAACGTACAAGTAGTTTCACAGGGAAAAAGTTTCAAGATTTTTTGGCTTAATTAAGCCGCTATTTAGCGGTTTTTCCCGCTAATTGCGGCCCATTGTGGACCCCATGCGCCAAGTTTTCTCCCGTGGCTTCGCTGTAATTTTCTAGTTTTTCAATTCTGCTAGAATTAGGGTTTGATTTCCAAAGCCTATATATTTGCCGTATCCTTGTGTTCTAAGGAGAATCTTGAACTTTTGTACTTGTTTTTAATTTAATAAAATTAGGGTTTTGCTGAATGGGTGGCGGCCACAATAATGTACTCAGAGGTAAGCCATTGCATTTAGTTATTTATTTGCTTTCTAGATAGAGTTAATTGCTTTCTAGTTTATGTTTTACTGCTTTCTAGATTAAATTTATTTGCTTTCATGAATAAAGATTTGATTTTGCTTATTAAAAATATGAGTAGCTAATTTTCTTTAGCCCTAGGATGTAGATGAAGTTAGTTTAATAGATCTAACATAGATTTATCTCATCTTCTTCCTAGAAAGAAATAAAATTATGATTTTTCTATAAATAAATAAAAGATGGAGTTCACAAATCATAATTCTTTGATAGATTATACTTAATTAATATTTTGATAATCTATGCTTAGATGAAGTTTGGAATTCTTATTCTTTATTTGTTTTTAGAATTATCAATAGAGATTTTCCTATAAATAAATTGACTTCAATAAACTTGTAAATCTGATTTCTTTGATAGGTTATACTTGAATTAGATTTCTTAATAGCCTATGCTTAGATTAGGGTTTGAAATTTATTTCTTTTCTTTTATTTATGAGATTTTCTGCTTGATATGATTTGTTTTTAAGAAAAGTGTTATTTTTGATGGTCTATGCTTACATATCACTTGATAGGTCATACTTAGGGGCACTCGATTAAAATCAAATTAAAAAGATCACCTTTTTAATATGTTACTTAACAGTGCATAATCAAAAAGTTAGGAAGAAAGAGATAATTCATTGTTAGACAATTATTCTAGTGGATTCGAGATCCTAGGCTAACCTCTAGAACTTAAACTAATCTTCTCTCGATCTAAAATCTCATAGTTAGTCCGTTAGACTAAGGAAAGAATAAGAAATTGCAAAACACTTTAGATCCCTGTGGGACGACCTGTACAGCGCTACACTGACACTGTGCGCTTGCAGTAATTTATCACATCAGGTATGCAAAATATTATTTGAATTATGAAGTATATGATGCTCATTCTATCCTATTAATTTGGAACTGAATGGCAGGAGTTTTCATGTGTCTAGGAGTATGCTGTACATGCTCGGTACCATGGGCCAAGTACTAGTTTCTCTATGAACTGGATGGCACGTTGCTAGGCAAACTATATATCCCGTGCATGTTCAGGACCACAGCCCAATTACCTGTCTCCACTCGAACTGATGGCATAAAGCTAGGCAAAACAAGCAAGGAAATCGATAGTGTTAGTATACAGATCGGCGAATGCATTAAACAAGACAAGAACTCCCAAAATATGTACTTCATTTCACCTTTCGTTTCTCCCAAATCCAAAATATAGTATGTACTAAGTATCACTATATTAAGGTGTCATATGTAATAAGGGTACATGTATTAATGTTCATGTGAATATGAAATGACACGTACGACAATACTGGCTGGTATAAGACTAATACTGGCAAGTGCAAGAGTTACAGAATATGTTCACATACGTGAGATATCATTTCCAAGAAAGAATAATATGTACAAGTAATAACAAATGTAAATAAATATGTGTACACATATATCATATTATAAATAAAACATTAAATGCACAAAGATGGCAAATATGTCTAAACATAAGTTATGATAGGTCTGAACTCACTATTTACAGATAATAGCAAGAGTAGTTGAACATGTGCATGTGTGTATCGTATATATATGTCAAGCAGGACATACACGGACAAAGCATAAATACCTATGTTGCTACAATTTGGCAGATAGTTAGAATTTCAAGTCTGATTCGATTAAGATAAAAATAGACTTAGAGGCTAAAAATTTGTATTGCCATAGAGAATTCAATCATATTTGTAATAAATCTTAAATAAGTTTAATTGGAATTCTATAACAAAAGTTATGATTATTTTACCATGGACCTACTGCTACCGAGCTATAGTAGGAACAAGTGAATTTCTATATTTAATTTGACCATGAATAATATAATTTAGAGCCTAAGATTTGAATCATCCTAGATAATTCAATTATATTTCCAATGAATATTGAATGAGCTAAATTGGAGTTCTAAGGTAAAAGTTATGATTATTTTACTATGAACATGCTGCTACTAAGTTACTGCAATAATAAATAAATTTTCAGATTATTTGATGCTAATAGGGTTTGTTTATAATCTAATATCTTAATAAATTCTAGATAATTTAATTATCTTTCCAATAAATCTTGAATGAGCTCAATTAGAGTTCTAGTGCAAACTTATGGCTATTTTACCATAGATATATGCTGCTCAACTGCCGACATGGCACAGCACTAAGTGATGAATTTCTGTACCATTTTTAGATAGGTAAATGTCTAAATTAGGATCCATTGTAGTAAGATGAATTGTAACTTAGTGAATTATTTTTCTAATGGTACTAGAATAAATTGCTGTATTATCCTTATTTTTGAGTTTAACCATCCCAAATTAACTCTAAACTTCTCCACCAATGTGGAAAAATCTTCTCCAATCTCTGTCCTTGATTCATAGTATTATTCTTGGGGTCTTTTTCCACTTTTGAGGAGCAACCACATTAATATCGGTCATATCTGATTTTGATTCAATTAGAGACAAGAATACTCTATCAAATTCTTTAAATTTATGATTTCTTCATGTAATAACCTCATATAAGATATCAGACGCATTATTAAATATTTTTAAAGATTATAATACTCAAATTTCATTTATCTTGAGTTTTATTGTATGTATCACACTATACACATTACACATGCACAAAATGTATTGTTGTCTAGACCTATACAACAGTCCATTTTAGAAATGTCATAAATTTTGCATTTTAATTCTGATTAATCTCATTCTAACACATTAAAAATTGGATTCACTAGTCTATATTTTATCCAACTAAACTAGATCATAATTTAGTTATTTACCTAGCCAAAAATAACCTGAAAAATCACTACTTAGTACTGTCTAGATTAGCAGCATAACAGTAGTAAGTCATAGTAAAATGACCTTAATTTTTTGCTTTAAAACTCCAATTGAGTACATTCAAGTTTCATTAGATAGAAAATTAAATTATTCACAATATTCAAAACCGTATATTCTAATTTAATTTTTATCCTAGCCAAATCAAACTTGAAAATTTCCATGCTTCTTTAAAGTCCATGACAACAGGTCCATGGTAAATAAATCATAACTTTTGTTCTAGAGCTCCAACTACGCTCAATTAAGATTCATTAGAAAGATGATTTAATTATCTATAATTATCCAAAATTTTAGCTCTCAATTCTATTTTGCGCTTGTCAAACAAGACCTATAAAATTTTACATGTTCACTGAGTTATAGCAACATAGGTATGTATGTTATATCTGTGTATATATCTCTTGATTTATGATATGATACCCATGTACATATATTCAATCTCTCTTATTATTACCTAGACATAGTGAATTTAGATCTGCTATGGCTCTTATCTAGGGAAGTATGTCATGTTCGTAGATATACTAGATTCAAAATATGATATACATGCACACATGTTTATTTACGCATGTTATTATTTTTACATATTATTCTTACTTGGAAATGTAAAGTTGTGCATGTGAACATGTTTCATAGCTCTTATAATTGCCAATATCACTCTTGTCCTTTCCACTATCACTGTGTGTGTCGTTTAATTTCTCGACTATTGATACATGTACCCATTACATATGACACTTGGATACTTAGCTTATACTACATTGTGGGCATAAGAGAAATGGATGGTGACATAAAACACGTATTATGAAAGTTTGCATCCGTATTTATATTGTGGCTAGCAGTGCAGAATCCAATTCATATGTGATTCACCTTGGGACCGTAGTACCGAGTATACACGGCTCACTTCTGGAATACGTGAATAAATCTTACTATTTAGTTCCAAACTAATATGATAGAATTTGCATCCATTTGCATGATCATATTATGCTATATACACTAATTGCATCATGATTCAAATTTTCTATGCATACCATGAAGCACATGATTCTTATTATATTTGGCACACCTAGTTACTTGATCTATGTACACGATAATTCATATTATATTTAACATACTTAAATTTCATATATTTTATATACCATGTAATTCACGATCCAATTTATATTTTGCATACTTTGTGGTTCATGAATCATTTGTATATATCTTTTATATTGTCCATACTAGTATGCCTCACTTATATGATTTCCATAGTATTGCACAAGCTTAGCTTTGTAATTTTATTTAGGTTTTGACCCTAGGATTATCACACCCTTGATCTGCTAGCCTTGATTGCAGTGTTCTAGAAGGGAAAACCATCCCTCATGGATCCAACTTTCTAGGAGTAGGCTGAGCACAGTAGCCAGCTTCTCATAGGATTCTTATCGTTTTTGTGTATGTATCACTTTGGCCTTTATATGCACGTGCATATTACTTTCTAGTTCAGTTCGTGGTATTTGGACATTCATATATATGTTTATCTATTCTGATATTGTGCTTAACCTACATGAGCATCCTTTTTGTATACATATTACTTATCATTCCAGTATACCCGGTTTTAGATATTACTTTATACTCTTGCTTGTAATGTTGTGGCAGATAGATTCAAACATATGGTTTATATTCTGTATTCACGCTTCCATATCTCTTACTTGTGTTTGTACAAAAAAAGAAAAAAGGGCCTCATGCACTCTAGTATTGAGAGTGTCCACCAATTACATCCTACTTTGTTATTGGGACACACACTTGGGCCTACCTGTGTGATTTGAGAGCATCATAGAGTAGTATTGGAGATGTCATTATTTTTATCATTTGACCATGACCTTAGAATTAAGCCACATTCATGCATGAAATATCCATTATTTTTTGTTTCCTTATTTTATATTCCATCCTCTATTTTCGATCCTGATTACATCATTGTCCTTTTATTCCCGGAGAAATATCTCCCCATCGTCAAGAGAGGACAACTCCTAAGCGTAAGGAGGCTCTTCAAGGGGAGTGTGATCAGATGAGAGAGTTTATGCATATCATAATAGAGCAGAATGCATTGCTCAAGGTAGGACTTGAGATAGCATGGTAGAATTTAGTAGCGGCCCTGAGGACAACAACTGTAGTGGTTGACAGGATGTCTACACCACTATTAAGATAAGCAGGCAATGTTGCAAACTTCAAAAGGCATCGTCCAACATCTTTCTCTAGGACTGAAACTCTGCTAGGGGCAAAAGAATGGTTAAATGACATGAAGAACCTTTTGGTGGTAACTCATATACCACTAGAGAGCCAGGTCGATATTGTAAAGATTCAACTCACAGATGTTGCGAGGACTTGGTGGAAATCTGAGGAGGCCAGATTAGAAAAGCTGATTGTATGAAAGGATTTCTTGAATGGGTTTTATGTGAGGTTCTTTCCTCTGACAACTCAGAATGATATGGAATGGAGGTTTATAGAGTTAAGGCAAGGGGGTATGATAGTTGATACATATGCCGCTGAGTTTTCAAGACTCAGTAGATTTGATCCTACCTCAATGGCTGAAGAGAAAAACATAGTATGTAGGTACCAGCGAGGCTTAAATTTGAAGATATAAGAGCACATGGGCATAACAATTATGGACACTTATACAGAGTCCTGGAGGCAGTTCAGCATCAGGAACAAGCCGCTAGGAGGAGAAAGGCAGAGATAGAGATGCAGAAGTGTCCAACCTGTCATATGTCCAAGGCATCAAGCAGTATAGTTCCTCCAACTAAGCGCCAAATGACACCTTCTATAATCAGGCCAACAATGATTTGTAACTATTGCCAGTTGTAAGGACATACTAAGGATACGTACAGGAGAGCTCCTTGGCTGTATTGGAATTGTGGCGTTCAGACTATCAAATAGGAGTATGTCCACAAAGGAGATCCTCTAGAGGTTAGGGACAAGCAGTGCAGACCTAGAGATCTTCGCAGCCACCAAAGTATCAATAGAGAATTATGCCTTCTCAGCAACAAGAGTAATACTAGTAGTAAGATTTACCGAACCAACAATGATGAGTTTATTGGCACCATAGCAGTAAGACTTCTGTGGAGCTCAGGTTCAGGGAGCTCCAGGGTGCAGACCATATCAAGTTTATATCTTGACAGCAGAGGAGGCCTGTGTATATGAGGAAGTTGTGACAGGTACTATTTTAATTAGTTAAGTACCTACACATGTATTACTTGACTCTAGTCCATCATACTGCTTCACGTTATTTGCATTTATTATCCGGCATACCATACAATATATTATCTTAGACTCTAGGTTGAATATTAACACTGGGAGTCGGATAATTACCCTCTAGATGACTAGCATCAGAGGAGAGGACGACACTCGGGAGATATATGTATATCTATTCCAATGATATTCCGGTGCCTAATTAAATTCATTATTAAATAGGTAATTTTCCATTTACATTATTGTTACCTTTTGTATTTGATTTAAATTTCAAGGACAATTTTTTTTAGGTGGGTAGGATGTAAATACCGTAGTCCTTAAGCTCTTGTATCAGTTTATTCCGCAATATATCAGTTCGGGAGCCAGAACATTGATACAGGCTGATTCTAAGTAAATTGAGTTATATCTTTCAATCCTGTCTTCAATTTCAAATTCTGTAGAATAGGAGTTTTTTTATCTTTTTTTTTTGAATTTTTCATATTTTCTTAAATTATTCTAGATTGGCCAATTTTTGAGAAAATACCCAATTAAAATAGTCAATTTAAAATTAGAATTCCAATTTTAACCTTCTCACAACTTTAAATTTATCTCCAAAAGCCTAGCAGCCATCCTTGACCAAATTTGAATAGGATTTGACTAAATGGTAATGTTGAAATTCGATAACGTTTAAGGGTTTTTAACAAGATAGAGTAAGCATTATCTAACACCTGTTTGCCCCCAAAATAAACTCAGAAAAATTTGAAAAAAAAATTCAAACTCCCTCCTCTCATTATCTGTTTTGTCTTTAGACTGCAAACACTAATATTCTCTCTATTTTCTCAAATAAATCGCCAAATATTAAGCTTGAAAGTAGGCTGAAAATTCATAAATTTGCTATATTATCCTTGTTCTTAAGTTTAATCTCCCTAAATCAAATTTAAACTTCTCCATCAATATAGAGAAATCTTCCTAGCCTCTGCCCTGATCTTTAGTATGATTCTTGAGAAATTCTTAAGAAATTCTCCACTTTTGAGGAGCAATCGCATCAATATCGATTCATATCCGATTATTCTTCAACAAGAGATATGAATGCTCTCTCAAATTCTATAAATTTGTGATTCCTTGATGCAATAATCTCATGTAAGATATCAAGGGCATTATCGAACATCTTTAAAGATTATATATGCTCAAATTTGCATTTATCTTGAGTTTTATTTTATGTATCACACCGTGCATGTTACATATACACAAAATGTATTGTTTCCTAGACCTATACAATGGTCCATCTTAGAACTATTATAACTTTTGCATTTTAACTCCAATTAAACTTATTTTAGTGCTATTAAAAACATAATTCACTAATCTACATTTTATCTAACTATAGTAGATCCTAATTTAGCCATTTACTAGCCAAAAATAGCCTAGAAAATCACTACATAGTACTATCGAGATTAGTAGCACAACAATAGCAAGCCATAGTAAAATGACCATAACTTTTGCTCTAGAATTCCTATTGAGCATATTAAAATTTTTTTGTATAATTAATTGAATTATTTAAAACTATCTCAAATCTTATATAATTTAATTTTTATACTGGACAAATTATGAGTATGTTGCATATTTATTGCCTCCATATTATCTATTTTTGTATTTAAATAATACTACTCGGGTATTTTTAGTGTGTTTTTAAGGTAAACCTATTCCTATAAGGAGATGTCATAAACTCAGAGCCGGATTAGAAAACCAAGCCCAGAGAGGAGTTAAAAGTGAGCAAATCTACAAGACTATGATGTTACAGAGAGTCAAAGTTCAATACAGTCATTAAAATCAAAGAAAAAGAACAAGAGATTCATGCAGAAAAAAGTTGAAGCCCAGAAGAGCTACTTTTACTGCTATTTGGCATCATTAGCCACCAATTGGCGGCTCCATGGGGCCCACTCTAGGTGATTTTCCTACGGGACTTCGATGTAATTTTGTAGTTTCTCACTTGTACTAAAATTAGGGTTTGATTCTCCGAAACCTATATATTGGCCGTATCCTTATAATTTAGGGCTTATGATGTAATTTTGTACTCAAAATTATAATAAAATTAGGGTTTGTCGAAGGAGTGATGGCCGCCACACCAAATTCCAGAGGTATCCTTTGCTATTCATCAATTTTTCTTAGATAATTTTTTTCTAATTGCTTTCTTGTTTAGATTAATCTTGCTTTCAAGATTAGATTTTTCTGCTTTCATGAATAGAAATATAATCTTGCTAATTAGAACTATGAGTAACTAATTTAGTCTAGCTCTAGTATATAGATGAAACTAGGAATCCACCATGTAATTGCTCTCTAGTATTTTTTTTCCTTAAAAAAAAAATAAAGACAAAATTTTTCAATGAAAAGATTAAAATATAACAACTCGTAGATTAATACTTTGATAGGTTATACTTAAATTAGATTTCTTAATAGTCTATACTTAGTTAGGGTTTGTAGTTGTTGCTTTTCATCTTTATCATAGAGTTATCTAATGATTTAGTTTATTTTTATGAAATGTTGTATCTTTGATGCGTTATACTTACACACCACTTGATAACACATACTTAGAACACTTTAAGTAAAGATTAAAACTACAAGATAATTTTTTATGATAGGAAGAAGATAATAGAAGTAATTCATAGTTGGAAACTAGTGGATCTATATTTTAGACTAATTAGAATAACTCAAATTCAAATTAGAATCCGTTATTAGTCCGTTATAATAATAGAATTAGTGAGAACGCAGAAACACTTTAGATCTCTATGGGAACGACATGTTAGTGCTTCAACCGACACTGTGCGCTTGCAGTAGATATTTCACTTCAAGTTTTTTGTGCCGTTGCCGGGGATCGATGGTATTTTCTTGCTTTTTCTAACGTTTTACGGGTTAATAGTGTGTGTTGAGTATGCAGGGACCAGAAAGTGCAGATGCAGGAAGATAAAAGGGATCAGAGGAGCTTTAGAGTTGTGTAGCAGAAATCAGAGAGACAATCTCTCTCGTTCTGCCGCTAATTGGTGGTAAGAACTGCCAAATAGCGGCAGCTCAAGTGATTCCTGACCCCATTTTTTCTCTAATTTTGTATTTTGGTTCTCTGATTTTCTAAAAAAATTAAGAAAATTTTAAAAAAAAAGTAGAAATAGTAGAAATCACATCTTTTCTTTGATCATATCTCTTCCACCGTTTTATCTTCACCACACTCCACTTCTTGCATTAGTTTAGGAAATTCACGCATCCACTCACGGTCATTGGTTCATATCACATTGGGCCCGTGATCAATTTGGTTGATTAGTGAGATTATATTTGTTCATAGGAGACAAGATGGACAACCTATCTCGATCCTTCAGGATCGATGTTACCCGTTGCGCACATCACTACCACCATACATAAAACTTCCAAATGCAGTAGGTAATCACTATGAATTGAACCGCAGTACATCAGTATTCTTCCTAAATTTACTGGTTCTAATTCTGAGGATGCATATTTTTTTATCAGTGAATTTCAGAAAGTATGTGTGATGATTAAACTGCAGCACTTATCGGAGGATCCAATTAAACTCCTCTTCATCCCATTCGCTCTCAAAGATAATGCCAAGAAGTGGTTGTACAGTATACTTACTGATTCAATTACTACTTGGGATGAATTTGTCACGGTGTTTCTCAAGAAGTATTATCCCACGCACAAGACAACAAAAATTCGAAATCAAATTAATCAATTCTGTCAAGTACCGGGAGAACCCTTCTGGAAATACTTAGAATGGTTCAAAGATGTATTAGCTCAGTTCCCTCACCAAGAGATAGAAAAGTAGCGGTTGTGTCAAATTGTGTACGAAGGACTCGATTACACATCCAAAACACTTCTGGAGTCCATGTGTCAGGGGGAGTTCATGAGAAAGAATGAGGATGAAGCATGAGACTTATTTGAGGACCTCTCATGAAAAACTATGCAGTGGGAGAGTCCCGCTGAGAAACCCAATGCATTAATTTCGGCGCATAAGGGTGGGATCCATAGCATCGACAGCTCTATAGCTGCCGAAGCTAAGATTGCAGCCCTTATGCGAAGAATTGAAGCGTTGGAGACACTTAGTTCTTCACCAGTGGGTCAAGTGAATCAAATGCAACGTCCCACATGCTTTAATTGCAGACCTCCAAATCATGTTATGGAGGAGTGTCCACTGTTAGTGAATTCTATGGGTCTCACATTTGAGCAGGCTAATGCCTTATATCACAGACCCATGAATAATCCATACGCTCCTTCATATAATCCTAGCTGGAGGAACCATCCAAATCTCTCTTGGAGTCAGGGGCAATATCAGTGAGCCTCGAACCCTAACATGCAACCTTCAGCCAATGGTCAGTTTTCAAGACCAAATGTGGGTGTTTATCAACATCCAAACGCTGCAAATCATGAGAACAAGTAAAACAGACCACCTATACAAAACCATTCATATCCACAACAGAGGTCTAATAATGATTAAGAAAAGCGACTCCTGTCACTTGAGAAGAATGTTGAAAATATTCTCAAGTCCTCGTCTAACCTTGACACACATATGCAAAATTTCATGAAAGTGTCAACTGATTTTATTCAAATAATATATCAGCACCTACTCATGAACTCTCAAGTGATTAGGAACTTAGAGCAGCAGATTAGACAATTAGCGAGTCAAATGAGTGAACGTGGTAAGGATACTTTTCCAAGTCAACCCTTAACAAATTCTAATGCCAGTTCCTCTAACTTCAATCAGTCGCATGTCAACTAAGTTAATGCCATTCACACGCTTCGTTCTGGCAGGTTGGTTGACAATCATATAGCCATGCCACCTGATTCCACTCCTAATGCACGACAGGCTGCACCTCCTGATTCCACGATTCTATTATCACCTCGTGATTCATCATCATCATCCTAGGATCCACCCACTAGTACGATGGAGGAGTCTGACCCGTCTAATTCTGATCCTCCTATCGACCATACTTATAAGCCAAAAGCTCCCTATCCAGATCAATTGAAGAAAAATTCTCCTCAGGTTGAGCACATTCTTGAGTTATTCAAGCAAGTTAATGTCAATGTTCATCTTTTTGATATAATCCAACAAAGACCTGCTTATACAAAATTCTTAAAGGATTTATGCACAAACAAGAGAATACAAAATGTTCCAAAGAAAGTCTTTCTAGTTGCTAACATCTCTAACATTCTCTCTCAGTCAGTACCTATGAAGTACAAAGACCCTAGAAGTCCTACTGTCTCCTGCACCATAGGGACTATAGTGATTGAAAGGGCTCTACTAGATTTAGAAGCAAGTGTCAACTTGCTTCCTTATTCAGTATACCAGCAGTTAGGACTAGGAGAGTTTAGACCTATAAGAATTACGTTACAACTAACTGATAGATCTGTGAAGAAGTCTATGAGAGAGATTGAGGAGGTCTTGATTAAGATTGGGGAATTTACTTTTCCAATTGATTTCATAGTTCTCGAGACTCAACCTGTGGTGGATCCATAGCATTATATCCCAGTTATTTTGGAATGTCCATTCCTGACCACTTCTAATGTTGTTATTAATTATCGGAGTGGATCGATGAGACTTTTCTTTGGAAACATGACACTTGACTTGAATATATTCAATTTAGGGCGTCAACCGAGTGATCCACATGACGAGCCCATGGAAGTGAATATGATCCAAGGGTTGTCCAGTAAGCACCAAGAGGAGGAATTCTTTGTTAAGCTGGATTATTTAGTTGATGAGAGCTTATTCTTAGATACGCTCGATGAGTCATATAATTATATGTCTTCCACTCGATGGGAACTTCCACTTGAGCCATTGATGATTGAACCATGAGTTTAGTTACGACAATTTATTGAGTGTCCACCTGAGGTTGAGATGAAGACCCTTTCGAGTCATCTCAAATACGCTTTCTTAGGTGAACACGACACACTACCAGTCATTATCTCTACAGATTTGTCTGATGCTCAGGAGGAAGCACTCATATCAGTGTTGAAAACACATAGGGAAGCCATAGGCTGGAGTATGGCTGATATAAAGGGGATAAGTCCATTTATAGTGCAGCATAGATTCATTTACTAGATAAAGCGTGCCCTACAAGAGACCCTTAGGCTGAATCCAGTGATGAAAGAAGCTGTGAAGAAGGATATTCTTAAGTGCCTTGACAATAGGATCATCTATTATATCTCTGATAGTAAATGGGTGAGCCCAGTTCAAGTAGTGCCTAAGAAGTCCGGATTCACTGTAGTCAAGAATGATACAAATGAGCTTATCCCAATGTATTTGTAGACGAGATGGCAAATCTATATTGACTATAGAAAGCTGAATGATACAACTAAGAAGGACCACTTCCCCTTACTTTTTATCTATCAGATGCTGGAACGGTTGGCCGGATATAAGTTCTATTATTTTTTAGATGGATACTCTGGCTATAGCCAAATTTCCATCGCTCCAGAGGATCAGGAAAAGACCACGTTCACATGTCCATTTGGTACCTTCGCATACAGACGCATTTCCTTTGGGTTATGCAATGCACCTGCCACATTCCAAAGGTGCATGGTGAGTATTTTCTCCGACATGGTTGAAAGATTTCTTGAAATCTTCAATGATGATTTCTCTATTTTTGGAGATTCATTCCAAGAGTGTCTGTATCATTTAGAATTAGTTCTCACGCGTTGTCATAAGAAACATTTGACACTCAATTGGAAAAAAAAAATAACATTTCATGGTTAAAAATGCCATAATACTAGGGCATGTTATCTTGAAGGATGGTATCGAGGTTGACAAAGCCAAGGTGGATCTCATCATGAATCTTCCACCTCCGTGATCAGTGAAAGATATATGCTCCTTCCTTGGTCATACTGGGTTCTATAAAGATTTATCGAAAACTTTAACAAAATTGCTAGATTTTTGACACATCTACTGGCCAAGGACATGTCATTTGATTTCATACCTAATTATCTTAGAGCCTTTGAGCAGCTCAAGAAGACGCTCACCACCACTCCTATCATTCATGTGCCAAATTGAAGTCCGCCTTTTAAACTTATGTGTGACGCATCTGATTATGCTATCGATGTTGTCCTTAGACAACGCATTAAAAGAAGCAACATATGATTTACTATGCAAGTAGGACACTTAATGACGCCTAATTGAACTACTCTATCATAGAGAAAGAGTTTCTAGCAGTCGTCTTTGCACTTGAAAAGTTTCACTCCTACTTAGTTGGTTCACAGATTATAGTATATACCGATCATGCTGCTTCAAAATATTTGTTGACCAGGAAAGACACAAAAGTAAGGCTCGTTCGATGGATCCTCTTATTAAAAGATTTTGATCTTGAGATATTGGACAAGAGAAAGGTGCGGATAATTTAGTAGCTGATCACTTATCTCGCCTGCCTAACGCTTTAACTAATTCTTGCCC
The DNA here is from genome assembly GCA_036321105.1 of Dracaena cambodiana. Taxonomy (NCBI): domain Eukaryota; kingdom Viridiplantae; phylum Streptophyta; class Magnoliopsida; order Asparagales; family Asparagaceae; genus Dracaena; species Dracaena cambodiana. The sequence continues at coordinate 27,641,215 of JAYEPQ010000001.1, forward strand.
CATAAACGAATCATTTCCTGATGAGCAATTTTTTGCATTGACGCGTGAACCATGGTTTGCTGACATTGTGAACTATCATGTGATAAAAAAGATTCCATCCCATTAGTCCAAGCAAGACCGACATAGGTTTTTGTCCCAAGTAAAATTCTTTTACTATGATGAACCATATCAATTCAAATGTTGTTCAGACCAGATCATACATCGATGCATACCTGACGATGAGATACAAAGTGTCCTCTCCTTTTTGTCATGATCTTACAAAGTGTCCTCTCCTAAAAATGAACGTATATCCTTTACAGTTTTTGGTATGGGTATTTTAGAAATAGATTCGATTTTCGCCTTATATAGTTCCATCCCTTTTGATGGAACAGTATGACCTAATACAATACCCTTTATAATTATAAAGTGACATTTTTTTCCAACTTAGAAGCAAATTCTTCTGTCGGCAATGTTCAAGTATAACTCCTATATCAGTCAAACATGATTCGAAATTATCTCCAAATACAGAGAATCATCCATAAAACCTCTAGATAATTTTTAACCATGTTGCTAAAAATACTAACCATACATCTTTGAAATGCTGTGTGTGCATTACACAATTCAAATAACATTCTTCTAAATGCAAATGTGCCAAAGGGATAAGTAAAAGTGGTTATTTTCTAATCCACTAAAGCAATTTCAATTTGATAATAACCAGAATAGCCATCAAAAAAGCAATAAAATTCGTGCCCAGCAACTCTGTCAAGTACTTGGTCAAGAAATGGTAACGGAAAGTGATCTTCGTGTTGGTTGGCTTAATTTTCTATAATCAATGTACATATGCCAACTCGTAACTATACAAGTGAGTATCATCTCTCCCTCCTCGTTTTTAACAATTGTTATCCCAATTTTCTTTAGAACAATTTGGGTTGGACTTACCTACTAATTATCAGCTATTGGATAGATAATGCCAACATCGAAAAGTTTCAACACTTTGGCTTTAACTACTTCCTTCATGGTAGGGTTAAGTCTTCATTGCATTTGTCTTATTGGCTTGGCTCCATCTTCCAAAGTGATATGATGTGTGCAAATAAGGGGGTTCATACATTTGATATCCGCCATATTCCATCCTAGAGCTCTCTTATACTTTCATAATGTTGAGAGTAATGACTCTTCCTAATTCTCGTTAACATGAGCTAAGATGACCATCGGGAGTATTTTCTTAAGTCCTAAAAATGCATACTTGAAATCCTCAGATAGCGGTTTTAACTCAAGTATCTGGGCTTGGATATTGGATAATAACAATTTCTTTATATTTGGAGGTAACTCTTCATATACTTCCATTTTAGGAATCTATCTTGTGGCATGTGAACATTGAGCATCAGTTAAACATTTCATTATATTTATGGTATTTTTGGAATTGAGTCATTCGAGGAAGCCATCATCCATTATCAATGGATCAAAGATGGATACTGATATGATGTCTCCTTCATCACAGATTTCTTCAATATAATTAATGTCTTACCACTCATCAGTATTGATATTTGGTTGTTTGAAGACATTGAAAATATTAAACTCAAGAGTCATATTACCAAATGATAACTTCACCACACCATTCTTGCAATTGATAACAATGTTAGCAGTGACTAAAAATGGTCATTCGAGGATAACAGGAGTGTTAAGAGGTGAGTTCTTTATAGGTACAACGTTGATAGCTATAAAGCCTACTGGGAAATAGAAATTTTCAATGTGCACTAAAACATCTTCAACAACACCATTAGGATAACTTTCTAATCTATCAGGTAATTGTAGTATGATAGATGTAGGTTTAGATTCTTCTAGACCAAGTTGTTTAACTACCAAAACTAACGTATATTTATTTATTAATTATTTATTTATAAAATTTTAGTATGATTATATCAAATAAACAAAAGTTGTTATCAGTTTAACATAGATTTGTAAAATTATTGTTTTCTTATAAAATATTTCCTTATACTAAATCCATAACTATTTTCAAAAATAATAATACTTGAATTATCTCATTGGGATCCAAGCCCATTTTCCATGGCCCAAATTCAAAATAATAATAATAATAATAATAATAATATAATAATAATAATAATACTATTCTAATAGTAATTATATAAGATTTAAGTCAATAATTAAACCTGACAAATTTTCCATCCAATCAGTAAGTTAATTTTTAATTTGAAATAATGAGAAAATAATTTTTACTTTCTATTTTTACTTTTTCTCTTCATTTTCCTCTATTATTCAATTCTAAAATCTCTCATTAGTCAAATATATTAAAGTGCCATTCAACCTATTTGAATCTAATTTAAGAACTTGTCATTAAAACTCTTAATCAACTACAATTATGAGATTTGATGAATTTTAAATATATGTTTAAAATCCTTCTAAAATTATTCAATTTATTAGCCAATTAACCTCATATCAAACTTTCCTTCGCCCTTTTTAACTTCATTAGCCTTTCCCTTCAGTCAAACCTTCTAACTCCTACATAAACCCTCCATTTATCTTAATTCTTTTTCCTCTTTAAACCGAACTCTTTTCTTCCCTCTTTTACTGGACGTTGGATTGTCACTGACTACTAGAGGATTCACATTGTGAGTCGTCTTTGCTACCTGAATGTGCATCATGCCTGAGCTGCCTCATCAGCAACCATCCTCGTCAAAACCTCTTGCGGAGCAACTCCTTCTCTTATTCCTTAGAATTCGTTAAGTGGTAGGATTCATCTATCTTCTTTAATAAACCTATATTTTATTGGATAAGTAGATAATCTCCAATAATAACCTAATTGAAAACAATATCCATTCATATTATAAACCCAATAAAATATGATTTCTCATTTGTCTGTTTCAACTCACTGCCTTTCATATCTAAAAAAAAGTGACTTTAGTGTATTCAAGAAAAATCTCTAAAATCATCAAAATCTAGATTTACCTATTTTAATACTTTTATAGTAACTTGTAGATATTGAAATGAATCGAAAACTTGAGAGTGAATTTATTTGACGAACGCATTGCTAGGCTAAGGTAAGTTCCTTCTCGAACTTACTTTACCATGTATTATTCCTAGTAGATAAGAAAAATTTATTATTTAGTTTTGTTAAATAGAATTGTTTATATATGTTCATACTATAAAGTGTTATTTCTTTTAATAAGAATTGTATAAATGAAGTATGATTTTATTTCCAAAAATATCATGCTCTCGTTTTACATTTCTCATCTATAAATGTTCTTATAATTAGTTGTTATTTACTTACAAGAAATATGATAATCTCACAATTTAAATCAAATGAAACATATATCATAAAATTGACTAATGATTAAATAAATAATAAATTGGGATGCTAATTTATGATGATAATAATTATAACATTACATGACAACGGTATCTTGGAAAGAATTTTAAAGGAAAATTGTTATTTAATTAGAGAACGTACTTGCACGAAAAACCCGCCACTTCCTTGTTCATACCTAGCCATGTGTCATTATGGTATGTAGTTAGAAAATTCCTAAAATTAGTGATTGAAATTTTGATGATATATTAGAATTCTAAATATTACTTAACTATAATGAATTCGAACTGTACTTGAACTCGCAATGAATCAAGATCAATTGACTGGAAATGTACCTACTAGATTTAACACGATGTTGATAACTGTAAATAACATTAGGGGAGATACTAATTGAATGTGAATACTGCATTTTTGTTGTTCTGTTAAATTGTACAACTTATTTTTAACATACTATGCGTGCATAGTGATTAGCTGGATCATATTATAATACTACTGTTGTCATTGTCCAAGTCTAGGTCAGCTCTAGCCAATTATGTGACTTTTTTCTGGTCTGTACGGGAGACAATCGAAATACAGATGTAGAGCATTAGTTAGATTTTCAATTATATATGACATTTTAAATTAAAATACTTGACATGTAGACTAGAGAATAATTGTAATTCGAATAAATAATATGAAGAACTTAATTAATAAATTATTTCATCTCCTATATTTACATTCATATACACTACTCATGTCCATTTCAATTATTCTTAATTTTTTAATCTTTTTTATAGTAGTAATATTTATTTTATTTGGTCGCGATCTGACTACCTGAGTGTACATCTCCAGATTTTGCAATAGATGCAATGGAGAAAATTGAAGATCTAACGGAGTAGCTGAAACCAACATACTGCCATTCTTTTCTTTTAGTCTTGAAGTTGCTATTTTAGGTCGCTTCTGCTCTTGAAAGATTCTATCTTTAGTTATTTCTTTGTCTCTACACCATTGTAATCTAGTCTTGTCAAATAAATAAAAGTTCTATTTTCCATTAAATATTGTTGTGTATTTAATTGTGGCAATGATTATATTAAACTGAGGCTTGGTGTATTTTCAGGAATATGTTGCAGCATGCCTCGACTATCTACCATTCCGAATAGTGTTCCGTTACAAGTGGTATCTGAGCCTAAGTTCTCAAATTAGTTAAAGTGATTTGAATTGATTTGGATCATGTATAAAAAAATTTGCCACATATATACATGACACTCATTGACATCTTCGAGTTCCACTACTTTATTTCTTATAGATAACTTATTTTTGAAAATTTCCATTCCTAATAAAAACCAAATATTTACCCTTCGACATCTGTTCTTATTTTTTTAAATTTCAATCTTATAATCCATAAATGAATCAAATTTTCTTTTATTCTTTGGAAGATGGTTCTTCAATTCTGTGGTCAAGCTCAAGCTCAACGAGATGGTGAAGGTCTACTCAAAATTTAAGCGGCTCAATCATGATATAAATTTATCTCTACCATTAAAGAAATTTCAAGGATAAAATTTTTCTCTAAGAGGGATATGATGTAACTACCCAAAACCGATGTATATATATTTATTAATTATTTATTTAAGAAATTTTGGTATGATTGTTTTAAATAAACAAGAGTTGTTATTATTTTAAAATAGTTTTGTCTAATTATTATTTTTTTATAAAATATTTTCTCATAGTAAAGCCCATAACTATTTCCCAAAAAATTAATACTTGAATAATCTCATAAGGGCTCAAGCCCATTTTCCTTGGCGCAAACTCAAAATCATAATAATAATAATAGTAATAATAATAATATAATATTAATTATATAAGATTTAAGGCACTAATTAAACCCAATAAATTCCTAAGTAAACTTTTAATTTGAAATAATGAGAGAATAATTTTTACCTTCTATTTCTACTTTCCTATTCATTTTCCCCCATTATTTAATTTCTAAAATATCTCATTAGTCAAATATATTAATGAAAAAATCGGCCCATTTGAATCTAATTTAAAAACTTGACATTAAAACTCCGTAGTCAACTATAATAGTCAATTATATTAATAAATGCATTTGACTCATTTAAATCCAATTTAAAAACTTGTTATTAAAATCCTAGTCAACTACAATTACGAGATTTAACGAATTTCAAATATATATTTAAAATCCTTCTAGAATTATTCAATTTATAAGCTAATTGACCTCATTTCAAACTTTCCTACAAACTCTCTTTAATTTCATTAACCTTTCCCTTCAGTCAAATGCTCTAACTTCTATATAAACTCTCAATTCATCTTAATTCTTTTCTATCTTCAAACCAAACTCTTTTATCTCCTTTTTTACTACCCACTGGAATGTTGTCGACTACCAGAGGATCTGCACTCCGAGCTATCTTTGCTACCAGAACGCACATCATGCCTAAATATCCACACTAGCAACCACCCACTAGAGCCTCTTGTGGAGCAACTCCTTCCCTAATTTATTGGAATTCGTTAAGAGGTAGGGCTCAATCTCTTTTCTCTAATAAACCTATATTTTATTGGATCTAGGTAGATAACCTCCAAAAATAATCTAATTGAAAATAATATCCCTTCATTTTATAAATCCAATAAAATCTACTTTCACATTTGTCTGTTTTAGTCTTACTAGCCTTTCACATCTAAAAAAAATAGACTTTTGTATGTTCAAGAGAAATCTCTAAAATCACCAAAATCTAGATATACCTATTTTAGTACTTTTATAACGACTTATAGATATTGTAATTGATTACAAACTTGAGAGGGAGTTTATTTGATGAAAGTATTGCAAGGCTAAGATAAGTTCCTTCTCAAACTTTCTTTATTATGCACTATTCCTATTAAATAAGAAAATTTATATTTTAATTTTGTTAAATATAATTGTTTATGTATATTCATATAATATTCCAAAATTCATACTACTCATATTCTTCTTTTGAGTCTGATCGTGTAGAATAACGCCACCGAAATTAATTTTGGACACTAAAATAACTTTTAGTGAATGTAATTTTAAATCTGTAACTCCAAATGACATTTAGATTTTGCGGTTATTAGTTCTTCAATATCTATGATTTTTAGAAATTTCTTATTGAAACCCAAAAATATTCCCAAATTTTGCTAATTTATGAATATTAAACTATTCTTCTAATTACTTCATAATTTTATTTCTATCATTTCGGACATCAAAATAACAAATAGATAATTTTCTAGAGTTTATTTTGTAGAGCACTAAATTGTGTATTAGTTTGCTAGAATTTGGAGAATACTGGATGGAACCGAAATCATAAAAAAATAAAAAATATAAATATAAATAAATAAACTTATCTCTTATTCCCCTCATGAGCTAGTCCTCCACTGACAAACAAGGTAGTGCCTCTTATTTAGCCAATGGGGTGATGGGTAAATATGTGTGTGTGTATGTATGTATGTATGTATATATGTAAATCTCACTAAATCTCTCCAAATTACTTATCCTTCTTCCCTTCCATGCCACCATAAAATCTTTCTCCTGAGCCATCTATTTTTTTTTATTTTGATTTTTTTCTTTTCTTTTTTTTCCTCTAGCCGAAATGTAGAAGCAATACTCATGGGAATATGGAAGGGCCAAGGACAAGGGCAGTAGTCATGGAAAACGTCTTAAGACAAGTAACATCACTGCTCCTTCACTTCTCCGTTCTCTCCATTTCACGCCAGAGGATGTAGAGAAGAATTTTGAGAGGAAAAAAATGAAAAAGAAAAGGGAAAGAAAAGAAAAATCAAATGGAGGAATCGAAACTAAGTAGATATAAGTAACCTTGCTATTTTTTATTCTTTTCTTGGAAATTTTATTTAATTTATATTCCATGTACATAATTTATTCTATTTTATAAATATTCTTGGCTCACATTTTTTACTATTCTTTTGTTAATATGCTTGGCTTATATTTTGAACCATTATTTTGTGTTTATGCTCGACTAATATTTTGAACCATTAATTGATATTGGAAATTATTATTAGGGTCTGCTGCTTAAATATTAGTCATAACATGCTTATATTTTAATCTTGTATATTGTGTTCATGTTGTCGGGCACTAATCCCTCTTATGATTCTTTTATTGTACATATCTAGAACATTGTATCATTTCATGTAATCAACCTTATACTTTATAAATGTAACTTCAATTTTAGAGATATTACTTATACATCTGTTGTGGCAGTAGTTACACTTATTCCAAAATCCTATGACTGTTGGGTCATCTAGTGTCATTTAAATAGCATCCTTCGTTTTGGGAGGCAGCTCGAAAATAGAGACGTTACAGGATAGTATTAGAGCCTAGTTTTAGGTGGTAAACTATATAAGTACTGCCACATAAAAACATGTCTGTTACTCATGATAATTCTTCTTTATTCTTGAATATTTATCGGATTCGGTATTAAGCCTATCCTATCGTATCTTATTTGAAATGCCTATCTTTGGAACTCTGTAATTGATTTATATTTAGTCCATTGTAGAACAATATTGATCCAATCTTTTACAAGTATCTCCCTTAGTAATTAATGTTAGAGAATTTTATGCTAGCCGACTAGTTATAAATGGAGGAGAATATAATATTATCCTAGGTATGGATTGGTTTAGTGCCTTCCATGAAGTAATATATGATAAAAGAAGAAGAGTAATATTTCATATTTCTGATCGTTTTGAGTTGAGTTTGTTGGTGGAAGTTAATGTTTAGAGCTAGCAGAATTTAAGGTATCTCAAAAGGAGGAATTTTGAAAGTAATGGAAGTATGAGAAAGAATAATTTCGATAACATCAAAATTTAGATATATTTCTAGAAGAGATATTTGGATTACTGCTAGTAAGGTAGATAATTTATTATTATTATTATCCCTGGAGCTGAATCAGTTTGTCTACACCTTATCGAATGGGAATTTTATAATTAGATAAAGTTAAGAGACAAGTAGGTAAGCAATTGAAGTTAGATTTTGTAATACCTAGTGTTTCACCTTGGGAAGCTCCAGTATTATTAACAAGAAATAAAAATGGGAGCTGAAGTTGGATTTTGTAATACATAGTATTTCACATTAGGGAGCTCCAGTATAAATAACAAAAAAGAAGAGTGGGAGTCAAAAGTTATGTATACACTATAAGGGTTTGAATATAGTAACAACCTAGAATAAGTATCCATTATCTATAACAAACGATCTGTTTGATTAGCTAGGAAAAGAAAAATATTCTCAAGGATAGATCTTCGTTCAAGATTCCATCGTTCGGTATTCGAAAAAAGATATTTCAAAGGCTGCATTAAAAACCCAACATGGTCGTTATGAATATTTTGTGATACTGTTTGGAGTGATTAATGCACCAACGATATTTATGAATTTGAGGAACCATATTTTTTCCAAGTATCTAGATAAGTTATGGTGGTATTTATTAATACCATGATATATTCCAAGAATAGAGAAGAACGTGCTAAGCATTTGAGAATAGTTTTACAGACTCTTAGATAGTAGAAGTTATAGGGAAAATTGAGCAAATGCGATTAAATAAAGTTGCATTTATGGGTCATATAATTTTTGGAGATAGTGTGTCAACCAACCCTAAGGAGATAGAAGCTGTGATGAATTGGCCTATGCCAAAATTAGTGCCGGAGATTTAGAGTTTTCTAAAGATAGTTGAATATTATAGAAATTTATACAGACTTTGCTCCCCTTTTGGAATATGTCTGGATAGAGGAGTGTGATAAGGTATTTGAAGAATTAAAATAAAGGCTGACAACAATACCTGTATTAGCAATTCTAGACAACTCTGGAGAATGAAAATTTATAGTAATATTTCAAGTTAGGAATTGGGATATATATATTGACATAAAATGGAAAGAGTGATTGAATTTGGATCTTTTCCTCAAGTTTCCTGAGAAAAGGAGGATGAATGTCATGTCTGGAAATTTTTTCTTTTGAAAGGAAATTGTGGAGCTAAGTATAGGAGATATGATTTTGTTTATGCATTTTCCAACGAAAGAAAAGATTAAAACAAAAATATTGATGAATTACGACAATCAAAATAAGTAGACTTGACAGAGTAGAATAGTTGGTGAGGTTAAATAGTTAAATGGACTAGGAGAAAGGGAACAACCTGAGGAAAGTGAACGTAAGGAAAATAAGGAGATCTTAGAAGGCTGAGAATTTTGTAGAATTAGTTAGGTTAAAAAGTAAAAAATAAGAAATTGTTGATATTAGAATAAAATAAATTTCATTAGACCAGAACATGACATTATATCTCATTATTCAAGTTTAGATTTATCTTTCTAGATGGTTGTCTTACTCCATTACTTTTATTAGTCCTGTCCACTGGACATTTTATATCTTCTATCTAAACTTTATCCCAATATGGTTCATGTCTTGAATATTTTGTATATCACAAGTCTTATTAAGTCGGTGAGACAACTGTAGAGATTTATTCTCTTGCACATGTAATTGCAATCACTCATTAAGATCATTTTGTGGGATTGAATTTTTGAAATTAGTCATGAATTCATTTATGATTTTTGAATATGTTATATTGACATTATAATAGTTGAGATTTATTTTTTCTTTTAGTATCAATTAAAGCTATGTACTAGGACAGTAGGAATGTGCTCAACAAAAATATTTATCACTTGTATCTTACCTATTGTTTAATCAAGATGGTGTGGCACCCTAGATCGGTAGCAGGTATTCCTAAATAAACTTTACCTTACTTTTGCATTTCTCCATCCCAAATAAAATTTCGAGGACGAATTGAAATCTTGTGTACAGATTATCATTACCATCAGATATGGAAACCATTCATAATGTGTTTCACGTATCATAATTGAGGAAGTGTTGAGATAAAAATATAGAACAATAGATCTATCAGAGGTGGATTGAGCTCGGACATAAAGTACAAGAAACAACTTGTAAGGATTATCGGGTGGTGATAAAAGTCTTGAAAAATAAAGTGATACTATTGATTCTTATTTTGTGGGATGCACAATCATCGAAAGCATTCTACTTAGGAGAGTGATAAAGATATTAATATAAATTATCTATACCTTTTCTTACGATCAAGTATATTAATTTAATTCATTTTTATATCCACACATCTGAATATACTGTCATGTCCCTTAATTTAAATTTTGAGAAAAAATTTCTTTTGTTATATGGATAAGATGTAATATCTCAAAATTTGTGCTACTTCTATTTTTCTTTTAAGTCCGATCATACCAAATAAGGTCACTGAAGTTAATTTTAGACACCGAAATGACTTTTAGTGAGCATAATTTTAAATCTGTAATGCAAAATAACATTCGATATTCGCGGTTATTGGTTTCATAATATTTATGATTTTAAGAGATTTTTCCAAGAAGCTCAAAAATATTCCCAAATTTCGCTAATTTTTGAATATTAAATTATTTTTCTAATTCTTCAAAATTTTATTTCTATCATTCTAGACATCAAAGTGATAAATAAATAATTTTTTAGTGCTTTTCTCGCAGAGCACTAAATCGTGTATTAATTTTGCAGCATTTGGAGTATTGAACGGAACTGAAATCGGAAAAAATATAAATAAATAAATAAATAAATAAACTTATCTCTTACTACCCTCATGAGCTGATCCTTCACCGTCATACAAGGCGGTGCCTCTTGTTTAGCCAATGGTGTAATAGGTAAATGATGGATTGGAAAGGAAGCAAAACATATACGTGTATAAATCTCACCAAATTATTTCTCCCTTCACCAAATCTCTCCAAATTATTTCTCTTCCTTCCCTTCCATGTTAGCATAAAACCTTTCTCCCGAGCAGTCTATTTTCTTTTTCTTTTGATTTTTTCTTTTCATCTTTTACCTCTCTAGCCAAAATATAGAGGCCAAACGCGTAGGAATATGAAAGGGCCAAGGACAAGAACAGTAGCTAGGAAAAGCATTTTAAGGCAAGTATCATCACTCCTTCACTTCTTTCTTCTCTCTATCTCATGCTAGAGGATGCAGAGAAGAATTTTAGGAGAAAAAAGAGAAGGAAAGAAAAGAAAATATCAAATGGAGGAAACAAAACCAAGTAGATATAAGTAACACTGTTACACTTTGTTCTTTTTTTGGAAAATTTATTTAATTTATATTTTGTATACGTAATTTATTCTATTTTATAAATATTCTTGGCACATTTGGACTGTTATTTTGTGAAAAATACTCGGCTCATAGTTTAGACTATTATTTTGTGAATATGCTCGGCTAATATTTTGAACTATTAATTGATATTGAGAATTGTTATTAGGGTCGGTTGCTTAAATATTAGTTATGACATGCTAATATTTTAATGGCATCAACCTATTTCAAAGTCCATATGACATATTACTTAAAATTTATTTATGATAGGTGTATCAGCCGGTTTCATAGACCATATGACATATTTCTTGGCATATTATCCCTCTTAGGTTGTTTCTTATGTTTCTCCAAATAAAAATATTTATGTAACATGTGAAAGAATATTGTTTTCTTTTTAAAATCATCCAGTACAACACATACTGTTTTTGATAATTTTAATTATGGGTCGTTATGTCCAGTGTGCTATGTCCAATATTTTTGACATATTCTGATAAGCTAGAGCAATATTTATCTTTTTTCCATCTAATAAGGAACTATATCATCTCAAACCCCCAATTTAATCTTACAATTTGATTCTATTTGTTATACAGATATGGTCATTATTAATGTTAATTAATCACTAAAATAATTTGCATGACAAGATCAGAAAATTTTTAGTAATGGCCATGGTCACAAAAGTATAAAAATGAATATGGTCACAATATTTTAGTTAATAATTAATATGCAATAAACATCGACATAATATTCATTATCACTAAAATAATTTAGTTAAAATGTAAGAATGTTATTATGTAAGAATTAACATGGTCATATTTTAAATCCATAGCTCAGACCTTGCATGAAAAAAATCAATACAATAGAAAATTTAAATGTGGATCTATAATTGTAGGGGTATTTACTGGTTTGTTCCTCAAATCTTTATATATTATGATTTTGCCCCCCAAATCTTCATATTTAGAATTTTGTCCCTCAAATCTCATAAGTTACAATAATTTAGTCCCCTATCTAACTTTGACCATTTTACCCTCTTTTCCTCTTCGAGGAGGCCCTCTACTACGACATCGAATCTGCCCTCAGATTTGCCCCCTCTCGCCGGCATCGACGCTGCCCTCGTCTCCACCGTTCGCCCCACCGCCGACGGCTACCCCATTGCCATCTCCGCCGGATCTGATGACGGGTCCCTCTGGATCGCCCACGGCGGCCAGATCTCTAGCTACGACTGGAACGTCGCCCACGTCAGCACCGCCCGCACCCACCTCGACTCCATCACCTCCCTCCGCCGCGTATGGCCCAAGATCTCTGCCGTCGGATCCCTCGACTCCCCCGGCCTCCACTTCTACGATGTCTCCAGCGGCCGCCACGTCGGATCCGCCCATTGGTCCGATCCCGCCGACCCCCGCATCTTCAAGGCCCGCGCAACCGCCGTCGCGGCTGATACGTCTCCCAACCACCCCGTCTACGCCACCTTCGAGTGCCCGCACCGCGAGAACTGCATCCTATCCATCGACAGGACTACTCTAAAGATCGCTCCAGAGCTCGGGCGGCAGAATGGGAGCTCGATAAAGGCCGCCGCCGCCAGAAAGCTAGTGCACATGATGGAGCACGGTATGGTGTTCGCGTCGGCGGTGAGCTCTAGGGCTTTCGGATATAGCGGATACATGAAGCTTTGGACCCGAGATCGGGGAAGGGGGTGTGGGAGACGAGCGAGCCGGGGACGGGGAGGAGCAGCAGGTTCGGGGACTCGTTTGCTTACGTGGACGTAGACGAGGAGGAGATGAAGATTTACAAGGTGTGCTGGAAGTCGGGGGACTTGGCTGTGGCTGACGTTAGGAAGCTCGGGGATGACCCCTGGGTTTATTTGGAGGATATGAGGAGCAGGGGGCTGAGAAGTGGCGAAGGCGAAGGGGATAGCGTGGTGCATTGCTACAAGAAGCAGGTGTTTGTGAGCAGGGACAGCGGGCTGGAGGTGTGGTCGGAGGTGGTGGAGGAGGAGGAAGGAGAGGGCGATGGAGGCAGCGAGAGGACTTACAGAAGGAATTTTGTGGATAGGGAAGAGGATGAAGAAGAGAGGAAAAAAATAGAAGAGGAAAAGAGGGGTAAAATGGTCAAATATTTAACTGTGTTAGGAAAAGTTAGAGAGGGGGACTAAATTGTTGTAACTTATGAGATTTGGGGGGCAAAATCCTAAATATGAAGATTTGGGGGGCAAAACATAATATATAAAAATTTAAGGGACAAACCGGTAAATACCCCATAATTGTATAGTGATTGATATATTGTAGGGTTATATTTACATATAATGCAGTAAAGAAAGTGGGAGATATAAGATTTTATTTAAATATATTATTATCATTAACTCTTTATTGTGAAATGTCTTTATTTCAAATTGAATAAGAATTTATATGGTCGGTGACTTAAACCATATCATTAAATCTCGATTATGAAGTATGACATGCAACACTGACTTGACAAATTGTATTAACATGAATGATACGTGATGAATATGATAGTGAGTATAATGATATGATAAGATAATGGAATGTAACAATGTTACGTATACATAATCCAATAAAGAATTGTTAATGATATTGATGTTAATAATCTACTGCAAGTGCACAGGGTCAATTGTAGTGCAAATAGGTCATTCCCATAAGAATCTAAGGTGTTTTGATATCTTGCTAATTTTATTATTCTATTGAGCTAATTATGGATTCTAAGTTGATGTTTGTACTTATTCTAATTAGCCTAGAATATAGAATATACAAGTTCACAACCAAGTATTACTTTTAATATCTTCTTCCTATCATAAAAACTGATCTTTTAATTTTAATATTTATTTGAAGTGTTCTAAGCATGAGCTATCAAGTAACGTGCAAGCATAACTCATCAAAAATACTACTATTCATAAAAATAAACTAATTCATTAGATAATTCTATGAAGAAAATGAAAATCAACAACTCCAAACCCTAACTAAGTATAGACTATCAAGAAACTTAACTCAAGTATAATCTATCAAAATATTAATCTACGAGTTGTTTTTTAATTTTTTTCATAGAAAAATTATCTTTATTATTTTATTTTAGAAAGAAAACAATAAAAAACAATTACATGGTTGATTCCTAATTTCATCTACATCCTAGAGCTAAATTAAGTTAGCTACTCATGTTACTAATTAAAAATCCTATTTTTTATATGAAAGTGATTAAAGATCTAAACTATAAAATAATTAAATCTATTTTAAAAGCAAATAAAATATTTCTACTTACTAGGAAGCACTAATAACAATGGAATTATCTCTGGAGCTCGATATGGCGGTCGTCGCCCTTCGGCAAAACCCTTATTTTTATTAATCAAAGTGTATCTCAAAATTGCATAAAACCCTATTTTACAAGAATATGACCAATATATAGATCTCGGAGTACCAAACCCTATTCTGTTATAATTAAATAGCTACAAAATTACAAATAAGACCTTATAAAAATTTCACAAATTTTTGGCCGACATTTTTGCCAAATGGCGGCTATTGTGCAATTGGCGGCAAAAAAGTTAAATTCTGGCTCTGGTTTCTTCTACATGAAGCTTTGTACTTGTTTTTCTCATTTAGTTAATTGTATTTGACTTTGGTTCTCTTTAACTTCTTGTTCTTATAACTTTATTCACATTTTAGCTTTTTTCGGACTTAGTTTTCTAATCCATCTATGAGTTTATGCCATCTATAGGTCTAACATGAAAAATACACTATAAATATCCGACTAGTATTTTTCATATACAAAAATAGTTAATATGAGGATTATAAATATGCAATATATGACACTCATCATACCCCCACATCTATCTTTTGTTAGTTCTCGAGCAAAATCTAAATCTAAAAGAAAAGAAAATCCTAACTCACTTTCGTAAGAATCGCGGTTGCACTTAGCACGTGCAATAAGCCATTAAAACCCTAGGTTACCCTAGTGGATGAGTTATATCTCGTGAGGGTTTGCAGTGAATATATTTACAAAATTAATGAAATAAAGATAACTAAAAATCAAGAAAAATAAAAAATTTATACTAAAGAAACAAAAATCTTTTTGATATTTCCTACAATTAATCTCACTAATATACAAACTCAAGAATGTATTTAGATTATTAATTTTCATGTCAAGCATCATATCAAATAGACTTGTCATTTTAATAAAAAAAAAAAAATCAAAATCCTATCTTTCAATACCCACTAATAAATAATTCATTAGATCCTATACATCTACGTGCACATGTGAGAGTCTACTTCGGTTTTGAATTCTAACTCTAACTCATTATTTATCTTTTCTCTCTAAACAAGTTTTTTCATCTTTTTTTTACTTTTCTTTTTTCTTCTTTTTTTACGAATATTTCACCTTTCATGCTAATATTCACGCTTGCTTAGGTGCAAATACCCAATTACTCGGATCACATTCTAAATATTTCACCTTTCATGCGAATATTCACGCTTGTTTAGACATAAATACCCAATTACTCGGATCATACTCTAAATATTTCACCTTTCATGTGAATATTCACGCTTTCTTAGGTGCAAATACCTGATTCTTTGGATCATACTCTCTCTCTTAAAAAATACCGTTTGTGTGAATATTCACGCTTACTTAGGCGCAAATACCCAACTACATACTAATTTTTAAGAAATTTATTTTTTCCTTTCTAAAGAATCATTATCTTAAGTATCAGGCTCACCTCTTTATTCTTTTGTTCCTTTTTTTTGTTTTATTTTTCTTGTTCAGAGAGAACAACTACTCAATTATTATTATTTTTATGCTGAACTTAATAAACTATTATGAAGTGAAAAATAGATGTATACTACTTCAAAATTACTATTAGAAGTATTTTTTTTTAGATTTTAATTTTTTTCATAAAATTTTAAGTGTATTATCCAATCTTCTCTCCTATCAAATTTCAAATCTAATTTATTATTTTATTTGTAATTAGGTTGATTTATTGCAAAAAATATATTTTTTTCTTTTTTCTTTTCATATTTTTTATATTTTTATAATTTTTTTATATCATAAAAACTACTCGAAGTTTAAAATAAAGAAACCCAAAAAAATCTAAAAATAAAATAAAAATCCTAGAAAAAACTTAAAATTCTTGAAAAACACAAAAATTCTCCTAACCTACTTTCCTACACCTAAACTCGTGTATGCCAACATACACGAACCAAGGGTGGTAAAATAAATATGAAAATTATTGTATAATTACTATACAGATAATTAGAGTCGTGAAGGTCATGGTCTCAATATCATCACCATATTAACATATGGAAAGTAGTTACAACCTCTCGATCGTTTTTCACTTTCATAAGTGTGTGTTTTAAATGTGAAGTTGGTGCATTATTGTGTCTCATCATCCTCCTATAAGTTACGAAATTACCTTTTTATTTCTTATGCTATCCTCACTTTTTTTTTGTCCACATGTAAGGATTAATAATTGAGTTAAAGAATTCATCATTATAAATCTGTCAATCATCGTTAGTAACAAGCACACTATAGAAATATCGTGAGGTATGAAGAGTGCCACATGATCAAGTGAACCAACTGTGAATTGTGATGGCCTTTGTTACTCATTAAGTAATGTGAGCTCCTTTGCAAATAAATCCTCAAAGTTTTGCTCATAAATGAATGGCACACTTGCACAAGTGTCATCATACGTAGAGTTAGTATATGCCAATTCATCTAATAACATGAGCTCATCTTCGAAAATTTTCTCAAATGAGGGTTCATCATTAGCGCAAGAGGTAGAATGAGAGTGCAAACTGTGAACCATATTTACCTTAATGAGGGAGCTCATTGTGTGCTCATCCATATTGAATATGTTTAATACCACAGTCATATTATCAAATGATAGCTTCATGAGGCCACTCCCGTAATCAATTAATGTATTTAAAGTTGTAAGGAATGGTCTATCCAAGATAAGGGCAATTTGATTCTATGGATTGAAAATCAGTTCAGTTTCTAAGATAATAAAGTCTATAGGAAATATGAACTCGCCGACCTTAATGAGCACATCTTCAAGCATACCAAGTGGTCTCTTGATCGAACGATCAACTAGCTGTAATATGATCTTAGTAGGTAGAAGTTTTCCTAACCCTAATTGCTGATAAACAGCGTACGGAAGTAAGTTGACACTTACCCTTAAATCAACAAACACCCTATCAAATGTAGTGCTTCCAATGTTGCATGAGATGGTGGGAGAACCTGGATTTTTGTATTTGACAGGTAAGAAGTTAGAGAGGATATGTGATATAATTGCAGCAAAAAAAAAACTTTCTCAGAAATATTTCTTTCTCGTTTCTTAGTACACAAATCCTTGAGAAACTTGGCATAAGTGGAAATCTGTTGTATAATATTAAGGAGTGGAATATTAACCTTCATCTGTTGAAATATTTCAAGAATCTTCTCTATTTGCGATGAAGGCTTCCTAAGCCTATTGAGATATGGTGCTTTGGGTTTAGGAACAGGTTCTTCGGAATGAGTATGTGATGGTAATGGAGGGGATGGATGTGGAGAAAGAGTTGGAAAAGATGGTGTAATCTGCGAAATAGTAGGAGTGAGATCATGCGGCATGGCTATATTGTTCTCCACTTACTTGCCAGATCTGAGCATGTGAATGATATTGCATTAGTGAATATAGGATGAAACATTCTGAAATGAGTTAGAGTTGGGATTCATTATTGGTTGACTCGGTAAGGTACCCGACCCCTGCTCACTTAGCTATGTGGCTAACGTCCAACCTGCTGCTCTATATTCTTGATCGACTAAGAACTTGCAAGAAGTTATTGGTCGGTCCATTATATAAAGTAAGTAGACACTTTCATTAAATTTTGTATTTGTGTATCTAAATTGGACGTTATTTTGAAGAGGTTCTCCACATTTCTTTCAAATATCGTTAGCTGTCTATCATAATCATTGTTAGACCCCTGCTGTGGATATGATTGATTATGTGCAGGTGCTTTATTCTGATTGTTTTCTTGATTCGTAACATTTGGGTGTTGATATACATCCACATTAGATCTTGGAAACTGACCATTAGGTGGAGGCTGTACGTTAGTTTGGGGGCTCCCTGATATTGCCCCTGACCCCATGAGAGATTTGGGTGGTTCCTCCAGCCTGAATTATATGTAGGAGTGTAAAGATTGTTCATGGATCATTGATACAAGGCGTTAGTCTGTTCAAGTGTTTGACCCATGGGATTTATTAATAATGGACACTCCTCCATAACATGGTTTGGAGTTCCGCAGTTACATCATGTGGAAACTTGTATTTGATTGACTTGACCCACCAATGGAGCGCTAGGAGTCTCTAATGCCTCAATTCTCCTCATAAGGGCACAACCTTAGTTTCCTCAGCTACCGAGCTATCGACGCTATGGATCCCACACTTGTTTAGAGAAATTGATGCATTGGGCTTCTCGGTAGGACTATCTTACTACATAGTTTTCCATGGTAGGTCCTCATGAAAGTCCCATACTTCATCCTCATTCTTTCTCATATACTCCCCCGGACATATGACTCAAGAAGAGTTTTGGATGTGTAATCGAGTCCTTCATACACGATTTGACACAACCACTACTTTTCTATCGCATGGTGGGGGCATTGAGCTAACAAATCTTTGAACCATTCCAAATATTTCCAGAAGGATTCTCCTGGCACTTGATAGAATTGATTAATTTGATTTTGAATTTTTGCCGTCTTGTGCGTGGGATAATACTTCTTGAGAAAAACTGTAATAGATTCATCCCAAATAGTGATTGAATCAGTAGACATACTATACAACAATTTCTTGGCATTAATATTAAGAGCAAATGGAAGGAAGGAGCTTAATTGCGTCCTCCGACAAGTATTACAGTTTAATCATCACACACACTTCCTAAAATCATTGGTAAAGAGATATACATCCTCAAAATCAAACCAGTAAACTTAGAAAGCATGCTAATATTCTACGGTCTTAGGTCATAGTAATTACTTGCTACGTGTGGAAGTTTGATGTATGATGGTAGTTATATGCGCAACGAGTAAAAAACTTGAAGGATTGTGATCGATTGATCTATCTTGTCTCCTATGAACAAATCTGATCTCACAACTCGACCAAATTGATCATGGGTCCAATGTGGCATGAACCAATGGCCGTGAGTGGATGCGTGAGTTCCCTAGACTAATGTAAGAAGTGAGGTGTGGTGAGATTAAATGTTGGAAAAAATATGATCAAAGAAAAAAAATGTCATTCTACTGTTTCTTTTTTTTATTTTTTTGAAATTTTTTATAAAACCAAAGACCAAAAATATAGAACTGGAGAAAAATAGGGGGAGATTCTCACCAGATTTGCCGCCAAATGTTGCTATTGACGTTATTTGGTGGTAAAATTATGGAATTTGGCTCCCAGCTTTTTGCAGTGTACTCCTGAGCCTTATCTCATCCCTTTTTGCTTCATGTATCTGAAAGTCTTTGCATACTCAACACACACTGTTAACCAGTAAAATATTAATAAAAAGGAAATATCGTCAATCCCTGACAGCAGTGCCAAAAACTTGATATGAATAACCTACTTCAAGCACCCAGTATCAGTTGTAGCACAAACTTGTCATTTCCACGAGAATCTAAAGTGTTTTTCTATCTTGCTAATCTTATTATTCTAATGAGCTAACTATTCTAAGTTGATGTTTGTAGTTATTCTAATTAACCTACAATATAGAATCTACAAGTTCACAACCAAGTATTACTTTTAATATCTTTTTCCTATCATAAAAACTGATCTGTTAGTTTTAATATATATTTAAAGTATTCTAAGCATGAGCTATCAAGTGGCATGCAAGTATAACTCATCAAAAATACTACTTTTAATGAAAATAAAATAAATCGTTAGATAATTCTATGAAGAAAATGAAAATCAATAACCCTAAACCCTAACAAGTATAGACTATTAAGAAACTTAACTCAAGTATAATCTATCAAAATATTAATGTACGAGTTATTTTATTTTAATCTTTTCATAGAAAAAATATGTCTTTATTATTTTATTTTATCAAGAAAACAATAAAAAGCAATACATGTTTGATTCTTAGTTTCATCTACATCGTAGAGCTAAATTAAGTTAACTATTCATATTACTAATTAAAAATCTTATTCTCTTCTAAGAAAGCGATTAAAGATCTAAACTATAAAGCACTTAAATCTATCTAGAAAACAAATAAAATATTTCTACTCACTAGGAAACACTGAACATGAATAAAATTACCTCTGGAGCTCGGTATGGCGGCCGTCTCCCCTTCAGTAAAATCCTAATCTACATTAATCAAAGTTGTATCTCAAAATTATATAAAACTCTAATTTACAAAGATACAACCAATATATAGGTCTTGGAGTAATAAACCCTATTATGATTACAATTAAATAGCTGCAAAATTACAAGAAGACTTGTTCTCGGCTGAAATTGTATTCGCCTTTCCTTCCATTGAATTAGCTTGAATTACAATGAAAGTGAACAATAAAGAATAAACGAGAGGATTTTATATTTCAATCGCTCTCTTTTACAATATGATTTGTGGGATCTGTGTGGCGATGGGATCTGTCAAGCAGCTCTTTTGGACGATCTGACGTCAAACTCTTCTCTCTTGAAGGTGACGGCCGACTGTAGATGATCTTTTCTTCTCTGCTCTTCACGAATTCAAGGCTCTATGCGTAACTTGAATTCTCCAAGATGCTAAAAAGACGATCCGAAAAGATCCCTAGGGCTTCCTCAAAGGGGTATTTATAGCCCTTGGTTTATGAAAGAGTTTCTATTTAAATAGAATTTGTGCTTATCAAGGATTCTAATCAAATATCTTAGTTTTGATTTAAATCTCTTAATTTAGAGTTCTGATCGGACTTAATTTGGGTATCTGGATAAGCCCAAATCATAATCTCAATCAATTTGAGATTCTGGTTATCTGTTCACGCGGAGTCAAACTCGTCAAAGCGCGGAGCTATTGAACTAGAACGCGGAATTAACGTGGAGCTAATAAACATCTCCGCGTTTTATTCAAACGCGAGCCTAAAGTAGCCAAATGCGGGACTGTGGAGTTAGCTCCGCGTTTTGTTGTGGAAAATCCTTTTAACTTAGAAATTTTTACTGCCAACAGAACCCCCTCCAAAGTTTTCAAAATGGCTTAGAATTTAGCAAATTTTGAAATACTTTGGATCTTTAAACTGAAACGCGGAGTTAAAATACCAAGCTTATCTCGCGCTTTGCTCACCTATGCGGAGCTAATAGCTTCTCTTCTTTCAGTGAAATGAGTAATTGCTTCATTAATTACCCCAAACTTCTGTGCTGGATACCAAGAGATGGATCATCTGTTTAAATAGAGTCTTTGACTCGTCTTCTTCTTCATTTCATCCGAGAGAGAAAATATCAGGAAATCAGAGTTCCGGCGACCGAGGGGCTCATGCGAGAGAGCGATTTTGACCGGATTTCGTCTGTCCTTCCATGGATTTTTATCATTAGAATGTCATCTAAGAAGAGTACGGCGTCGCACGCTTCCTCATCATCGACGACCGGCACTAGCAGCGAAGGCAGCGGCCGAGGGAATGATCACAACGGCGAACCAATTCATGCCATGTCCATTAGCAGTAAAAATCTTAATTTTTGTACTCCTTAGAACAATTTTGGAGTGTTTTGGTTCGGTTTAAACCGACAAACCACTTCTTTTACCGTCGAGATCGCCGTTTTCCGACCATATGGCTTGGAGAAGAAGAAAGGCCTCTGGTCTTCTTCTACGCGAAGTTATCGCGTTATCCTCGCGTTTTGAACCGCGGGGCTATCTTGGTTAGCAGTCGCGTTTGAACAGCGAGGCTATTTTGATTAGCAATCACGTTTAAACCGCGAGGCTATTTTGATTAGCAGTTGCGTTTAAACCGCGAGGCTATTTTGATTAGTAGTCGCATTTAAACCGCGAGGGTATTTTGATTAGCAGTCGCGTTTAAACCGCGAGGCTATTTTGATTAGCAGTCACGTTTGAATTGCGAGGCAATTTTTATTAGCAGTCGCGTTTGAATTGCGAGGCTATTTCTTCATCTGCACGCTGAGTTATCTTTAGCTCCGCGTTCTAATACTTAGAAGATTTTTTCAAGTTTTATCATATTTTCTTCTAATTTTTGATTCTCCTTCTGTAGTGGGGTACTTTAGACCAGATCCTTTTTGAAGAGAAGTGCATGTGGTTCTACCTGTCTTCATCAGCCAAAGTAACTCTAAGGAAGCCAATAGCATATGCTTTACAACATAGTTGCAGGTTTCAAGCTCTGGATCGAAAAGATAAACTTTTAAAGGAGTTACAAGAACTCTGCGGCAGCCCATTAAGTTTTCTTGAGGACCATTTCTGTTAGATGACAATCTCTATTGCTTTCCAAAGCGATGGAAATGATCATCTAAGGGCTTATAGCATGTCGAATCCAACTTGTGCATCTTCATTAGGATTCATGTAGCAATATCTTCAGATAATCCACTAAGAACTTTAAACAGATCGTAATTGACATTTGCAGAGGAGATCTTTTGCATGCGAACCAGGAAATTTCAACACTCCATGGAGAAGTCTCACCGTTAGGTTATTGATGAGTCGATGAATTTGTAGAAGATTTTGGGAGAACTATAACTCCCTCTTCTTTTGTAATCCTTTTGTTTTATGAATAAAGGAAAAAATTTTCTCTTTCTATCTGTTGGCTTCAAGAATTTTGCTTGCTCAACAAATAGATGGTTTGTAATTTTGGTAAAACAATCTAAGGCTCATCTGCGTAACTTAAATTATTAATACCAAGATGATCGGGTAAGGATCTTTTAACTTAGATGGAAGTGCCTAATTGCACATGCCCAAGTCCAAGTTTTTTGTAGAAAACGCGTAGATAAACTGCCGAGTTATCCTCGCGTTTTGCACAGTTGTGCGGAGTTAATAACTTCGCGTTTTGTGTCATCACGCGAAGCCAATAGCTTCACGTTTTGGAGAGTAACTGATCAGTAATTTCTCCGTTTCTTGCGCAGAATACCAAGGGGCAGGTTTTTTCAGTTAAATAGAGTTTTAACTCTTTCTTCTCCATTCTTCTGAAGAAAATTCAAGAACTCCGAGCTCAGGCAATTCCAGGCGACCCGATCGATTTCTCCAAGTTTTTTCGTCAATTTCTCTCCGTTTTCTTGAAGATCAATGGCATCCAAGACTCGCGCTTCTTCCCACGCAGCCTCGCCACTGGCGGCCGGCGCAAGCAGCGGCGCAGCGGTCGAGGCAGCGGGCGCAGCGGCGAACAAGTTCCTGCCGTGCCTATTGGAGGTAAAAATCCTAACTTTTGGTCTTCTTAGAACCACTTGGGAGTGATTTGGCTTGGTTTCGACCGGCCATTTTGCTTTATCACCGGCAAGACTGCCGTTTTTCGGCCATATGGCTTGGAGAAGAAGAAAGGCCTCTGGTCTTCTTCTACGCAAAGTTATCGCGTTATCCTCGCGTTGGAAACGCGGAACTATTCTGACTAGCTATTGCGCCTAAACGCGAGGCTATCTTTTTAGCTTCGCGCGGAGTTATTTTTAGTCTCGCGCGGTCTAATTTTTAGTTTCGCGCGGTCTAATTTTTAGCTTCATGTCGAGTCATATTTAGCTCCGCACGGTCTAATTTTTAGCTTCACGCGGAGTTATATTTACCTCCGCGCGGTCTAATTTATAGCTTCGCGTGGAGTTATATTTAGCTCTGCATACTCATAAGATTTTCTGATTTTTGTAAAACTTTTTCCTAACTCTTGTTTCTTCTTTTGTAGTGGGATATCCGGTGGATACCCTCCCCCATAGGCACTACTTTGGTTTTGCTAGGGGCGCAGATGCAACGGCTCATTTCCGTTTCACAACCATCCTTGTTGCATACAGGCCGGACTCGACGGAGCGCAGGGGGAAGTTAATAAAATATAGCTCCACTACTGAACGGGAGATTGTGACTAACGCGGCCTTCGAGGCCTTGAACAGAGAGGTGTTGGAGAAGCCTGCATTTCTTTTTGGAGATAAAATGGAGCAATCAGACCAGATCCTCTTTGAAGAGGAGAGCATGTGGCTCTATAATTCTGGCGAAGGTTTAATGTTTCTGCCCAGGATGGAGCGTGGCTATTCTCTGGTCTATCTTCAAAGGCTAGCGATGCATCGTGAGTTAGAGTGGGGATTAACTAAAGAATATGACGGCGTCCCAACGGGCAAGTTGGGCGCACATGGGGCTTATCAAGATAGCCCCACCAGATGCATTACTGGGTTGTTTCCAGGCAGGGTTACCAAGGAGCACCCAGTAGGAGAGGTCCCAACTTGCGCACGAACTTTCCTGAGCGAGTTCATGGCGAAAGGAGGCCAATACCCAGCCAGTGACTTCAAGATGCCTGGTTGGGTTTATTCCTCCGGCAATATGTGGTGGGCCCGCCTTGTCCAATATATGTTAGATTCGCATGAACCAGTTCTTAAAGAGATTGGCTTATACAAAGCCATCAGAAACGTGCAGTTTGGGATTCCTCAGAGTGCTTACCACTTCTTTGGTCTCATGGAGATGTACAACCCCGAGACTAGCACTTTCTTTACACCAGTAGGTGAGCTGGGGTTTGCTCTTCATGAGATGTTTGAGGTGTCCGGGCTGTTAATGGGCAAAGTCCCGTATGAAGAGTATATCCCCACCACCGAAGAGTTGAATATGCTAAAGGTGAGGGACGAGCGCATCTATGCCACCTAATGGGAGATGATGTGCCATTACCGCATCTGTGCCGACATGGCAGGTGTGCGTAATCAGGGTATCGGCCACAAGAAATGGGCCGATTACCTCTTCGCCAACTTGAACTCTAAGGATAGTTCAATAACAGTCCATGGCTATGCTCTTGTTGCCTTCACGGAGATCGATCACCGCATCGCCAAGACCCGTATAATGTATTATACTACCGAATCCAACGAAGGTGAATTTGGTCCTGGCACCTCCTTCAAGAGTTACCACTACCAAGCTCAATTCCCAATATCCAATAGAGGTCTTATTGCTGGGTTTTTGATGCTATGGTTGAAGAGATGTGTCGTGCCGTCATTGCCAAAAGAGGCCATTGCAATGACCGTGGTGTATCGAGCAGTTCTTCTTGCATACGGCTGACCCTTCAGACTTCTTCCTGCCATGGTGTGTAACCTACAGTATGGACTGCTAGCACTCTGTAATGACTTTATCCCTACTGATAAGGGTAAGGGGAAAGGAAAGGGCAAGTCAAAAGAGATTGCCAAGGTGAAGACTCCAAACCCTAGGGTGGAGATGCCTTACACCTATCTGATAGCATGGCTCATCATGCATTGCCGCTCTCTGATGAATGCGGCTGAACATCGTTCCGGTGACAAGCCTTTCTTTGTGGAGTTATACGAGCGCTCCTCATGGAAGAGTCATTACGTGTCACAAATTCGGAAGACGCTACGTCACCATCAGAATTATGAGCTCTTCCGGTGTTTCCCCGACTTCCCTGGTGGAGAATACGGGTCGAAATTCAAAGACATTGCGGGAGCAGATAACTTCACTATCTTATCTTCAGGAGTGTTCTGGTAGTTCCTAACATCTGCCCCGGGCACTTGGTGTATCGTCAAGACGCCAAGTGTCATATTTAACCGTACATCCCGAGCCACTTTTCTCATCAGTTTGGATATTCCCAACTTTATGTGGGTAATCCGAGCAAGAATTTTGCCTATGAGGGGAATCTATGCGAGGGTGCCCGCGGTTGGTTCCATTTTGTAGCTGGTAGAACCGGAGCTGAATTCGTCTTGCCACAGAAGTTGCCCGAGCTGGCCATGACTCTTAACTTCTGCACGTGGTAAAGTATAGCAAATGCTGACGTGCCCAACTTCTCCATTAACCGGAGTTGTTGTAAAGAAATAAATAGCCGTAGGGGTGAAACAAGAGTAAGAGTGAAAGGAATGGATGAATTCCTTGGTGCGGCGGCCGACCCATCAGATGTTGGCGATTCTGATGACGATGACGATGATGAGGATGGCGCTGATGCTGGTGGTGCTCCTCAAGACTTGGTCCCCCGTCCCCTGAGTCCGACCGTAAAATGCCGTGGACCTGCAAGAGGCGAACCGGTGAAGAAGAAGCAAAAATTAGCCCCGGGGACCCTCTTAGTCCCTCGAGAGGTGGCAGCTAAATTTGCTTCAGATTTATTGGCTTCAACTCTGCCTCCAGTGCCAATAGAGGAGAGTAGAGTTGCTGAAGCTCCTGGTGCCTCTGATGCCCCGAGCCGTTTGCCTATTCAAGAATCTGGTGAGCATGCCACGATGCAGCTCTTAAGTGGGAAAACGGGTGCGCTTCTAGAGACGACCACGGTTCCTCCGTCTAGTCCAACCACAGGACTTGTATCCCATGGTATGGTTCTCTCAGCTTTTATACTCTGTCTTATATTCATTTTTCTGTATTTGTATGCAACACTCTTTGTTTTGCTTTTCTGAGGTACAGGTGGCCACCTGATGTGATAAATTACTGCAAGCGCACAGTATCGTTGTAGCGCTGTACAGGTCGTCTCACAGGGATCTAAGGTGTTTTGCGATTCTTACTAATTCTATAGTCTAACGGATTAACAAAGAATTTTGGGTTGAAGTTTGCTTGTTCTAATTAGCCTACGATCTAGAATCCACTAGTTTCCAACCATGTTCTTACTTCTATTATCTTCTTCTCTCATAAAAATTTGATCTTTTTAGTTTAATCTTTATTCAAAGTGCCCTAAGTATGAGCTATCAAGTGGTGTGCAAGTATAACTCATCAAAGATACTACTTTTCATAAAAACAAACTAATTCTTTAGATAATTCAATAAAAAAAGATAAAATCAACAACCCCAAACCCTACTAAGTATAGGCTATCAAGAAACCTAATTCAAGTATAACCTATCAAAGTCTTAATCTTCGAGTTCTTGTATTTTAAACTTTTTATAGAAGAATCATGTCTTTATTATTTTTATTTAAGAAGAAAATACTAGAGAGCAATTACATGATGGATCCTAACTTCATCTACATCCTAGAGCTAAACTAATTAGCTACTCATGATTCTAGAAAGCAATTAAATCTAATCTAGAAAGCAAATAAATCTATACTAGAAAGCAATTAAATCTATCTAAAAAGCAAATAAAGATTAGAAAACAATGGCTTATCTCTGGAGCACGGTATTGTGGCCGCCACCCCTTTAGCAAAACCCTAATTTTATTAATGGAAGACGAGTACAAACTAAATCCTAATCTATATTAACTACTGCATAAAACCTAGAATACAAGGATACGGCCAATATATAGCCTTCGGAAATCAAACCCTAATTCTAGCAGGACTCTAAAGCCACAAAATTACATCGAAGCCAGGAAAGAAAATTTAGCATGTGAGGCCCACATTTACCCGTGAAATGGTGGCAAAAACTGCTAAATAGCGGTTTTATTTCGAGTAAATCAATTGAAATTTCTCCCACGTGCGTCTCGTGTCTTGTTAATTATATTTCCTTGACTGTATTTAACTTTTAATCTCTGTAACATCGTAGTCTCGTAGTTTTCTCACTTTAGAAACTTTTCGGACTCTGATTTCCTACTCCAACATTGATTTCTTGCCATCTCCTTGTACGAATCGAATTACCTGAAAAAGGCACTAAAAATACCCGAGTAGCATTTATTTATATACAAAAATAGATAAAGTATGAGAGGAAAAATACAATATATGATATTCATCACACCCCCACACCTATCTTTTGCTAGTCCTCGAGCAAAACCTAAATCTAAAAAGAAAAATAAAAATCCTAACTCACTTTCGCAGGAATCGCGATTGCACTTAGCACGTGCAATAAGCCTTTAAACCCCTAGGTTACCCTAGTGGACGAGTGTTGTCTCGTGAGGGTTTGCAGTGAATATACCCACAAAATTCAAGAAGAAAATAGATTAAGAAATAAAGAAAAGAAAAATAAGGATAACCGAAAATCAAGAAAAATCGAAATTTTATACAAAGGAAAGAAAAATCTTTTTTTTTTATGATACTTTCATCAATTAATCTCACTAATATACAAACTCAAGAACGCATTTAGATTATCAATTTTCAAATCGAGCGTCATATCAGATACACTTATCATTTTAATCAAAAATTTAAATCCTATCTTTCAATACCTACTAACAGATAATTCATTGGCTCCTATACAACTACGTGCACGTGTGATAGTTTATTTCGGCCTTAGACTCAAACTCTAACTCATGATTCATCTCCTCTCTCATAACAAATTTTTTTCTTTTTTTTTCTTTTTTTCTTTTTTAAGAATATTTCACCTTTCATGCGAATATTCACGCTTACTTAGGCGCAACATACCCGATTACTTGGTTCATACTCTTTTCTTTTTTTCTTTTTCTTTTTTTTTAGAATATTGCACCTTTCATGCGAATATTTACGCTTACTTAGGCGCAAAGTACCCGATTACTCAGATCATACTCTTTTTTTCACTCTTGAGGATATTGCCTTAATACCAAGTGCACCCCATTATTTTATCACTCTCGAGGCTATTGCCGTAGGCTCACCCCATTATTTTATTATCACTTTTTTTTTCTTTTTTTTTCTCTTTTTTTTTTTTAGAGAGAGAAAACTTACTCAATCGTTATCATCTTTGTTCTTAATCTAATAAACTATTGTGAAGTGAAAAATAGATGTATATTTGCCTCAAAACTACTGTTAGCAATATTTATTTTTTGGATTTTGATCTTTTTCATAAAATTCAAAGTGTATCATCCAATCTACTCTCCTATCCAATTTCAAATCTAAATTTGTTCCTTTATCTGTAAGTAGTTTGATCCGTTGAAAAAAATACATAAATTTTTAAAATTTATTTTTCTTTTCAGTTTTTTTTAATTTTTTTCAGTTTTTTTTAATTTTTTTCAGTTAGTTACCCTAAAAACTACCCAAAGTGTAAAATAAAGAAACCCAAAAATCTAAAAAAAAAAAATCGTACAAATAAAAATAAAATCCTAAAAATCCTAAAAAAAATAAAAATCTCCTAAAAACTACTCCCCCACACTTAAACTTATGTATGCCATCATACACAAACCAAGGGTGGCAAAATAAAATAGAAAAGAAAACTATTATACAAATATTATACACTTATTAGAAAATTCAAACGGTTACGACCTCTTGATCGCTTTCCACTCTCATAATGTGTCCTCTTACGTTTTGATATGGATGACCTTAGCTTTTTTGTTAATTTTGCATTTAATCTCTCCATCTTGTTTTTTATTTTTTTCAATTTATTTCTACCTTTCTTTTTTTATTCAATAAGAAAATTTTGAAGTTGGAAATCGTACCTTTATCCTCGATACTTGACCCACGAGCATCTTTCACAGCAGTAAGTATTTTGGTTTTATCAACTTGTGAAATAACATACTCACTTTGGTGTTGTGGAATCATGAGCTCGATTTTTGAGGGCTCTTTCAAATCATCAGGTACCATGACCTCTTCTTTTTTAGCTTCTTTCCATTCTTCTAATGTTTTGGGCTCGTCATGCAAATTTTCTTCAAATCTGTCATCAAAATTCTCAAAAGAAAATGTCATACTAGTAGACTTATTATTAGTCAAGTTATTATGAATGGATAAAAATTCTTCTTCACAAATTCTTCACAATTTCCATCAAAAGAATCAAATGATAATGTGTCACTAGCAAGCAAAATATTTTCTTTATCACTGGTTTCTTCATAATTATTGCCACAATGGTCTAAAATAGGTTGATCACAATGTTGAATTATAGACTCATCATGCACAAAACTATTTAATTCATTTTGAATCATATCTACTTCAGAAGATGACTGGAGTGATTGCTCGTTTGAGTCAGATACGTTCAAACTATTAGATGGTTGATCTATAAAAAGTTTAGCTTGAGAAATCGCTTTGAGAAGATCTTCCATACAAGATTCAATTTTAGAGGATGATTTTTGAGATGATGATTTTAGCAAAACTTCCATATCTTCCTCTATTCTACGTCTTCGTTCCTCAGACTCATGATCGTAATTTTCCTTATTTTTCTCAAATGATTGCATCTCGAGATCATGAGTGAAATTTGAAGAATGATATGATGGATCCATGTACATATTTGATGACAGATATGAAGTGGTTGGAGGTAGATTCTCATGACATACATATCTCGCTTCTAATCTTTTTAATTTTTCATCTAACATGTTCAATTGAATATCTTGTTCATGATTGAATGTAGAACATGAAGATAAATAGCCCATAAAGAAAGGATCAGATGGAGGATTCTCTTGATATGGCTCTTGATTATATGCAAAATTAGAATTATTCATCCATTCATAATTGTAATTTTGTGTATAAGAAGCGCTCGTAGGTTCATTATATGTATTGTGAATTTGATTATGACCTAGTCCTAGCGAACTTCCTATCCATGGACACTGATAATAATTATGGTATGGATCGAGACAATGATTGCAACCAGTTTGATTTTGAAACATTTTTTTTTTAATTTTTTTTTGTTTGTTTTGAAGAAGGCGGAGAGGGAAAGAGATGGAAAAGAAAAAATAAAAACAATTGAAATATGATTTTTATAATTTTTTATTATTTTTTTTGTAGAATCAAGAACGATAAATACAAAAATACACAAAATTTGAGGGAGAAACGGAAAGATATTACCGCTACATAGCGGTATTTACCGCTATTTAGCGGCCAAATCTGGGAGGTTACCTCTCAGATTTTTGCAGTGCACGTCCACAACGCTTCCCTTCACTTTGTATATCCTGAATCTAAAGTTCTAGATCTATACACACTCAACACACACTGTTAAGCCGTAAAACGTTAGAAAACGCAAGAAAAACACCGTCGATCCCCGGCAACGGCGCCAAAAACTTGATGTGATAAATTACTGCAAGCGCACAGTATCGTTGTAGCGCTGTACAGGTCGTCTCACAGGGATCTAAGTTGTTTTGCGACTCTTACTAATTCTATAGTCTAACGGATTAACAAAGAATTTTGGGTTGAAGTTTGCTTGTTCTAATTAGCCTACGATCTAGAATCCACTAGTTTCCAATCATATTCTTACTTCTATTATCTTCTTCTCTCATAAAAATTTGGTCTTTTTAGTTTAATCTTTATTCAAAGTGCCCTAAGTATGAGCTATCAAGTGGTGTGCAAGTATAACTCATCAAAAATACTACTTTTCATAAAAACAAACTAATTCTTTAGATAATTCAATAAAAAAAGATAAAATCAACAACCCCAAACCCTACTAAGTATAGGGTATCAAGAAACCTAATTCAAGTATAACCTATCAAAGTCTTAATCTTCGAGTTCTTGTATTTTAAACTTTTTATAGAAGAATCATGTCTTTATTATTTTTATTTAAGAAGAAAATACTAGAGAGCAATTACATGATGGATCCTAACTTCATCTACATCCTAGAGCTAAACTAATTAGCTACTCATGATTCTAGAAAGCAATTAAATCTAATCTAGAAAGCAAATAAATCTATACTAGAAAGCAATTAAATCTATCTAAAAAGCAAATAAAGATTAGAAAACAATGGCTTATCTCTGGAGCACGGTATTGTGGCCGCCACCACTTCAGCAAAATCCTAATTTTATTAATGGAAGACGAGTACAAACTAAATCCTAATCTATATTAACTACTGCATAAAACCTAGAATACAAGGATACGGCCAATATATAGGCTTCGGAAATCAAACCCTAATTCTAGCAGGACTCTAAAGCCACAAAATTACATCGAAGTCAGGAAAGAAAATTCAGCATGTGAGGCCCACATTTACCCGCGAAATGGTGGCAAAAGCTGCTAAATAGCGGTTTTATTTCGAGTAAATCAATTGAAATTTCTCCCACGTGCGTCTCGTGTCTTGTTAATTATATTTCCTTGACTGTATTTGACTTTTCATCTCTGTAACATCGTAGTCTCGTAGTTTTCTCACTTTAGAAACTTTTCGGACTCTGATTTCCTACTCCAACATTGATTTCTTGCCATCTCCTTGTACGAATCGAATTACCTGAAAAAGGCACTAAAAAT
Source organism: Dracaena cambodiana (assembly GCA_036321105.1). NCBI lineage: Eukaryota > Viridiplantae > Streptophyta > Magnoliopsida > Asparagales > Asparagaceae > Dracaena > Dracaena cambodiana. Next base: position 27,673,699 of record JAYEPQ010000001.1, read on the forward strand.
ACCCGAGTAGCATTTATTTATATACAAAAATAGATAAAGTATGAGAGGAAAAATACAATATATGATATTCATCACACCCCCACACCTATCTTTTGCTAGTCCTCGTGCAAAACCTAAATCTAAAAAGAAAAATAAAAATCCTAACTCACTTTCGCAGGAATCGCGATTGCACTTAGCACGTGCAATAAGCCTTTAAACCCCTAGGTTACCCTAGTGGACGAGTATTGTCTCGTGAGGGTTTGCAGTGAATATACCCACAAAATTCAAGAAGAAAATAGATTAAGAAATAAAGAAAAGAAAAATAAGGATAACCGAAAATCAAGAAAAATCGAAATTTTATACAAAGGAAAGAAAAATCTTTTTTTTTTATGATACTTTCATCAATTAATCTCACTAATATACAAACTCAAGAACGCATTTAGATTATCAATTTTCAAATCGAGCGTCATATCAGATACACTTATCATTTTAATCAAAAATTTAAATCCTATCTTTCAATACCTACTAACAGATAATTCATTGGCTCCTATACAACTACGTGCACGTGTGATAGTTTATTTCGGCCTTAGACTCAAACTCTAACTCATGATTCATCTCCTCTCTCATAACAAATTTTTTTCTTTTTTTTTCTTTTTTTCTTTTTTTAAGAATATTTCACCTTTTATGCGAATATTCACGCTTACTTAGGCGCAACATACCCGATTACTTGGTTCATACTCTTTTCTTTTTTCTTTTTCTTTTTTTTTAGAATATTTCACCTTTCATGCGAATATTTACGCTTACTTAGGCGCAAAGTACCCGATTACTCAGATTATACTCTTTTTTTCACTCTTGAGGCTATTGCCTTAATACCAGGTGCACCCCATTATTTTATCACTCTCGAGGCTATTGCCGTAGGCTCACCCCATTATTTTATTATCACTTTTTTTTTCTTTTTTTTTCTCTTTTTTTTTGTTTAGAGAGAGAAAACTTACTCAATCGTTATCATCTTTGTTCTTAATCTAATAAACTATTGTGAAGTGAAAAATAGATGTATATTTGCCTCAAAACTACTGTTAGAAATATTTATTTTTTGGATTTTGATCTTTTTCATAAAATTCAAAGTGTATCATCCAATCTACTCTCCTATCCAATTTCAAATCTAAATTTGTTCCTTTATCTGTAAGTAGTTTGATCCGTTGATAAAAATACATAAATTTTTAAAATTTATTTTTCTTTTCAGGTTTTTTTTAATTTTTTTCAGTTTTTTTTAATTTTTTTTCAGTTAGTTACCCTAAAAACTACCCAAAGTGTAAAATAAAGAAACCCAAAAATCTAAAAAAAAAAAAAAAAAAAAAATCCTACAAATAAAAATAAAATCCTAAAAATCCTAAAAAAAAAAAAAATCTCCTAAAAACTACTCCCCCACACTTAAACTTATGTATGCCATCATACACAAACCAAGGGTGGCAAAATAAAAAAAAAAGAAAACTATTATACAAATATTATACACTTATTAGAAAATTCAAACAGTTACGACCTCTTGATCGATTTCCACTCTCATAATTTGTCCTCTTATGTTTTGATATGGATGAACTTAGCTTTTTTGTTAATTTTGCATTTAATCTCTCCATCTTGTTTTTTATTTTTTTCAATTTATTTCTACCTTTGTTTTTTTTATTCAATAAGAAAATTTTGAAGTTGGAAATCGTACCTTTATCCTCGATACTTGACCCACGAGCATCTTTCACAGCAGTAAGTATTTTGGTTTTATCAACTTGTGAAATAACATACTCACTTTGGTGTTGTGGAATCATGAGCTCGATTTTTGAGGGCTCTTTCAAATCATCAGGTACCATGACCTCTTCTTTTTTAGTTTCTTTCCATTCTTCTAATGTTTTGGGCTCGTCATGCAAATTTTCTTCAAATCTGTCATCAAAATTCTCAAAAGAAAATGCCATACTAGTAGACTTATCATTAGTCAAGTTATTATGAATGGATAAAAATTCTTCTTCACAAATTTCTTCACAATTTCCATCAAAAGAATCAAATGATAATGTGTCACTAGCAAGCAAAATATTTTCTTTATCACTGGTTTCTTCATAATTATTGCCACAATGGTCTAAAATAGGTTGATCACAATGTTGAATTATAGACTCATCATGCACAAAACTATTTAATTCATTTTGAATCATATCTACTTCAGAAGATGACTGGAGTGATTGCTCGTTTGAGTCAGATACGTTCAAACTATTAGATGGTTGATCTATAAAAAGTTTAGCTTGAGAAATCGCTTTGAGAAGATCTTCCATACAAGATTCAATTTTAGAGGATGATTTTTGAGATGATGATTTTAGCAAAACTTCCATATCTTCCTCTATTCTACGTCTTCGTTCCTCAGACTCATGATCGTAATTTTCCTTATTTTTCTCAAATGATTGCATCTCGAGATCATGAGTGAAATTTGAAGAATGATATGATGGATCCATGTACATATTTGATGACAGATATGAAGTGGTTGGAGGTAGATTCTCATGACATACATATCTCGCTTCTAATCTTTTTAATTTTTCATCTAACATGTTCAATTGAATATCTTGTTCATGATTGAATGTAGAACATGAAGATAAATAGCCCATAAAGAAAGGATCAGATGGAGGATTCTCTTGATATGGCTCTTGATTATATGCAAAATTAGAATTATTCATCCATTCATAATTGTAATTTTGTGTATAAGAAGCGCTCGTAGGTTCATTATATGTATTGTGAATTTGATTATGACCTAGTCCTAGCGAACTTCCTATCCATGGACACTGATAATAATTATGGTATGGATCGAGACAATGATTGCAACCAGTTTGATTTTGAAACATTTTTTTTTTAATTTTTTTTTGTTTGTTTTGAAGAAGGCGGAGAGGGAAAGAGATGGAAAAGAAAAAATAAAAACAATTGAAATATGATTTTTATAATTTTTTATTATTTTTTTTGTAGAATCAAGAACGATAAATACAAAAATACACAAAATTTGAGGGAGAAACGGAAAGATATTACCGCTAAATAGCGGTATTTACCGCTATTTAGCGGTCAAATCTGGGAGATTACCTCTCAGATTTTTGCAGTGCACGTCCACAACGCTTTCCTTCACTTTGTATATCCTGTATCTAAAGTTCTAGATCTATACACACTCAACACACACCGTTAAGCCGTAAAACGTTAGAAAAAGCAAGAAAAACACCGTCGATCCCCGGCAACGGCGCCAAAAACTTGATGTGATAAATTACTGCAAGCGCACAGTATCGTTGTAGCGCTGTACAGGTCGTCTCACAGGGATCTAAGGTGTTTTGCGACTCTTACTAATTCTATAGTCTAACGGATTAACAAAGAATTTTGGGTTGAAGTTTGCTTGTTCTAATTAGCCTACGATCTAGAATCCACTAGTTTCCAACCATGTTCTTACTTCTATTATCTTCTTCTCTCATAAAAATTTGATCTTTTTAGTTTAATCTTTATTCAAAGTGCCCTAAGTATGAGCTATCATGTGGTGTGCAAGTATAACTCATCAAAGATACTACTTTTCATAAAAACAAACTAATTCTTTAGATAATTCAATAAAAAAAGATAAAATCAACAACCCCAAACCCTACTAAGTATAGGCTATCAAGAAACCTAATTCAAGTATAACCTATCAAAGTCTTAATCTTCGAGTTCTTGTATTTTAAACTTTTTATAGAAGAATCATGTCTTTATTATTTTTATTTAAGAAGAAAATAGTAGAGAGCAATTACATGATGGATCCTAACTTCATCTACATCCTAGAGCTAAACTAATTAGCTACTCATGATTCTAGAAAGCAATTAAATCTAATCTAGAAAGCAAATAAATCTATACTAGAAAGCAATTAAATCTATCTAAAAAGCAAATAAAGATTAGAAAACAATGGCTTACCTCTGGAGCACGGTATTGTGGCCGCCACCCCTTCAGCAAAACCCTAATTTTATTAATGGAAGACGAGTACAAACTAAATCCTAATCTATATTAACTACTGCATAAAACCTAGAATACAAGGATACGGCCAATATATAGGCTTCGGAAATCAAACCCTAATTCTAGCAGGACTCTAAAGCCACAAAATTACATCGAAGCCAGTTAAGAAAATTCAGCATGTGAGGCCCACATTTACCCGCGAAATGGCGGCAAAAACTGCTAAATAGCGGTTTTATTTCGAGTAAATCAATTGAAGTTTCTCCCACGTGCGTCTCGTGTCATGTTAATTATATTTCCTTGACTGTATTTGACTTTTCATCTCTGTAACATCGTAGTCTCGTAGTTTTCTCACTTTAGAAACTTTTCGGACTCTGATTTCCTACTCCAACATTGATTTCTTGCCATCTCCTTGTACGAATCGAATTACCTGAAAAAGGCACTAAAAATACCCGAGTAGCATTTATTTATATACAAAAATAGATAAAGTATGAGAGGAAAAATACAATATATGATATTCATCACACCCCCACACCTATCTTTTGCTAGTCCTCGAGCAAAACCTAAATCTAAAAAGAAAAATAAAAATCCTAACTCACTTTCGCAGGAATCGCCATTGCACTTAGCACGTGCAATAAGCCTTTAAACCCCTAGGTTACCCTAGTGGACGAGTGTTGTCTCGTGAGGGTTTGCAGTGAATATACCCACAAAATTCAAGAAGAAAATAGATTAAGAAATAAAGAAAAGAAAAATAAGGATAACCGAAAATCAAGAAAAATCAAAATTTTATACAAAGGAAAGAAAAATCTTTTTTTTTTATGATACTTTCATCAATTAATCTCACTAATATACAAACTCAAGAACGCATTGAGATTATCAATTTTCAAATCGAGCGTCATATCAGATACACTTATCATTTTAATCAAAAATTTAAATCCTATCTTTCTATACCTACTAACAGATAATTCATTGGCTCCTATACAACCACGTGCACGTGTGATAGTTTATTTCGGCCTTAGACTCAAACTCTAACTCATGATTCATCTCCTCTCTCATAACAAATTTTTTTCTTTTTTTTTCTTTTTTTCTTTTTTTAAGAATATTTCACCTTTCATGCGAATATTCACGCTTACTTAGGCGCAACATACCCGATTACTTGGTTCATACTCTTTTCTTTTTTCTTTTTCTTTTTTTTTAGAATATTTCACATTTCATGCGAATATTTACGCTTACTTAGGCGCAAAGTACCCGATTACTCAGATCATACTCTTTTTTTCACTCTTGAGGCTATTGCCTTAATACCAGGTGCACCCCATTATTTTATCACTCTCGAGGCTATTGCCGTAGGCTCACCCCATTATTTTATTATCACTTTTTTTTTCTTTTTTTTTCTCTTTTTTTTGTTTAGAGAGAGAAAACTTACTCAATCGTTATCATCTTTGTTCTTAATCTAGGAAACTATTGTGAAGTGAAAAATAGATGTATATTTGCCTCAAAACTACTGTTAGCAATATTTATTTTTTGGATTTTGATCTTTTTCATAAAATTCAAAGTGTATCATCCAATCTACTCTCCTATCCAATTTCAAATCTAAATTTGTTCCTTTATCTGTAAGTAGTTTGATCCGTTGATAAAAATACATAAATTTTTAAAATTTATTTTTCTTTTCAGTTTTTTTTAATTTTTTTCAGTTTTTTATAATTTTTTTTCAGTTAGTTATCCTAAAAACTACCCAAAGTGTAAAATAAAGAAACCCAAAAATCTAAAAAAAAAAAAAAAAAAAAATCCTACAAATAAAAAAAAAATCCTAAAAATCCTAAAAAAAATAAAAATCTCCTAAAAACTACTCCCCCACACTTAAACTTATGTATGCCATCATACACAAACCAAGGGTGGCAAAATAAAAAAGAAAAGAAAACTATTATACAAATATTATACACTTATTAGAAAATTCAAACGGTTACGACCTCTTGATCGCTTTCCACTCTCATAATGTGTCCTCTTATGTTTTGATATGGATGAACTTAGCTTTTTTGTTAATTTTGCATTTAATCTCTCCATCTTGTTTTTTATTTTTTTCAATTTATTTCTACCTTTCTTTTTTTTATTCAATAAGAAAATTTTGAAGTTGGAAATCGTACCTTTATCCTCGATACTTGACCCACGAGCATCTTTCACAGCAGTAAGTATTTTGGTTTTATCAACTTGTGAAATAACATACTCACTTTGGTGTTGTGGAATCATGAGCTCGATTTTTGAGGGCTCTTTCAAATCATCAGGTACCATGACCTCTTCTTTTTTAGCTTCTTTCCATTCTTCTAATGTTTTGGGCTCGTCATGCAAATTTTCTTCAAATCTGTCATCAAAATTCTTAAAAGAAAATGCCATACTAGTAGACTTATCATTAGTCAAGTTATTATGAATGGATAAAAATTCTTCTTCACAAATTTCTTCACAATTTCCATCAAAAGAATCAAATGATAATGTGTTACTAGCAAGCAAAATATTTTCTTTATCACTGGTTTCTTCATAATTATTGCCACAATGGTCTAAAATAGGTTGATCACAATGTTGAATTATAGACTCATCATGCACAAAACTATTTAATTCATTTTGAATCATATCTACTTCAGAAGATGACTGGAGTGATTGCTCGTTTGAGTCAGATACGTTCAAACTATTAGATGGTTGATCTATAAAAAGTTTAGCTTGAGAAATCGCTTTGAGAAGATCTTCCATACAAGATTCAATTTTAGAGGATGATTTTTGAGATGATGATTTTAGCAAAACTTCCATATCTTCCTCTATTCTACGTCTTCGTTCCTCAGACTCATGATCGTAATTTTCCTTATTTTTCTCAAATGATTGCATCTCGAGATCATGAGTGAAATTTGAAGAATGATATGATGGATCCATGTACATATTTGATGACAGATATGAAGTGGTTGGAGGTAGATTCTCATGACATACATATCTCGCTTCTAATCTTTTTAATTTTTCATCTAGCATGTTCAATTGAATATCTTGTTCATGATTGAATGTAGAACATGAAGATAAATAGCCCATAAAGAAAGGATCAGATGGAGGATTCTCTTGATATGGCTCTTGATTATATGCAAAATTAGAATTATTCATCCATTCATAATTGTAATTTTGTGTATAAGAAGCGCTCGTAGGTTCATTATATGTATTGTGAATTTGATTATGACCTAGTCCTAGCGAACTTCCTATCCATGGACACTGATAATAATTATGGTATGGATCGAGACAATGATTGCAACCAGTTTGATTTTGAAATATTTTTTTTTTAATTTTTTTTTTGTTTGTTTTGAAGAAGGCGGAGAGGGAAAGAGATGGAAAAGAAAAAATAAAAACAATTGAAATATGATTTTTATAATTTTTTATTATTTTTTTTGTAGAATCAAGAACGATAAATACAAAAATACACAAAATTTGAGGGAGAAACGGAAAGATATTACCGCTAAATAGCGGTATTTACCGCTATTTAGCGGTCAAATCTGGGAGATTACCTCTCAGATTTTTGCAGTGCACGTCCACAACGCTTTCCTTCACTTTGTATATCCTGTATCTAAAGTTCTAGATCTATACACACTCAACACACACTGTTAAACCGTAAAACGTTAGAAAAAGCAAGAAAAACACCGTCGATCCCCGGCAACGGCGCCAAAAACTTGATGTGATAAATTACTGCAAGCGCACAATATCGTTGTAGCGCTGTACAGGTCGTCTCACAGGGGTCTAAGGTGTTTTGCGACTCTTACTAATTCTATAGTCTAACGGATTAATAAAGAATTTTGGGTTGAAGTTTGCTTGTTCTAATTAGCCTACGATCTAGAATCCACTAGTTTCCAACCATGTTCTTACTTCTATTATCTTCTTCTCTTATAAAAATTTGATCTTTTTAGTTTAATCTTTATTTAAAGTGCCCTAAGTATGAGCTATCAAGTGGTGTGCAAGTATAACTCATCAAAGATACTACTTTTCATAAAAACAAACTAATTCTTTAGATAATTCAATAAAAAAAGATAAAATCAACAACCCCAAACCCTACTAAGTATAGGCTATCAAGAAACCTAATTCAAGTATAACCTATCAAAGTCTTAATCTTCGAGTTCTTGTATTTTAAACTTTTTATAGAAGAATCATGTCTTTATTATTTTTATTTAAGAAGAAAATACTAGAGAGCAATTACATGATGGATCCTAATTTCATCTACATCCTAGAGCTAAACTAATTAGCTACTCATGATTCTAGAAAGCAATTAAATCTAATCTAGAAAGCAAATAAATCTATACTAGAAAGCAATTAAATCTATCTAAAAAGCAAATAAAGATTAGAAAACAATGGCTTACCTCTGGAGCACGGTATTGTGGCCGCCACCCCTTCAGCAAAACCCTAATTTTATTAATGGAAGACGAGTACAAACTAAATCCTAATCTATATTAACTACTGCATAAAACCTAGAATACAAGGATACGGCCAATATATAGGCTTCGGAAATCAAACCCTAATTCTAGAAGGACTCTAAAGCCACAAAATTACATCGAAGCCAGGAAAGAAAATTCAGCATGTGAGGCCCACATTTACCCGCGAAATGGCGGCAAAAACTGCTAAATAGCGGTTTTATTTCGAGTAAATCAATTGAAATTTCTCCCACGTGCGTCTCGTGTCTTGTTAATTATATTTCCTTTACTGTATTTGACTTTTCATCTCTGTAACATCGTAGTCTCGTAGTTTTCTCACTTTAGAAACTTTTCGGACTCTGATTTCCTACTCCAACATTGATTTCTTGCCATCTCCTTGTACGAATCGAATTGCCTGAAAAAGGCACTAAAAATACCCGAGTAGCATTTATTTATATACAAAAATAGATAAAGTATGAGAGGAAAAATACAATATATGATATTCATCACACCCCCACACCTATCTTTTGCTAGTCCTCGAGCAAAACCTAAATCTAAAAAGAAAAATAAAAATCCTAACTCACTTTCGCAGGAATCGCGATTGCACTTAGCACGTGCAATAAGCCTTTAAACCCCTAGGTTACCCTAGTGGACGAGTGTTGTCTCGTGAGGGTTTGCAGTGAATATACCCACAAAATTCAAGAAGAAAATAGATTAAGAAATAAAGAAAAGAAAAATAAGGATAACCGAAAATCAAGAAAAATCAAAATTTTATACAAAGGAAAGAAAAATCTTTTTTTTTTATGATACTTTCATCAATTAATCTCACTAATATACAAACTCAAGAACGCATTTAGATTATCAATTTTCAAATCGAGCGTCATATCAGATACACTTATCATTTTAATCAAAAATTTAAATCCTATCTTTCAATACCTACTAACAGATAATTCATTGGCTCCTATACAACTACGTGCACGTGTGATAGTTTATTTCGGCCTTAGACTCAAACTCTAACTCATGATTCATCTCCTCTCTCATAACAAATTTTTTTCTTTTTTTTTCTTTTTTTCTTTTTTTAAGAATATTTCACCTTTCATGCGAATATTCACGCTTACTTAGGCGCAACATACCCGATTACTTGGTTCATACTCTTTTCTTTTTTCTTTTTCTTTTTTTTTAGAATATTTCACATTTCATGCGAATATTTACGCTTACTTAGGCGCAAAGTACCCGATTACTCAGATCATACTCTTTTTTTCACTCTTGAGGCTATTGCCTTAATACCAGGTGCACCCAATTATTTTATCACTCTCGAGGCTATTGCCGTAGGCTCACCCCATTATTTTATTATCACTTTTTTTTTCTTTTTTTTTCTCTTTTTTTTTGTTTAGAGAGAGAAAACTTACTCAATCGTTATCATCTTTGTTCTTAATCTAATAAACTATTGTGAAGTGAAAAATAGATGTATATTTGCCTCAAAACTACTGTTAGCAATATTTATTTTTTGGATTTTGATCTTTTTCATAAAATTCAAAGTGTATCATCCAATCTACTCTCCTATCCAATTTCAAATCTAAATTTGTTCCTTTATCTGTAAGTAGTTTGATCCGTTGATAAAAATACATAAATTTTTAAAATTTATTTTTCTTTTCAGTTTTTTTTTAATTTTTTTCAGTTTTTTATAATTTTTTTTCAGTTAGTTATCCTAAAAACTACCCAAAGTGTAAAATAAAGAAACCCAAAAATCTAAAAAAAAAAAAAAAAAAAAAAAATCCTACAAATAAAAAAAAAATCCTAAAAATCCTAAAAAAACAAAAAATCTCCTAAAAACTACTCCCCCACACTTAAACTTATGTATGCCATCATACACAAACCAAGGGTGGCAAAATAAAAAAGAAAAGAAAACTATTATACAAATATTATACACTTATTAGAAAATTCAAACAGTTACGACCTCTTGATCGCTTTCCACTCTCATAATGTGTCCTCTTATGTTTTGATATGGATGAACTTAGCTTTTTTGTTAATTTTGCATTTAATCTCTCCATCTTGTTTTTTATTTTTTTCAATTTATTTCTACCTTTCTTTTTTTTATTCAATAAGAAAATTTTGAAGTTGGAAATCGTACCTTTATCCTCGATACTTGACCCACGAGCATCTTTCATATCAGTAAGTATTTTGGTTTTATCAACTTGTGAAATAACATACTCACTTTGGTGTTGTGGAATCATGAGCTCGATTTTTGAGGGCTCTTTCAAATCATCAGGTACCATGACCTCTTCTTTTTTAGCTTCTTTCCATTCTTCTAATGTTTTGGGCTCGTCATGCAAATTTTCTTCAAATCTGTCATCAAAATTCTCAAAAGAAAATGCCATACTAGTAGACTTATCATTAGTCAAGTTATTATGAATGGATAAAAATTCTTCTTCACAAATTTCTTCACAATTTCCATCAAAAGAATCAAATGATAATGTGTCACTAGCAAGCAAAATATTTTCTTTATCACTGGTTTCTTCATAATTATTGCCACAATGGTCTAAAATAGGTTGATCACAATGTTGAATTATAGACTCATCATGTACAAAACTATTTAATTCATTTTGAATCATATCTACTTCAGAAGATGACTGGAGTGATTGCTCGTTTGAGTCAGATACGTTCAAACTATTAGATGGTTGATCTATAAAAAGTTTAGCTTGAGAAATCGCTTTGAGAAGATCTTCCATACAAGATTCAATTTTAGAGGATGATTTTTGAGATGATGATTTTAGCAAAACTTCCATATCTTCCTCTATTCTACGTCTTCGTTCCTCAGACTCATGATCGTAATTTTCCTTATTTTTCTCAAATGATTGCATCTCGAGATCATGAGTGAAATTTGAAGAATGATATGATGGATCCATGTACATATTTGATGACAGATATGAAGTGGTTGGAGGTAGATTCTCATGACATACATATCTCGCTTCTAATCTTTTTAATTTTTCATCTAACATGTTCAATTGAATATCTTGTTCATGATTGAATGTAGAACATGAAGATAAATAGCCCATAAAGAAAGGATCAGATGGAGGATTCTCTTGATATGGCTCTTGATTATATGCAAAATTAGAATTATTCATCCATTCATAATTGTAATTTTGTGTATAAGAAGCGCTCGTAGGTTCATTATATGTATTGTGAATTTGATTATGACCTAGTCCTAGCGAACTTCCTATCCATGGACACTGATAATAATTATGGTATGGATCGCGACAATGATTGCAACCAGTTTGATTTTGAAACATTTTTTTTTTAATTTTTTTTTGTTTGTTTTGAAGAAGGCGGAGAGGGAAAGAGATGGAAAAGAAAAAATAAAAACAATTGAAATATGATTTTTATAATTTTTTATTATTTTTTTTGTAGAATCAAGAACGATAAATACAAAAATACACAAAATTTGAGGGAGAAACGGAAAGATATTCCGCTAAATAGCGGTATTTACCGCTAGTTAGCGGTCAAATCCGGGAGATTACCTCTCAGATTTTTGCAGTGCACGTCCACAACGCTTTCCTTCACTTTGTATATCCTGTATCTAAAGTTCTAGATCTATACACACTCAACACACACTGTTAAGCCGTAAAACGTTAGAAAAAGCAAGAAAAACACCGTCGATCCCCGGCAACGGCGCCAAAAACTTGATGTGATAAATTACTGCAAGCGCACAGTATCGTTGTAGCGCTGTACAGGTCGTCTCACAGGGGTCTAAGGTGTTTTGCGACTCTTACTAATTCTATAGTCTAACGGATTAACAAAGAATTTTGGGTTGAAGTTTGCTTGTTCTAATTAGCCTACGATCTAGAATCCACTAGTTTCCAACCATGTTCTTACTTCTATTATCTTCTTCTCTCATAAAAATTTGATCTTTTTAGTTTAATCTTTATTCAAAGTGCCCTAAGTATGAGCTATCAAGTGGTGTGCAAGTATAACTCATCAAAGATACTACTTTTCATAAAAACAAACTAATTCTTTAGATAATTCAATAAAAAAAGATAAAATCAACAACCCAAACCCTACTAAGTATAGGCTATCAAGAAACCTAATTCAAGTATAACCTATCAAAGTCTTAATCTTCGAGTTCTTGTATTTTAAACTTTTTATAGAAGAATCATGTCTTTATTATTTTTATTTAAGAAGAAAATACTAGAGAGCAATTACATGATGGATCCTAACTTCATCTACATCCTAGAGCTAAACTAATTAGCTACTCATGATTCTAGAAAGCAATTAAATCTAATCTAGAAAGCAAATAAATCTATACTAGAAAGCAATTAAATCTATCTAAAAAGCAAATAAAGATTAGAAAACAATGGCTTACCTCTGGAGCACGGTATTGTGGCCGCCACCCCTTCAGCAAAACCCTAATTTTATTAATGGAAGACGAGTACAAACTAAATCCTAATCTATATTAACTACTGCATAAAACCTAGAATACAAGGATACGGCCAATATATAGGCTTCGGAAATCAAACCCTAATTCTAGCAGGACTCTAAAGCCACAAAATTACATCGAAGCCAGGAAAGAAAATTCAGCATGTGAGGCCCGCATTTACCCGCGAAATGGCGGCAAAAACTGCTAAATAGCGGTTTTATTTCGAGTAAATCAATTGAAATTTCTCCCACGTGCGTCTCATGTCTTGTTAATTATATTTCCTTGACTGTATTTGACTTTTCATCTCTGTAACATCGTAGTCTCGTAGTTTTCTCACTTTAGAAACTTTTCGGACTCTGATTTCCTACTCCAACATTGATTTCTTGCCATCTCCTTGTACGAATCGAATTGCCTGAAAAAGGCACTAAAAATACCCGAGTAGCATTTATTTATATACAAAAATAGATAAAGTATGAGAGGAAAAATACAATATATGATATTCATCACACCCCCACACCTATCTTTTGCTAGTCCTCGAGCAAAACCTAAATCTAAAAAGAAAAATAAAAATCCTAACTCACTTTCGCAGGAATCGCGATTGCATTTAGCACGTGCAATAAGCCTTTAAACCCCTAGGTTACCCTAGTGGACGAGTGTTGTCTCGTGAGGGTTTGCAGTGAATATACCCACAAAATTCAAGAAGAAAATAGATTAAGAAATAAAGAAAAGAAAAATAAGGATAACCGAAAATCAAGAAAAATCAAAATTTTATACAAAGGAAAGAAAAATCTTTTTTTTTTATGATACTTTCATCAATTAATCTCACTAATATACAAACTCAAGAACGCATTTAGATTATCAATTTTCAAATTGAGCGTCATATCAGATACACTTATCATTTTAATCAAAAATTTAAATCCTATCTTTCAATACCTACTAACAGATAATTCATTGGCTCCTATACAACTACGTGCACGTGTGATAGTTTATTTCGGCCTTAGACTCAAACTCTAACTCATGATTCATCTCCTCTCTCATAACAAATTTTTTTCTTTTTTTTTCTTTTTTTCTTTTTTTAAGAATATTTCACCTTTCATGCGAATATTCACGCTTACTTAGGCGCAACATACCCGATTACTTGGTTCATACTCTTTTCTTTTTTCTTTTTCTTTTTTTTTAGAATATTTCACATTTCATGCGAATATTTACGCTTACTTAGGCGCAAAGTACCCGATTACTCAGATCATACTCTTTTTTTCACTCTTGAGGCTATTGCCTTAATACCAGGTGCACCCCATTATTTTATCACTCTCGAGGCTATTGCCGTAGGCTCACCCCATTATTTTATTATCACTTTTTTTTTCTTTTTTTTTCTCTTTTTTTTTTGTTTAGAGAGAGAAAACTTACTCAATCGTTATCATCTTTGTTCTTAATCTAATAAACTATTGTGAAGTGAAAAATAGATGTATATTTGCCTCAAAACTACTGTTAGCAATATTTATTTTTTGGATTTTGATCTTTTTCATAAAATTCAAATTGTATCATCCAATCTACTCTCCTATCCAATTTCAAATCTAAATTTGTTCCTTTATCTGTAAGTAGTTTGATCCGTTGATAAAAATACATAAATTTTTAAAATTTATTTTTCTTTTCAGTTTTTTTTTAATTTTTTTCAGTTTTTTTTAATTTTTTTTCAGTTAGTTATCCTAAAAACTACCCAAAATGTAAAATAAAGAAACCCAAAAATCTAAAAAAAAAAAAAAAAAAAAAATCCTACAAATAAAAAAAAAATCCTAAAAATCCTAAAAAAACAAAAAATCTCCTAAAAACTACTCCCCCACACTTAAACTTATGTATGCCATCATACACAAACCAAGGGTGGCAAAATAAAAAAGAAAAGAAAACTATTATACAAATATTATACACTTATTAGAAAATTCAAACAGTTACGACCTCTTGATCGCTTTCCACTCTCATAATGTGTCCTCTTATGTTTTGATATGGATGAACTTAGCTTTTTTGTTAATTTTGCATTTAATCTCTCCATCTTGTTTTTTATTTTTTTCAATTTATTTCTACCTTTCTTTTTTTTATTCAATAAGAAAATTTTGAAGTTGGAAATCGTACATTTATCCTCGATACTTGACCCACGAGCATCTTTCACAGCAGTAAGTATTTTGGTTTTATCAACTTGTGAAATAACATACTCACTTTGGTGTTGTGGAATCATGAGCTCGATTTTTGAGGGCTCTTTCAAATCATCAGGTACCATGACCTCTTCTTTTTTAGCTTCTTTCCATTCTTCTAATGTTTTGGGCTCGTCATGCAAATTTTCTTCAAATCTGTCATCAAAATTCTCAAAAGAAAATGCCATACTAGTAGACTTATCATTAGTCAAGTTATTATGAATGGATAAAAATTCTTCTTCACAAATTTCTTCACAATTTCCATCAAAAGAATCAAATGATAATGTGTCACTAGCCAGCAAAATATTTTCTTTATCACTGGTTTCTTCATAATTATTGCCACAATGGTCTAAAATAGGTTGATCACAATGTTGAATTATAGACTCATCATGCACAAAACTATTTAATTCATTTTGAATCATATCTACTTCAGAAGATGACTGGAGTGATTGCTCGTTTGAGTCAGATACGTTCAAACTATTAGATGGTTGATCTATAAAAAGTTTAGCTTGAGAAATCGCTTTGAGAAGATCTTCCATACAAGATTCAATTTTAGAGGATGATTTTTGAGATGATGATTTTAGCAAAACTTCCATATCTTCCTCTATTCTACGTCTTCGTTCCTCAGACTCATGATCGTAATTTTCCTTATTTTTCTCAAATGATTGCATCTCGAGATCATGAGTGAAATTTGAAGAATGATATGATGGATCCATGTACATATTTGATGACATATATGAAGTGGTTGGAGGTAGATTCTCATGACATACATATCTCGCTTCTAATCTTTTTAATTTTTCATCTAACATGTTCAATTGAATATCTTGTTCATGATTGAATGTAGAACATGAAGATAAATAGCCCATAAAGAAAGGATCAGATGGAGGATTCTCTTGATATGGCTCTTGATTATATGCAAAATTAGAATTATTCATCCATTCATAATTGTAATTTTGTGTATAAGAAGCGCTCGTAGGTTCATTATATGTATTGTGAATTTGATTATGACCTAGTCCTAGCGAACTTCCTATCCATGGACACTGATAATATTTATGGTATGGATCGCGACAATGATTGCAACCAGTTTGATTTTGAAACATTTTTTTTTTAATTTTTTTTTGTTTGTTTTGAAGAAGGCGGAGAGGGAAAGAGATGGAAAAGAAAAAATAAAAACAATTGAAATATGATTTTTATAATTTTTTATTATTTTTTTTGTAGAATCAAGAACGATAAATACAAAAATACACAAAATTTGAGGGAGAAACGGAAAGATATTACCGCTAAATAGCGGTATTTACCGCTATTTAGCGGTCAAATCTGGGAGATTACCTCTCAGATTTTTGCAGTGCACGTCCACAACGCTTTCCTTCACTTTGTATATCCTGTATCTAAAGTTCTAGATCTATACACACTCAACACACACTGTTAAGCCGTAAAACGTTAGAAAAAGCAAGAAAAACACCGTCGATCCCCAGCAACGGCGCCAAAAACTTGATGTGATAAATTACTGCAAGCGCACAGTATCGTTGTAGCGCTGTACAGGTCGTCTCACAGGGATCTAAGGTGTTTTGCGACTCTTACTAATTCTATAGTCTAACGGATTAACAAAGAATTTTGGGTTGAAGTTTGCTTGTTCTAATTAGCCTACGATCTAGAATCCACTAGTTTCCAACCATGTTCTTACTTCTATTATCTTCTTCTCTCATAAAAATTTGATCTTTTTAGTTTAATTTTTATTCAAAGTGCCCTAAGTATGAGCTATCAAGTGGTGTGCAAGTATAACTCATCAAAGATACTACTTTTCATAAAAACAAACTAATTCTTTAGATAATTCAATAAAAAAAGATAAAATCAACAACCCCAAACCTTACTAAGTATAGGCTATCAAGAAACCTAATTCAAGTATAACCTATCAAAGTCTTAATCTTCGAGTTCTTGTATTTTAAACTTTTTATAGAAGAATCATGTCTTTATTATTTTTATTTAAGAAGAAAATACTAGAGAGCAATTACATGATGGATCCTAACTTCATCTACATCCTAGAGCTAAACTAATTAGCTACTCATGATTCTAGAAAGCAATTAAATCTAATCTAGAAAGCAAATAAATCTATACTAGAAAGCAATTAAATCTATCTAAAAAGCAAATAAAGATTAGAAAACAATGGCTTACCTCTGGAGCACGGTATTGTGGCCGCCACCCCTTCAGCAAAACCCTAATTTTATTAATGGAAGACGAGTACAAACTAAATCCTAATCTATATTAACTACTGCATAAAACCTAGAATACAAGGATACGACCAATATATAGGCTTCGGAAATCAAACCCTAATTCTAGCAGGACTCTAAAGCCACAAAATTACATCGAAGCCAGGAAAGAAAATTCAGCATGTGGGGCCCACATTTACCCGCGAAATGGCGGCAAAAACTGCTAAATAGCGGTTTTATTTCGAGTAAATCAATTGAAATTTCTCCCACGTGCGTCTCGTGTCTTGTTAATTATATTTCCTTGACTGTATTTGACTTTTCATCTCTGTAACATCGTAGTCTCGTAGTTTTCTCACTTTAGAAACTTTTCGGACTCTGATTTCCTACTCCAACATTGATTTCTTGCCATCTCCTTGTACGAATCGAATTACCTGAAAAAGGCACTAAAAATACCCGAGTAGCATTTATTTATATACAAAAATAGATAAAGTATGAGAGGAAAAATACAATATATGATATTCATCACACCCCCACACCTATCTTTTGCTAGTCCTCGAGCAAAACCTAAATCTAAAAAGAAAAATAAAAATCCTAACTCACTTTCGCAGGAATCGCGATTGCACTTATCACGTGCAATAAGCCTTTAAACCCCTAGGTTACCCTAGTGGACGAGTGTTGTCTCGTGAGGGTTTGCAGTGAATATACCCACAAAATTCAAGAAGAAAATAGATTAAGAAATAAAGAAAAGAAAAATAAGGATAACCGAAAATCAAGAAAAATCAAAATTTTATACAAAGGAAAGAAAAATCTTTTTTTTTTATGATACTTTCATCAATTAATCTCACTAATATACAAACTCAAGAACGCATTTAGATTATCAATTTTTAAATCGAGCGTCATATCAGATACACTTATCATTTTAATCAAAAATTTAAATCCTATCTTTCAATACCTACTAACAGATAATTCATTGGCTCCTATACAACTACGTGCACGTGTGATAGTTTATTTCGGCTTTAGACTCAAACTCTAACTCATGATTCATCTCCTCTCTCATAACAAATTTTTTTCTTTTTTTTTCTTTTTTTCTTTTTTTAAGAATATTTCACCTTTCATGCGAATATTCACGCTTACTTAGGCGCAACATCAACTCTAACTCACGGTTTTATTTCGAGTAAATCAATTGAAATTTCTTCCACGTGCGTCTCGTGTCTTGTTAATTATATTTCCTTGACTGTATTTGACTTTTCATCTCTGTAACATCGTAGTCTCGTAGTTTTCTCATTTTAGAAACTTTTCGGACTCTGATTTCCTACTCCAACATTGATTTCTTGCCATCTCCTTGTACGAATCGAATTACCTGAAAAAGGCACTAAAAATACCCGAGTAGCATTTATTTATATACAAAAATAGATAAAGTATGAGAGGAAAAATATAATATATGATATTCATCACCACCCTCTCTCGCCGATGCATTCGACTACCAAGGGGGAGTCCGAGGAGAGAGTGGACTATTCTGGTATGACTGGTTCTGTGGGTGGTTTTGGTAGCTCTACAAGTGAATTTGATGCTGAATATTTCACACCGGCCACATGCCCAGTTTCTTCATCAATTCCTCCCCTTGATGAACTAGGGTATGACGATAGAACGGAAGTTGTCATTGCGGCCGCCGCAAAAGAGGCTACACCGTCTCCAAGTCTGCCATCTCCAACACCACCGGTCTACTCCACAGAGACCTTTCCAATAGTTTCTGGTGCACCTTCTATTTCTCAGCCAGTAATTTTAATATTATCAACAATAATGGCTGTTGAGACATCCGTGACTCCCCTTCCAAGTCCTCCGCCGATGGGGGATGAGGGAAATTTGAAGTTCTCATTTGAAGTCACTTGTACCACAGGAGGAGCTTCTGGTGAAAATACTCCATCATCTACTCCTGTTAGTGGTACTGCTCAAGTGATCTGTACCGGCGATGTTTCCCCTCGGGTTCCCAGTTCTGCCAGGTCTGCATTGGTTTTACTGGCCCCGCATATTATGAACCTGGTACAGGGATGGGCTTCTTCCTCTTTAACCCCAGCGGACACCACTCCTCTGCCAGCGACATCTTCTTTGGCGCTGCCTGCTTTAAATGCAGACACTGTGGGCCCTCTTGAAGAATTCTTCAACCACAGTGTTAATGACTTTATGCGGTTGCTAAGAAGATGTATCAGGATGATCCTTGATGGAAGAGATTCCCTTAATTTTGGACGTCCAATGTTGTCCAGCTATTTGGACAATATTGAAAGGATTGGGGGACGAGACCGAGCAGCTCCCTATCGAGCCCGCGTTGAAGCCCTAGAAGAGCAGGTGAATATACTAAACACAATTCGCCAAGCGGATATGGGAGCAATCACCGAAATTGAAGCGGCGCGTCTCCGGGTAGAATTAGTGGCTCGTCAAGAGGAGTTAAAGCGCCAAGAGGAAGTCTGGTCTCGGGAGTTAGCAGAACTACGAGCCAGTGAAGAATCAATCCTCAGGGAGCTAGAGATGGTGAATTTTGAAATTGAGGGGAGTCAGGTTGCCATCCTTAGAGCCGGAGAGACCATTGTAAAGGCTCGGGCCATTTTGGATGCCAGTGAGTCTAAACTAGGGGAATCCGTTAAGAAATGGGAATAGTTGCTCCTCCAACAAGGACAACTTGATCAAGAAGGCGCAATAAGAAGTCTCACTATTGAAGACTCTCGCCAGCAGTTGGCCCAGCAACTGGCGATAAGTGATGATGACTTACGCCGGCAGGCTCAACACTCTGTGGAGGAGACTCGTCGTCGAGTAATTGACGAAGCGACGAATAAGTTGAGGCTTTTAGGGGATCCGTAACTTTGTTCTATTCTTTTATTCTTTATTCTTTTTGTAAGAAGGACTTGTAATAAAAGAGATAACTTTTTGTAACTTCATTCTTCATTGATGAGTAATAATTTTTTTTTTATTCTTTTATCTGTTGGCTACAAAATTTGTTTGCACAACAAATAACTCGTCATCAAAATGATTTAGTTGTTCAGGTAAAACAGTCCAAGGCTTATCTGCATAACTTGAATGGAGATAGGAATAATCCAAATCATACTGTCAGAGATAAGAGCTTAACATGACAGGGTTTATGGGATTTTTAGCAAACCCCCAGCTATCAACGGATTTGATTAGCCTTTACCAACTACCGTTTGAGTTGGGCTAGCCATGTTATTCCCCTCAGCATGGTGAGTTGTTGAGAATTTTGTTTGGGCTTAAATGCCAATATTTTCCTCTTCTCTTTGCCTTAGCGGCGTTTGGGCAATTCATACTTTTACCCCCAGCATAAAGGGGTTGGCGAGAAACTGCTTCTCTTCCCATTGCCTTGTCGGCGCTGGGTTATTCATACTTTTACCCCCAGCATGAAGTGGTTGGCGAGAAACTGGTTCTCTTCCCATTGCCTACTCGGCGCTGGGTAATTTATCAGATTTTGACAGAGGCGCCAAATTGCGCATGCCTGGTAAGAAAGAAGTTCAAGTGCTCATCTGCGTAACTTGAACAAGTGGAGGTGGTTCAAGGCTCAACTGCGTAACTTGAACTGGGCACACTAGGATGATCGGATCAGGATCTCCAGATTTTGGTCAGAGGCGCCAAATTGCACATGCCAAGAATTTTATGAAGCAGTCCAAGTGCTCATATGCGTAACTTGGATAAGTGGAGGTGGTTCAAGGCTCAACTGCGTAATTTGAACTGGGCACACTAGGATGATTATATGAGAATCACTAGATTTTTGTCAGAGGTGCTCAATTGCACATGTCAAGAATTTTATGAAGAAGTCCAAGTGCTCACATGCGTAACTTGGATAAGTGGAGGCGGTTGAAGGCTCAACTGCGTAACTTGAACTGGGCACACCAGGATGATCGGATCAGGATCTCCAGATTTTGGTCAGAGGTGCTCAATTGCACATGCCAAGAATTTTATGAAGAAGTCCAAGTGCTCATATGCGTAACTTGGATTAAGTGGAAGCGGTTCAAGGCTCAACTGCGTAACTTGAACTGGGCACACCAGGATGATAGGATCAGGATCTCCAGATTTTGGTCAGAGGTGCTCAATTGCACATGCCAAGAATTTTATGAAGAAGTCCAAGTGCTCATATGCGTAACTTGGATAAGTGGATGATCATACTCCTTCGGATCTGAACCAGATGTGACAGTTACTGTGTCTTCATTCTGGTTTAGTTTAAGCATAGTATTTCTTCAGAAATTTACCTTTGATCGGCATCATCATTCTATCGCCGTTCTGATTCATTAAGCGATAGGCTCCACTAGAGTATACGGTCTCCACAACAAACGGTCCTTCCCACTTGGGTTCAAATTTACCCTTAGTCTTGTGGGTTAGCACCACTGGCCTTTTAACAGCCAGAACCAAGTCTCCTTGTTTAAAGGTCCTTGGTTTAATGTTCTTATTGAACGTTTTCGAGATTCGGACTTGATACAACTCAATTTGTTGCTGAGCCCTGAGGCGTTTTTCATCTAACGCCTCTAGTTCTTGTAATCTCTGTTGATGGCGCTCTTCTGTCGTCATCTTTGTGGCTAAGGTCACCCTTAAAGATGGTATCTGGATTTCAAGAGGCAAAACGGCTTCACTTCCATAAACCAAGGAGAACAGGGTAGCTTTGGTCGGGGTGCGAACGGTGGTGCGATAAGCCCACAAGCACTCTCCCAGCTTTTCATCCCAGTCTCGTTTGTTGGAAGAGATAAACTTTCGAAGAAGTTTAATGATTGTCTTGTTAAAGGCTTCGGCCAACCCATTTACCACGGGGTTATATGGCATTGAAGAAATATCTTTGATTTTGAATTTATCACAGAATCTTGAGAATCCCTGATTGATGAATTGCGGTCCATTGTCATGAATGATCCTTCTGGGGATGCTAAAGCGGTAAATGACATGATGCTTGATGAACTTAATTATATCTGTCGTTTTTACCTCTCTCATGGGCACAGCTTCGGCCCATCTTGAAAAATAATCGGTTATTGCAAGAATAAACCGATGTCTTCTGGATGACGGGGGAGTTATTGACCCTACAATATCCATTCCCCATGCCTCAAATGGCCAACTAGCAACGGTATTGTGCAAGTATTCTGGGGGTTAATGAATAAAATTGGCATGGATTTGGCATGCATGGCACCGTTTAGCGTATGCCATTACTTCCGTAATCATGTTCGGCCAGTAGTATCCCAGCCTTCTTATACGGTCACCGAGTTTTGGTCTGGGCTGATGAGCTCCAAACACTCTATCATGTGTTTCCCTCAGCATTTCATCTGCTTCTGCTTTTGATATGCAGTGTAGCAGCAGACCATCTTTTGACTTTCTATATAAAGTCTGAAGCTTATGGTCATAATAAAATCTTGGAGCCTTCCTCTTTATCGACGAGACTTCCTTTGGGTCCTTTGGCAGTATCCCATATAGGGCGTAATCTATGAATGGAAATCGCCAATCACGAGGTTCTAGCATTAAGCCTGTCTGGCATGCTTCCTTGGTTTGGAATACCGTATCTTGGTGGAGGAGTTCTCTGCTACCAATAATGATGCTTTTTGCTTCTCCTGGCGGGATTGCTAATGTTGCGGCTAATGCGGCAAGAGCATCTGCGTAGACATTCTCATTCTGAGATATATGATAAATATAAAACTGCTCGAAGTATCCCGCTAGCTCGATGGCTAGTTGATGATAGGGGATGAGGGCTTCATGTCTGACTTCATACTCCCCTATCATTTGGTTGACAATGAGCTTAGAGTCTCCATAAGTCTCTAGATAGTTCACCCCCAGTTGCAGAGCTATTTTTAAGCCGATAATGAGTGCGCTATATTCCGCCACATTATTCGTACACGGTTCTGTTAACGAGTAACCGTTACGCAAAATATGTTTATGTGGGGATATTAGCACAATCCCCACTCCAGCAGCAGATCGTATGGCAGCACCATCAAAGAATATTTGCCATGGTTGTTCTTTGCTAACCGTGTTGACCTGGATGGTCTGCTAGGAAATCGGCGATTACCTGTCCCTTCATGGCTTATTGAGGGACGAAGTGCATATCATATGGCGATAGCAATAATGCCCATTTCGCCAATCGGCCATTTAAGGATCCCAGTTTTGTCATCAGGATTTTCAAGGGGTTGACCCGTGATATGACATGAATTGTTTGCCCTGAAAGATAGTGTCGCATTTTCTGAATGGCGAACACTAGGGCTAAACATTCTTTTTCGATCGGGGTATACCGACGCTCGGCTCCGATCATTGTCCTGCTTAAGTAATACAGGGCGTGTTCATGACCGTGCTCATTATACTGAGCAAGTAATGCTTCTAGAGCATCATCCATGGCCCTTACACATATAAGGAAGGGCTGCCCAGGGACCGGTGCCATAAGAATAGGAGGTTAGTGAGATATTCTTTGAGATCGTCAAACGCCTGTTGACACGCCTCATCCCATACGAAAGAGACCCCCTTCTTCATGAGTCTAGAGAATGGCTGGCATCACCCTGATAGGTTAGAAATGAAGCGCCGGATATATGCCAATTTCCCTTGTAACCCCCTTAATTCCTTAAGATTGCGGGGCGGTGGCATTTCACTGATTGCTGTCACTTTTTCAGGATCGAGGAAGATTACTTTCGAAGTTATTATGAACCCAAGGAATTTTTCACTTGACACTCCCAAGAAAGATTTGGCAGGATTCATCTTCAGATGATGTTTTCGCATAAGATCGAAGACTGTTCTCAAGTCATGCAGATGATCTTCTTTGTTCTTGCTTTTGACTGCTAAGTCATCCACATAGCACTCTACTGTTTTGCGCAAGTGTTTTTGAATATGACGCTCATCGCTTGTTGGTAAGTGGCATCGGCGATTATCAATCCAAACGGCATCACCGTATAACAGTATACCCCCAGCGGCTTTCTGAAAGCTGTGTGCTTTTCATCATCTTGGTGCATTTTAATCTAGTTATATCCTAAGAAGCCGTCCATAAAGGACATCCTCTCATAACCGCAAGTATTATCAATCATCACATCAGTGATAGGGAGTGGAAATTCATCCTTGGGATATGCAGCGTTCAGATCTCGAAAATCGATGCATATCCAGATTTTGCCATTCTTCTTTCGAACCGGCACTATGTTAGCCACCCAATCAGGGTGTTGCTCTTCACGGATGAATCTGGATTTTATAAGCTTGTTGACCTCAGCAACTTTTGCCTCCATCAATTCCGGTCGAAAACGCCTTTGCTGTTGTTTAACTGGTTTGGCGTCTTCTTTAATATTTAACCGATGTGTGGCAATTTGAGGGTCAAGCCCGGGCATGTCTTCATAACTCCATGCGAACACGTCTATATACTCTTTGATAAGAGATATATAAGTTCCTCCTTTTCTAAGGGAGTTAGCGTGTCGCTTATGAAGATGAGTTTTGGATTTTCTTCCGTTCCCATATTAACTTATACCAATTTGTCTTCTGTGGGCGGGTCACGCTGTTCAAAGCGGACATCCCAAAGAGTGTCCATATGCTTAGCCCAGGAATCATCTTGAACAACAATTGGTTCCTCGTCGTTTTCTAATACGGCTAAAACCATATTGGCTGTGAAAGATTGAAACCAAGCACTAGTACCTATATCCGAATCATGGTCGGGTGAAGATGTATCTTCCTTGGCTGAAGAACTCTCTTCATCTTTTAGTGGTGATGAGGGTGGAGTAGATACATAACCCAACCCCCTGCGGGTCTTCTGATAATAATCCGGGCTCTTTCCTCTTGGACTGAACGAGGGTATGAGATTCCGTCGCCCTTTTCCAAAGTTTAATCCCGGTTTCTGGGTAAAACTATAACCCATTTTCTCCATCATTTGCCGGGATCTCTGTTCATACAAGTGAAATTGAGATGATGTTTGTTCATCACTTTCACTGCTTTGTCCTTGTCGAGGTGACGAATTACCTTGCCAAACATAATCGGCCTTTGAGACTTTTGTCGAGGAGGCACTTCAAAGAAGTGACCTTGTCCCTTAGTTATTTTTAATTGAGAGAGGAGGGAGGACCTAAGGGGCAAATGGTCTGCTGTCAGAACTTCAAGTTCGGATAGGCCATCCGCTTCAGTGGAAGTACAAGAAGGTTTAGACTCAGTGGCTATAGCAGGCTCGTAGACTAACTTTATGTTTTCATTTATAATCCACTCTTCCTCTATTACATCAGCTACATTATCAAGACTCAGACTAAAATCTAAGTGAGGGTTGATTTCATAATCACCCTCATCATCTTCTTCAGGAAGCTCATACTCAGTATCTGCCTCGTTGCCACTTTCGTCAGGCTTTTGAGGCTTAGTAGGATCGTCATTGGAGACTTCATGGGCTGGTTTGTAAAGTGCAGCATCTGTGAAGTAATTCTCTAGCCCTTTAAATGGTTGCTTATCTGCAATTAGTGTCCGGACTTCTCCTTCTTTATCGCAATACTTCATGCATTTGTGGAGAGTCGACGGGACTATCATGTAAGCATGGATCCAAGGTCGTCCCAATAAAATGTTGTAGGAGGTATCTGCATCAATAACGTAGCATGTAGCCTCCGTCCTCAAATCCCCGATTTGACATCGGAATCGATTTTTTCCGAGGGGACGGCTATTATTGGTATTAAACCCATATATTGTTGTATTGGTTGGTGTCAGACGATGGAGGGAAATCCCTAACTGCTGCATCAACCTTCTGGGCACAACACTTAGTGCAGAACCCGGATCAATTTGAATTCGGTCCACCTTTATGGATCTGACATATCCGATGAAATATAAAGGCCTGTTATGCTTTATATTCCTCACCTGCATGTCTTTTGGAGAGAAGATAATTTGTGGGATCTGCCTCCTTAATTGGTGACAGCGGGGGCAAGAGTCCTATTCTTCATCGGCCGGCTCAACAATCTGAGCTAGGAATGACTCAGAGTCTGCCAAGGCCTCTCTTAACGCCTCACGAGTTCACTTCAATAACCGTAGCAACTCGTATAGCATGACTTGAGCTGGAATATTTGCCAGCTGAGCTATCATATCGAATTTGAAGGAAGTATCTTTGACTCCATCTTTTTCAGGGTTTTTATGGAAACGAAGACCTTTATGTTTCGTAGGATTGACGAGTTCCGCGTATATATCTTTCGGATCTACTCTGGTGTAGTTTTTAAGATATGTTTTTCCAGACCGAGTGCCGGAAGGGCCCGCCCAATCTTGATAAGTGGCCATGGCTTCGGGCTCCTCTTCAGATTCTGTAGGTACCCCTGCAACATATTCATCCTTTATTTCTGCGGAGATAGCATTGCTAGTCCGCTTCTTCTTCTCACCCTCCGTGTTTGTCCACTGTTCATCCTGTAGCAAATCAGGTTGGACCCACATGACTTCCCCTTTCTGAGTCGTTATGGGGACAAGTCTTTCTTGAGCCTTTTTATGAGGGTTATGGTTCTTCGTAACCAGCTTACCCTTCGGAATTGCGGTCACCCCTGCGGGGAACTCATGGGTTCCAACCATTATGGTTGCCATGTTGGTAGTGACCTTCTTTTGCTCCTCTTTAAGCATCAGAACTCCAGCTTCTATTAATGATTGGATTCTGTTCTTCAGAGGGTAACAGTCCTTAGTAGGATGTCCAACGTTCCGGTGGTAGAGGCAATAATTGGGGTCGTTGGTCTTACCAGCGTCCTCTGGCTTCCTATTCTCCGAAAGTTTCAACATTCCCTTCCTCAGGAGGAGGTGGAAGAGTGTAGGCGTCTGTTCCGCCTTGAAAGTGTAAGTCCTCTCTTGTTGAGGCCTATCTTGTCTCGTGCCCTTCTGAATTTGGGGCTTCGAGTTTGGTGGAGGATTTGTCTTATGCGGAGCAGTTTCTGATGCCATCACCGCTTTCTCTTTATTCTTATTATTATTATTTTGGGTGTATGGCCTATTACCTCCAGTACTTCTTGATCCTCGAGACTCTTCAACTCGACGAATCAAATCTTCGGCTTGCTCTCCCATTTTGAGCAAATCCCTCCATGTCTTAGACTCTACGGCCCCCATTTTTAGGAGCACGTTGGTCTTAAGATTATGTCGACATGTCTCGACTAGAGTTTTCTGGACCATTCCGTGTTTGCAATGCATGGACTTCTCCCGGAACCTTTCTATGAAGTCATTCACTGTTTCTTGTTCCACTTGTTTAGTTGCAAGGAGGGAATGAACCGTAATCTCGGTATCATCCTCGAAGAAACGTGCGAGAAATAATTTCTTAACATCTAACCAGGTATTAATAGTACCTGGGGGCAGCTGCATGAACCAAGTAAAAGCAGGCCCTCGCAAAGTACTTGCGAATACTTTAGTCATAATCAGGTCATTGCCATCAAATGTCCCGCTTGGGACAGGAAGTAATAAATGTGCTGACTAGGAGATCCCTTCCCGTCATATTGCTCTAATTTGAGCGGCTTATACTTCTGAGGATATGGTATCACATCCCATTCAGGAAGATATGGTCTTGAGACCCCTGACTCTTTCAACTCCTTTTTATGCATCAGAGCTTCGAGTTGACTTTGTAATTTTTCTATCTTTTCTCCATGCGGATCATGGAAAGAAAATCTATCCTTATCCTCGTGCATCGAGTGGGATTTTTCTTCTTTTTCCTCTTCGTTCAGAGTTTCTTTTCCCCTTTTGGTATTATCCTCAACAAATTTTGAGAGCATCACTTTAAGATCTTCATTCGTCTTCTGTTGCTCTCGAATCATTCTTTCTTGAGTTTCAAATCTCCAATCAATATCGTCAGATTTATCCGCCATGTGTGACGCTGATTTTTGTAGCCGAGATGACGCGGAAGAATGAGGTGAAGTTATAGCTGAGTTATCGCTGTCATCGTCATAAGAACCCGTTACAAACCTCTTATAGTTTCGAGGTGGAACGGCTCCTGATTTAAGTCGAGTGACATGATGAGGTTCTTCATCACTCGATTCTGAATCATCATCCATCTCTATAACCTTCTTCCCTTTTCCCACCATATTGGAGGTTACAGCTCTCCATTCTTTTAGGGAAGCGGTTTTTGTCTTCTTACTAGGATTCTTGTCCGACTCAGTTAATCGATCGAACACCGATATCCTGTCTTTTTTGCAGCAACAACTATCCACTACAGCGGATACGGCTGTCATAAGCTGCTGGCAATGGCAAGAAGATTTGGATTGGACTTGCTCCATACTTCTCTTTTTAGTTAAGTATTCCCTGAGGTCTGTGATGGAGTTATGGGACTTATTCAACTGTTGCGAAGGTCCAGGAGTCTGTTGAAGCTTCAGGAAAACATTGGAGTTTAGTTCCGGTCTATTGGTGCGATGATCAGCCCTGATTTTGTATTCGGGTTGATCTACGCGGAGCTTAGAAATAGCTTCGTGTTTTGGAGCGCGGAGCTGAAAGTTATCTTCACGTTTTGTGGCGCAGGCCTGAACAATAGCTCCGCATTTTGCTATGCTAGCCTCACGTTTTACGCTGGCTTGGCGTTTCTTCAAAAGTTTATCTTCTGTAATCTTAGCCTCGCGTGGAAGAAAATTTTTGTACGCTGACTTATCCTCGCGATTAACGCCGGTTACAACTTCGCATCTAGAGTGATTTTTATGACTGACAACAATTTGCCAATCATCTTCGCGTTCCTCGCGAGTGTCAGGAATCTTGCATTTATCGCAAGTGTTACTGGCTTCGTGTTTATTGCTAGGCTCAGTAATAACCTCGCGTGGAAAATCACACGCTTGCTATAAGGAGTCTTTATCCTCGCGTTTTTCGCGAGTATCAGAGATCTTGCGTTTATCGCAAGTCATACTGGCTTCACGTTTATCACTTAGTCCAGTAATAGCCTCGCGTGGAGAATCACACACTGGCTTCATGATTATTTTATACTCGCATTTCTCGCGAGTGTTATAATTTTTGCGATTATCACAAGTACTATTGGCTTTGCTTTTATTGCTCAGCCGAGTCATAGCCTCCCGTGGAAAATCACACGCTGGCTCAACCTTGCGATCAACGCAAATTGCAACTTCACATTTTACGCGATCATAACTGGTCTTGCGATTAACGCGAGCCAGTTTGCGAGAGACCATAGCCTCGCGTTCTGTGAAGTTAGCCTCGCGTTCAAAGCGGGCTTTGAGGGCCTTCCGCCTAGCTCTCCGATTTCTATTTCGGAGTTGGGTTCTGGTCAATCTAGTCCCGAGCTTTCTCCGGTAGTAAAGAGGCCATCCTTCGCTAGGATTTCCTAGCCAAATAGCGGCTCTATAACCGCGGTCTCCAAGAATTCCCGTTTATTGGTGGATTCCTTTTCAGCCATTGCTCGGGTATTGGAGCGCAGCACGCGACGATAGCGGCGTGTCTCAGACAGGTCACCTGATTCGGAGGAGAGATACTCCTCATACTTCTGCTGATCGATTTCAACAACCAACATTTCTACGTCAGATCCGATCTTATTGATGTCGGATTGCGCCACAATCTCTTCTTCGGTGAAAGAGACGGCTCCCACTGTGGTCGCAAGTTTGTTCTCGTCGCCTTTCCTTCCATTGATTTAGCTTGAATTACAACGAATGTGAACAATAAAGAACAAACGAGAGGATTTTATATTTCAATCGCTCTCTTTTACAATATGATTTGTGGGATCTGTGTGGCGATGGGATCTGTCAAGCAGCTCCTTTGGACGATCTGACGTCAAACTCTTCTCTCGTGAAGGTGACGGCCGACTGTAGATAATCTTTTCTTATCTGCTCTTCACGAATTCAAGGCTCTATGCGTAACTTAAATTCACCAAGATGCTAACAAGACGATCCGAAAAGATCCCTAGGGCTTCCTCAAAGGGGTATTTATAGCCCTTGGTTGATGAAAGAGTTTCTATTTAAATAGAATTTGTACTTATCAAGGATTCCAATCAAATATCTTAGTTTTGATTTAAATCTCTTGATTTAGAGTTCTGATCGGACTTAATTTGGGTATCTGGATAAGCCTAAATCATAATTTCAATCAATTTGAGATTCTGGTTATCTGCTCATGCGGAGTCAAACTCGTCAAAACGCGGAGCTAATAAACATCTCCGCGTTTTGTTCAAACGCGAGGCTAAAGTAGCCAAACGCGGGGCTGCGGAGTTAGCTCCTCGTTCTGTTGTGGAAAATCCTTTTAACTTAGAAATTTTCACTGCCAACAAGACCATATAAAAATTTCAGCAATTTTTGGCCCGACATTGCTGCCAAATGGCAGGTATTGCCGCCAAAAGGCGGCAAAACAGTAAAATTTTTGCTTTTGGTTTCTTCTAAATGAAGCTCTGCCCTTTTTCTTCTTTTTTAGTTGACTTTATTTGACGTTGGTTCTCTTTAATTTCATGTTCTTATAGTTTTATTCACTTTTAGCTCTTTTTAGACTTGATTTCCTAATCCGTCCCTGAATTTATGTCATTTCCTTGTTGGAATAGGTCTAACTTGAAAAATATACTAAAAACACCCAAATAACATTATTTATTTATAAAAATAGATAATATGAGGGTTATAAATAAACAATATATGACACTCATCAGATATCTTGGATAATTGAGAAGGACATGTATATATGAATGAACGAATCATGTCATGATGCCATTACAAATTATATGTATCATGAATCAAGAACTCAGAATGACGAGAAGCTATACAATGGATAAGAGTCATGTTGTATATGAATTATTGAAATGTTAGGACCAAAAATTTTTACTATAACAACTAGGGTGATACTGAATCACTAATTGATTATTAGTATCCAATATGGTATGTCCGTTATTATAATACAGTATGGGGTGTTGAATTGAATACCTAGTAGTATAGATTGAGGCTGGACCTAGGTATTTACATAGGCACTTCTACGATAATGGATAATAGCACTATCTTATCCATTAATACAGTTTTTATAACTAACTTGGACGATAACTGAGACCAATAGAAGACATAAAAAAGACACATAGAGAAATTATTTTGTCATGTTTGTTTGTTTATTTATTTATACTTTCATACTTAATTTTATATGTTCACGGGCAACACTAACATGAGCATGCTGATGTATTATATTTACTGCAAGCGCACAGTATCGTTGTAGCGCTATATAGGTCGTCTCACAGAGATCTAAGGTGTTTCTGCGTTCTTACTTTCTCTATAGTTCAACGGACTAACCAAAGGTTCTAGATTGAAGTCGGATTAATCTAAATAGCCTAGGATATAGAATCCACTAATTTCCAACCATGTTCTTACTTCTATTATTTTTTTCTATTATAAAAAATCAATCTTTTTAGTTTAATTTTTACTTAAAGTGCCATAAGCATGAGCTATCAAGTATTATGCAAGTATAGCTCATCAAAAGATGCTACTTCTTATAAAAATAAACTAAATCTTTTAGATAATTCAAATAAAAAGACAAAACCAGCAACCCCAATCCCTAACTAAGCATTGATTATCAAGAATCCTAATTCAAGTATAACCTATCAAAGTTTTAAACTTCGGGTCCTTGTATTTTAATCTTTCATTTGAAAAATCATGACTTTATTAATTTTATTTAAGAAGAAAAATATTAGAAAATAATTACATGGTGGATCTTAGCTTCATCTACATCCTAGAGCTGATCTAATTAGCTACTCATGATTTTTACTAAGGAAGATCAACTTTTTATTCATAGAATGATAAACCCTATTCTAGAAAGCAGGAAACCCTAATCTAGAAAGCAGTAAATCCTAATCTAGAAAGCAATCAAATCTATGCAGAAAGAAAATACGAATCTTAAGAACAATGGGTTACCTCTGGACACGGTGTTGTGGCCGTCGACCTTCAGCAAAAACCCCAACTTTATTGAACAGAAAAATCGAATACAAAAATTCCAGAATACCGTTAAAATACAAGGGTCGGCCAATAAATAGGCCTCGGAAACCAAACCCTATTTATATAAGAACCACAAGACCACTTAATTATATAAAAGACGTGTAATAAAACTCAACCTTTACAACCAACGTTGTCCCGCTATTTGGCGGTAAATACCGCTAAATGGCGGCTTAAATTTGAGATCTATTCCTCAACCTTTGTCCACATGCAGTAATTGTCTTATAGATTTAATATTCCTTACTTTATGCAACTTTAAGTCTCTGAAGAATCGTAGTCTCATAGTTTTGCTCACTTTAGAAACTTTTCGGACTCTGATTTCCGACTCCGACACTGATTTCATACCATCTCCTTGTACGAATAAAATTCCTGAAAAACATACTAACAATATCCAAGTAGCATTATTTATAAACAAAAATAGGCAATATGAAGGCTATAAATATGCAATATATGGCACTCATAACACCCCCACACCTATGTTTTGCTAGTCCTCGAGCAAAACCTAAACCTAAAAAGAAAAATAAAAATCCTAACTCACTTTCGCAGGAATTGCGATTGCACTTAGCAAGTGCAATAAACCTTTAAACCCCTAGGTTACCCTAGTGGATGAGTTGTGTCTCGTGAGGGTTTGCAGTGAATATACCCACAAAATTCAAGAAGAAAATAGATTAAGGAATAAAGAAAAGAAAAAAAAGGATAACCGAAAATCAAGAAAAATAGAAATTTTATACAAAGGAAAGAAAAAATCTTTTTTTTTATGATATTTTCATCAATTAATCTCACTAATATACAAACTCAAGAATACACTTAGATTATCAATTTTCAAATCGAGCGCATAGCAGATACACTTATCATTTTAATCAAAAATTTAAATCTTATCTTTCAATACCCACTAACAGATAATCTATTTGCTCCTATACATCTACGTGCACGTGTGATAGTCTACTTTGGTTTTGGATTCCAACTCTAACTCATGATTCATCTCCTCTCTCATAACAAATTTTTTCTTTTTTTTTTAATTTTTTTTAAAGAATATTTCACCTTTCATGCGAATATTCACGCTTGCTTAGGCGCAACATACCCGATTACTCGGTTCATACTCTTTTTTTTTTTTTTTTTTAAGAATATTTCACCGTTCATGCGAATATTCACGCTTACTTAGGCGCAAAATACCCGATTACTTGGATCATATTCTTTATTCACTCTCGAGGCTATTGCTTTAATACCAGGCGCAGCCCATTATTTTATCACTCTTTTTTTTTATTTAGAGAGAGAAGACTTACTCAATCGTTATCATCTTTATTCTTAACCTAATAAACTATTGTGAAGTGAAAAATAGATGTATTCTTGCCTCAAAACTACTGTTAGCGATATTTATTTTTCAGATTTTTATCTTTTTTCGTAAAATTCAAAGTGTATCGTCCAATATACTCTCATATCCAATTTCAAATCTAAATTTGTTCCTTTATCTGTAATTAGTTTGATCTATTGATTTACAAAAAAAAAATTATCATTTTTTTTTTAGTTTTTTTTTTAGTTTTTTTTAATTCATTTTTATTTTTGTTGGTCACCCTAGAAACTACCCAAAGTGTAAAATAAAAAAACCCAAAAACTTAAAAAAAATAAATAAAAATAAAATCCTAAGAATCCTAAAAAAAAGTAAAAATAAAAATAAAAATTTCCTAATACACTCCCCCACACCTAAACTTGTGTATGCCTTCATACACAAATCATTGGTGGTAAAAAAAAATATGAAAACTATTATACAAATACTATATAAATAATGAAAGTCGTAAAAGTTACGATCTCAATATCATCACCCTATTAACGCATGGAAAGCGGTTACGACCTCTCGATCACTTCCCACTTTCATAGTGTGTGCGTTTTAAAAGTAAAGTGGGTGCATTATTATATCTTATCATCCTCCTACAAGTCACGAGATTACCTGTCTGCTTCTTATGTCGTCCTCGCTTTTTCTTTGTCCACATGTAAACATTAGCAATTGGGTTAAAGAATTCTTTATTATAAACCTGCCAATCATTATTAGTAACAAGCATACATGTAGAAATATCATGAGGTGAGAAGAGTGTAATATGATCAAGTGAATGTGGTGGTGGCTCTTCTAACTCATGAAGTAATGCGAGCTCTTCTACAAACAAATCCTCAAAAGTTTGCTCATAATTCAATGGCACACTTGCACAAGTATCATCATATATAAAATCAGTATGTGCCAATTCTTCTAATAGTATGAGCTCATCTTTGAATATTTGCTCAAATAAAGGTTCATCATCAGTGGAAGAGGTCGAATGAGAGTGCAAACTATGAATCATATTGACCTCAATGAGAGAGCTCGTTGCGTGCTCATCTATATTAAATATGTTCAATGCCACAGTCATATTCCCAAATGATAACTTCATGAGACCACTCCTACAATCAATTAATGCATGATGTTGCAAGGAATGGTCCACCCAAGATAATTGGAATTTGATTCCGTGGATTGGAGATCGGCTCAGTTTCTAGGGCAATGAAGTCTACAGGAAAGATAAACTCGCCGACCTTAATGAGCACATCTTCAACCATACCAAGTGGTCTCTTAATTAAACGATCAGCTAGCTGTAATATGACCTTAGTAGGTTGAAGTTTTCCTAACCCCAATTGCTGATAAACAGTGTAAGGAAGCAAGTTGACACTTGCCCCTAAATCAAGCAACGCCCTATCAAATGTAGTGTTCCCAATAGTACATGATATTGTAGGGGAACCTGGATCTTTGTACTTGATAGGTAAGGAGTTAGAGAGGATATGTGATATATTTGCAGTAAGAAAAACTTTCTCAGGAACGTTTCTTTCTCGTTTCTTAGTACACAAATCCTTGAGGAACTTAGCATAAGTAGGAACCTGTTGTATAATGTCAAGTAGTGGAATATTAACCTTCACCTGCTAAAATATTTCAAGAATCTATTCTACTTGCGGTGAAGGCTTCCTAAGCCGATTTGGATATGGTGCTTTCGACTCAGGAACAGGTTCTTCCAAATGAGTACGTGACCGTGATGGAGGTGATGGAGATGATTGTGGAGAAAGGGGTGGAAGAGATGATGTAGCCTACGAGATAGTAGGAGTGAGATCAGGGGGCATGGCTACATTATTGTCCACTTGCTTGCCAGATCTAAGCGTGTGAATGGCATTGCATTGGTGGACATGCGACTGATTGGAGTTTGAGGAACTGGCATTAGGGTTCATTATAAGTTGACTTGGAAAGGTACCCTGGCCACGTTCACTCATTTGATTTGCTAGTTGTCCAACCTGCTGCTCTACATTCTTAATAGATTGAGAGTTCACGAGCAGGTGCTGATCTGTTCTTTGAATAAAATCAGTTGACACTTTCATAAGATTCTGCATATATGTGTCAAGGTTGGACTGAGACTTGAGAAGACTTTCACCATTCTTCTCAAGTGATTGAAGTTGCTTTTCTTGATCATTATTAGACCCCTGTTGTGGATATGATTGGTTTTATACAGGTGGTCTATTCTGGTTGTTCCCATGGGTTGAAGCATTTGGGTGTTGATAGCACCCATATTTGGTCTTGGGAACTGACCAGTAGCTGGAGGCTGCATGTTAGAGTTCAGGGCTCTCTGATATTGTCCTTGACCCCATGAGAGATTTGGATGGCTCCTCCAACCAGGATTGTATGTCGGAGTGTATGGATTATTAACGGGTCTTTGATACATGGCGTTAGCCTGCTCAAGTGTGGGACCCATAGGATTTACTAACAATGGACACTCCTCCATAACATGATTGGGAGTTCCGCAATTAAAACATGTGGGACTTTGGATTTGATTCACTTGACCCACTGATGGAGTACTAGGAGTCTCCAGTGCCTGAATTCTCCTTATAAGTGCTGCAATCTTAGTTTCGGCAGCTATAGAGCTATTGACGCTATAGATCCCACTCTTATGAGCAGAAGTTGATATACTGGGCTTCTCAGTGGAACTCTCCCACTGCATAGTCTTCCATGATAAGTCCTCAAGAAAGTCCCATGCTTCATCCTCGTTTTTCCTCATAAACTCCCCTTGACACATGGATTCCAGAAGAGTTTTGGATGTGTAATCAAGTCCTTCGTATATGATTTGACACAACCGCCACTTTTCTATTGCATGGTGGGGGCACTGAGCTAATAAATCCTTAAACCGTTCTAAGTATTTCCAGAAGGGTTCTCCTGGCACTTGACGGAATTGATTGATTTGATTTCTGATTCTTGCCATCTTGTGCGTAGGATAATACTTCTTGAGAAACACTGTAACGAATTCATTCCAAGTAGTGATTGAATCAGTAGGCATACTGTACAACCACTTCTTGGCATTATCCTTAAGTGCAAAAGGGATGAAGCGGAGTTTAATTGCGTTCTCCGATAAATTTTGCAGTTTAATCATTACGCATATTTCTTGAAATTCACTGATAAAGATATATGCATCTTCTGAATCAGAACTAGTGAACTTAGGAAGCATACTAATATACTGCGGTTTCAGTTCATAGTGATTACCCGTTACGTGGGGAAGTTTGATGCATGATGGTAATGATGTACGCAACGGGTAACATCGATCCTGAAGGATCGGGATCGGCTGGTCCATCTTGTCTCCCATGAACAAATCTGATCTTACAAGTCGACCAAATTGATCACGGGTCCAATGTGGCATGAACCAGCGACCGTGAGTGTATGCGTGAACTTCCTAAACTAATGCAAGAAGTGGAGTGTGGTGGAGAGATAAAACGGTGGAATAGATATGATCAAATAAAAATGTGATTTCTACTGTTCTTAATTTTTTTATATATTTTTTTTAATTTTTCTACACAACCAGGAAACAAAAATACAGAAACAGAGAAAATTTGGGTTCAGAACGTACCTGTTTGGCCGCCAAATAGCGGTTCTAGCCGCCTAATAGCGGCCAAAGTTGCTACTTTGACTTGTGCTTTTCTTCCACTGGTTCCAGAGGCTCTTCCAATCCTTTAAATCTTCCTGTCTCTGCAATGTCTATTTCCTGCACACTCACACACACTGTTAACCCGTAAAATACTAGAAAAAGTAAGAAAAACACCGTCGATCCCCGGCAACGGCGCCAAAAACTTGATGTATTATATTTACTACAAGCGCACAGTATCGTTGTAGCGCTGTATAGGTCGTCTCACAGGGATCTAAGGTATTTCTGCGTTCTTACTTTCTCTATAGTTCAACGGACTAACCAAAGGTTCTAGATTGAAGTTGGATTAATCTAAATAGCCTAGAATATAGGATCCACTAATTTCCAACCATGTTCTTACTTCTATTATTTTCTTCTATCATAAAAATTCAATTTTTTTAGTTTAATTTTTACTTAAAGTGTCCTAAGCATGAGCTATCAAGTACTGTGCAAGTATAGCTCATCAAAAGATGCTACTTCTTATAAAAATAAACTAAATCTTTTAGATAATTCAAATAAAAAGACAAAACCAGCAACCCCAATCCCTAACTAAGCATAGATTATCAAGAATCTTAATTCAAGTATAACCTATCAAAGTTCTAAACTTCGGGTCCTTGTATTTTAATCTTTCATTTGAAAAATCATGGCTTTATTAATTTTATTTAAGAAGAAAATCATGGCTATCAAACTCATGATTTTTACTAAGGAAGATCAATTTTTTATTCATAGAATGATAAACCCTAATCTAGAAAGCGGTAAACCCTAATCTAGAAAGCAGTAAATCCTAATCTAGAAAGCAATCAAATCTATGCAGAAAGAAAATACGAATCTCAAGAACAATGGGTTACCTCTGGACATGATGTTGTGGCCGTCGACCTTCAGCAAAAACCCCAACTTTATTGAACAGAAAAATCGAATACAAAAATTCCGGAATATTGTCAAAATACAAGGGTCGGCCAATAAATAGGCCTCGGAAACCAAACCCTATTTTTAGAAGAACCACAAGACCACTAAATTACATAAAAGACGTACAATAAAACTCAGCTATTGCGATCCATATAGGCCCGCTATTTGGCGGTGGACACCGCTACATAGTGGCTAAACTTTGAGATCTATTCCTCAAATTTTGTCCACGTGCAAAAATTGTCTTCTTGGTTTAGTATTCCTGATTGTATGAAACTTTGAGTCTCTGAAGAATCGTAGTATCATAGTTTTGCTCACTTTAGAAACTTTTCGGACTCTGATTTCCGACTCCAACACTGATTTTATACCATCTTCTTATACGAATAAAATTCCTGAAAAACATACTAACAATACCCAAGTAGCATTATTTATATACAAAAATAGGTAATATGAAGGCTATAAATATGCAATATATGGCACTCATCACACCCCCACACCTATTTTTGCTAGTCCTCAAGCAAAACCTAAACCTAAAAAGAAAAATAAAAATCCTAACTCACTTTCACAGGAATCACGATTGCACTTAGCACGTACAATATGCCTTTAAACCCCTAGGTTACCCTAGTGGACGAGTTGTGTCTCGTGAGGGTTTGCAGTGAATATACCCACAAAATTCAAGAAGAAAATAGATTAAGGAATAAAGAAAAGAAAAAAAAAGGATAACCGAAAATCAAGAAAAATAGAAATTTTATATAAAGGAAAGAAAAAATCTTTTTTTTTTTATGATATTTTCATCAATTAATCTCACTAATATACAAACTTAAGAATACATTTAGTTTATCAATTTTCAAATCGAGCACATAGCAGATACACTTATCATTTTAATCAAAAATTTAAATCTTATCTTTCAATACCCACTAACGGATAATCTATTGGCTCCTATACATCTACGTGCACGTGTAATAGTCTACTTTGGTTTTGGACTCCAACTCTAACTCATGATTCATCTTCTCTCTCATAACAAATTTTTTTCTTTTTTTTTAATTTTTTTTAAAGAATATTTCACCTTTCATGATAATATTCATGCTTGCTTAGGCGCAACATACCCGATTACTCGGTTCATACTCTTTTTTTTTTTTTTTTTAAGAATATTTCACCTTTCATACGAATATTCACGCTTACTTAGGCGCAAAATACTCGATTACTTAGATCATATTCTTTATTCACTCTCGAGACTATTGCCTTAATACCAGGCGCACCCCATTATTTTATCACTCTTTTTTTTTTATTTAGAGAGAGAATACTTACTCAACCGTTATCATCTTTGTCCTTAACCTAATAAACTATTGTGAAGTGAAAAATAGATGTATACTTGCCTCAAAACTACTGTTAGCGATATTTATTTTTCGGATTTTAATCTTTTTTCATAAAATTCAAAGTGTATCGTCCAATATACTCTCATATCCAATTTCAAATCTAAATTTGTTCCTTTATCTGTAATTAGTTTGATCTATTGATTTACAAAAAAAAAAAAAAATACCAATTTTTTTAATTTTTTTTATTCATTTTTATTTTTGTTGGTCACACTAGAAACTACCCAAAGTGTAAAATAAAGAAACCCAAAAACTTAAAAAAAAAATAAAAATAAAAATAAAATCCTAAGAATCCTAAAAAAAAGTAAAAATAAAAATAAAAATCTCCTAATACACTCCCCCACACCTAAACTTGTGTATGACCTCATACACAAATCATTGGTCATAAAAAAAATATGAAAAATATTATACAAATACTATACAAATAATGAGAGTCGTAAAAGTTACGATCTCAATATCATCACCCTATTAACGCATGGAAAGCGGTTACGACCTCTCGATCGCTTCCCACTTTCATAGTGTGTGCGTTTTAAACGTAAAGTGGGTGCATTATTATATCTCATCATCCTCCTACAAGTCACGAGATTACATGTCTGCTTCTTAAGCCGTCCTCGCTTTTTCTTTGTCCACATGTAAGTATTAGCAATTGGGTTAAAGAATTCTTTATTATAAACCTGCCAATCATTATTAGTAACAAGCATACATGTAGAAATATCATGAGGTGAGAAGAGTGTAATATGATTAAGTGAATGTGGTGGTGGCTCTTCTAACTCATGAAGTAATGCGAGCTCTTCTACAAACAAATCCTCAAAACTTTGCTCATAATTCAATGGCACACTTGCACAAGTATCATCATATATAAAATCAGTATGTGCCAATTCTTCTAATAGTATGAGCTCATCTTTGAATATTTGCTCAAATAAAGGTTCATCATCAGTGGAAGAGGTCGAATGAGAGTGCAAACTATGAATCATATTGACCTCAATGAGAGAGCTCGTTGCGTGCTCATCCATATTAAATATGCTCAATGCCACAGTCATATTCCCAAATGATAACTTCATGAGACCACTCCTACAATCAATTAATGCATGATGTTGCAAGGAATGGTCCACCCAAGATAATTGGAATTTGATTCCGTGGATTGGAGATCGGCTCAGTTTCTAGGACAATGAAGTCTACAGGAAAGATAAACTCGCCGACCTTAATGAGCACATCTTCAACCATACCAAGTGGTCTCTTAATTAAACGATCAGCTAGCTGTAATATGACCTTAGTAGGTTGAAGTTTTCCTAACCCCAATTGCTGATAAACAGTGTAAGGAAGCAAGTTGACACTTGCCCCTAAATCAAGCAACGCCCTATCAAATGTAGTGTTCCCAATAGTACATGATATTGTAGGGGAACCTGGATCTTTGTACTTGATAGGTAAGGAGTTAGAGAGGATATGTGATATATTTGCAGTAAGAAAAACTTTCTCAGGAACGTTTCTTTCTCGTTTCTTAGTACACAAATCCTTGACGAACTTAGCATAAGTAGGAACCTGTTGTATAATGTCAAGTAGTGGAATATTAACCTTCACCTGCTAAAATATTTCAAGAATCTATTCTACTTGCGGTGAAGGCTTCCTAAGCCGATTTGGATATGGTGCTTTCGACTCAGGAACAGGTTCTTCCAAATGAGTACGTGACCGTGATGGAGGTGATGGAGATGATTGTACTGTGATGTCATGAACATGTCTCTTAATTGAACGATCAGCTAGCTGTAATGTGACCTTGGTAGGTTGAAGTTTTCCTAACCCCAGTTGCTGATAAACAGTGTAAGGAAGCAAGTTGACACTTGCCCCTAAATCAAGCAACGCCCTATCAAATGTAGTGTTCCCAATAGTACATGATATTGTAGGGGAACCTGGATCTTTGTACTTGATAGGTAAGGAGTTAGAGAGGATATGTGATATATTTGCAATAAGAAAAACTTTCTCAAGAACGTTTCTTTCTCGTTTATTAGTACACAAATCCTTGAGGAACTTAGCATAAGTAGGAACCTGTTGTATAATGTCAAGTAGTGGAATATTAACCTTCACCTGCTGAAATATTTCAAGAATCTATTCTACTTGCGGTGAAGGCTTCCTAAGCCGATTTGGATATGGTGCTTTCGGCTCAGAAACAGGTTCTTCCAAATGAGTACGTGACCGTGATGGAGGTGATGGAGATGATTGTGGAGAAAGGGGTGGAAGAGATGATGTAGCCTGCGAGATAGTAGGAGTGAGATCAGGGGGCACGGCTACATTATTGTCCACTTGCTTGCCAGATCTAAGCGTGTGAATGGTATTGCATTGGTGGACATGCGACTGATTGGAGTTTGAGGAACTGGCATTAGGGTTCATTATAGGTTGACTTGGAAAGGTACCCTGGCCACGTTCACTCATTTGATTTGCTAGTTGTTCAACCTGCTGCTCTACATTCTTAATAGATTGAGAGTTCACGAGCAGGTGCTGATCTGTTCTTTGAATAAAATCAGTTGACACTTTCATAAGATTCTGCATGTATGTGCCAAGGTTGGACTAAGACTTGAGAAGACTTTCAACATTCTTCTCAAGTGATTGAAGTCGCTTTTCTTGATCATAATTAGACCCCTGTTATGGATATGATTGGTTTTGTACAGGTGGTCTATTCTGTTTGTTCCCATGGGTTGAAGCATTTGGGTGTTGATAAGCACCCATATTTGGTCTTGGGAACTGACCAGTAGCTGGAGGCTGCATGTTGGAGTTCAGGGCTCCCTGATATTGCCCTTGACCCCATGAGAGATTTGGATGGCTCCTCCAGCCAGGATTGTATGTCGGAGCATATGGATTATTAACGGGTCTTTGATACATGGCGTTAGCCTGCTC
Source organism: Dracaena cambodiana (assembly GCA_036321105.1). Lineage (NCBI taxonomy): Eukaryota > Viridiplantae > Streptophyta > Magnoliopsida > Asparagales > Asparagaceae > Dracaena > Dracaena cambodiana. The sequence goes on from JAYEPQ010000001.1 coordinate 27,715,850, forward strand.
AAGTGTGGGACCCATAGGATTTACTAACAATGGACACTCCTCCATAACATGATTGGGAGTTCCGCAATTAAAGCATGTGGGACTTTGGATTTGATTCACTTGACCCACTGATGGAGTACTAGGAGTCTCCAGTGCCTCAATTCTCCTTATAAGTGCTGCAATCTTAGCTTCGGCAGCGATAGAGCTATCGACGCTATAGATCCCACTCTTATGAGCAGAAGTTGATATACTGGGCTTCTCAGTGGAACTCTTCCACTGCATAGTCTTCCATGATAAGTCCTCAAGAACGTCCCATGCTTCATCCTCGTTTTTCCTCATAAACTCCCCTTGACACATGGATTCCAGAAGAGTTTTGGATGTGTAATCAAGTCCTTCGTATATGATTTGACACAACCGCCACTTTTCTATTGTATGGTGGGGGCACTGAGCTAATAAATCCTTAAACCGTTCTAAGTATTTCCAGAAGGGTTCTCCTGACACTTAACGGAATTGATTGATTTGATTTCTGATTTTTGCGGTCTTGTGCGTAGGATAATACTTCTTGAGAAACACTGTAACGAATTCATTCAAAGTAGTGATTGAATTAGTAGGCATACTGTACAACCACTACTTGGCATTATCCTTAAGTGCAAAAGGAATGAAGCGGAGTTTAATTGCGTCCTCCGATAAATTTTACAGTTTAATCATTATGCATACTTCTAGAAATTCACTGATAAAGATATATGCATTTTCTGAATCAGAACAAGTAAATTTAGGAAGCATACTAATGTACTACGGTTTCAGTTCATAGTGATTACCCGCTACGTGTGGAAGTTTGATGCATGATGGTAATGATGTACGCAACGGGTAACATCGATCCTGAAGGATCGGGATCGGCTGATCCATCTTGTCTCCCATGAACAAATCTGATCTTATAAGTCGACCAAATTGATCACGGGTCCAATGTGGTATGAACCAGCGACCGTGAGTGTATGCGTGAACTTCCTAAACTAATGCAAGAAGTGGAGTGTGGTGGAGAGATAAAACGGTGGAATAGATATGATCAAATAAAAATGTGATTTCTACTATTATTAATTTTTTTATATATTTTTTTAATTTTTCTACACAACCAGGAAACAAAAATACAGAAACAGAGAAAATTTGGGTTCAGAACGTACCTGTTTGGCCGCCAAATAGCGGTTCTAGCCGCTTAATAGCGGCCAAAGTTGCTACTTTGACTTGTGTTTTTCTTCCACTGGTTCCAGAGGCTCTTCCAATCCTTTAAATCTTCCTGTCTCTGCAATGTCTATTTCCTGCACACTCACACACACTGTTAACCCGTAAAATGCTAGAAAAAGTAAGAAAAACACCATCGATCTCCGGCAACGGCGCCAAAAACTTGATGTATTATATTTACTACAAGCGCATAATATCGTTGTAGCGCTGTATAGGTCGTCTCACAGGGATCTAAGGTGTTTCTGCATTCTTACTTTCTATATAGTTCAACGGACTAACCAAAAGTTCTAGATTGAAGTCGGATTAATCTAAATAGCCTAGGATATAGAATCCACTAATTTCCAACCATGTTCTTACTTCTATTATTTTCTTCTATCATAAAAATAAAATCTTTTTAGTTTAATTTTTACTTAAAGTGCCCTAAGTATGAGCTATCAAGTATTGTGCAAGTATAGCTCATCAAAATATGCTACTTCTTATAAAAATAAACTAAATATTTTAGATAATTCAAATAAAAAGACAAAATCAGCAACCCCAATCACTAACTAAGCATAGATTATTAAGAATCCTAATTCAAGTATAACCTATCAAAGTTCTAAACTTCGGGTCCTTGTATTTTAATCTTTCATTTGAAAAATCATGGCTTTATTAATTTTATTTAAGAAGAAAAATATTAGAAAATAATTACATGGTGGATCTTAGCTTCATCTACATCCTAGAGCTGATCTAATTAGCTACTCATGATTTTTACTAAGGAAGATCAACTTTTTATTCATAGAATGATAAACCCTATTCTAGAAAGCGGTAAACCATAATCTAGAAAGCAGTAAATCCTAATCTAGAAAGCAATCAAATCTATGCAGAAAGAAAATACGAATCTCAAGAACAATGGGTTACCTCTGGACACGGTGTTGTGGCCGTCGACCTTCAGCAAAAACCCCAACTTTATTGAACAGAAAAATCGAATACAAAAATTCCAGAATACCGTCAAAATACAAGGGTCGGCCAATAAATAGGCCTCGGAAACCAAACCCTATTTCTAGCAGAACCACACGACCACTAAATTAAAGAAAAGATGTCTGAGAAAACTCCTCAAATTTTGTCTACGTGCAAAACTTGTCTTCTAGGTTTAATATTCCTGACTGTATTCAACTTTGAGTCTCTTAAGAATCGTAGTCTCATAGTTTTGCTCACTTTAGAAACTTTTCGGACTCTGATTTCCGACTCCAACACTGATTTCATACCATCTCCTTGTACGAATAAAATTCCTGAAGAACATACTAACAATACCCAAGTAGCATTATTTATATACAAAAATAGGTAATATGAAGGCTATAAATATGCAATATATGGCACTCATCACATGCCCACATGCACTGATACTCCTATACTATGATAGTACATCTTTTTCTCTTCTTAAAGTATTACTTTGTAATGACACTAATCTTTAAGTCCATGTATCGGTTTATTTTGTATTGTCTGTATCAGACAGGGAGATCAGATACTGATACAGGTGAATACTAAGTAAATTGAGTTATATTTGTTAATATAATATTCAATTTCAAATTCTACAAAGCGAGAATCTCTTATCCCATTATTTTGGATTTTTTGATATTTTTCTTGAATTATTTCGGATCGACCAATTTTCGAGCAAATATCCTATTGAAAATAATCAAATTAAATTAAGAATTCCAATTTTAGCCTTGCACCAACTAAAAATTTATCTCTAGAAGCTTTGCAGCCTTTATTGACCAAATTTAAGTTGAAATTGACCCATTGACAAATTAAAAATTAAGATAAAGTTTAAGTGTTTTTATCACTATAGCTGTTTGACCTAACATGTGAATTCAGTAAAATTTGAGAAAAATAAAGTACCCTCCTCTCGTATTCCTCTTCATTTTTATTTAGACCTCCAACCCTAACTCTCTCTCCATTTTCATCAAATAAATCGCTAAATATTACTCTTTGAGTTTTGTTCTTCGGTTAAGCCTCTTCAAATCAATTCTAAACTTCTCCAATAATATGAGAAAACCTTCTCCAGTCTCTACCCTTAATCCTTGTGTGATTCTCAGGGAATTTCTTCACTTTTGAGAAGTAATTGCAATAGCGTTTCATATTCAATTTCGTTTGAATAAGATGCAAGAATACTATCTCAAATCCTATAAATTTGTGATTTATTAATGCAATAACCTCATATAAGATATCAGAGGCATTATCAAATATTTTTAAAGATTATATATGCTCAAAATATTGCATTTGTCTCATTAATACTTAGTGCATAATACATTATGGGTATGGGAGAAATGAATATTGGAATGAAACTTATATAGTAGAAATTCTTATCATGTTTGGATGCATCTGTTGATCTATGTATTGACACCATCGATTTCTTACTTGTCTTATTTATTGTTTGTGTCCTTAGCAGGACGTCATCCGCTTCGAATAAGGACCGATACTTGAGGCCATTATGCCAGGTATGCATGGGATATCCAGTGAGCATAGCAGTGTGGAATCTAATTTGTATGTGATCGGTCTTGGGTCCGTAGTACCCAGATATACACGGTATACTTCTAGAACATATGAATACTCCCACTATTTAGTTCCAAAATAATAAGATAGAATGTGTATTATTTACTTCATTATTGGGATTATGTTTCATATATTATGTACTTCATGATTCACACGCATGACCATGTTATATCATACACATCGTATACTGCATAATTTATGTTATATTATGTTTACTATATACCTCATGAGCCATGCGTATACATCTTTTATATTGTCTCCTACTAGCATTCCATACACCACCATTTTATATGGTTTTCATAGTATTGTACGAACTTGATTTTGTATTCTTGTTTGGGTTTTAACCCCTGGTATTATCACATTTCATGTCTAGCAGTCGTGCCTATGGTGCTGAGATGGAGAATCTACCTCTCGAAGATCCCTACTTTTAGGAGCAGGCTGACTGTCAGTAGCCTGCCTCTCATAGTGTCTTAATCTTATATATATATATATATATATATATATATATATATATATATATATATATATATATATATATATATATATATATATATATATATATATATATATATATATATATATATATATAATTTTAGTTTGTATGTTCATATGTATCTTGCATCCTAGCAGACACTCTTGTATATATTCAGTATTTATATTGCTCTGTTATGATACTGTATTTGACTCCACATGAGCAATCCTTTTATGTACATATTGTTTATCATTTCTTTATATCTATTTTTGGATATTGCTATATTCAGGCCTGTAATGTTGTGGCGGATAGATTCAGATCTATGGATATATATCATATTTGTTTATTTCCATATCTCCTACCTATGATTATATGATGTAATGCCCTCCTACTCTCAGTTATTTAGAGTGTCCGTTGGTGACACCCTATCCATTATTGGGATATACACTCGGGCCTACTAGTGTGATTTAGAGCATCACATACTTGTTGGGTTTAATTCCTAGGTTTTGAACCCAGATTTTCAGAAAATAGAAGGAGAGCTTGCACCGGTCAAAGATGCATGCTTCTTTGGTTAAACTGAATGTCAGTAAGAAATAGATCTACTATCATAATCTTGTATATAGTGATCATATTGTCTGGCACTATTCTCTCTTTTGATTCATTTGTTGTACATATTTAGAATATTGTGCCCTTTCATATAATATTATAAATGTAACTTCAGTTTCAGACAAAATATTTATTTATCTGTTGTGACAGTAATTATATTTGTTCCAAAATTCTATAACTGTTAGGTTGTCTAGTGTTATTTTAAGTAGCGTTCTTCATTTTTAGAAACAGCTGAAAAACGGAGGCATTACAGTTCATACTATAAAGTGTCATTTTCTTTAACAAGAACTATTTAAATAAAGTAAGATTTTATTTCCAAAAATATTATACTCTCATTTTACATTCCTCATCTGTACATGCTCTTATAATTAATAGTTATTTAATTACATGAAATATGATAATCCAATAATTTAAATCGAATGAAAACATAAATCATAAAATTGACTAATGGTTAAGTAAATAATAGATCAGAATGTTAATTGATGGTGATAACGATTGTAATATTATATGGCGATGGCATCTAGAAAAGGGTTCTAAGGAAAGTGGTTATTTAATTAGGAAACGTGTTTGCACGGAAAACCTCCCACTTCCTTGCTAGTACCTAGTCGTGTGTCATTATGATATGTAGTCATAAAATACATAAAATTAGTAATTGAAATTCTGATAACATGTTAGAATTCTAAAAATAACTTAATTATAATGAACTTGAACTGTACCTGAACTTGAACTGAGTCAAGATCGATTGATTGGAAATGTACTTACTAGACTTAACACAATCTTTATAACTGTAAACAATATTAGGTTAGGGGAGATTCTAATTTAATGTGAATACTGTGTTTTGGCTATACTGTTAAGTTGTACAACTAATTTTTGCACATACTATGGGTGCATGGTGGTTAGCTGGATCATATTATAATACTACTATTGCCATTGTCTAGATCTGGGTCAGCTCCGGACAATGATGTGGCCATTTTCCTAGGTCTATACGGGAGACAATTGAAATATGGTCATAGAGTATCAGTTAGATTCTCCAATAATATATGATATTTTAAATTAAAATATTTGATATGTGAATAGAGAATAATTATAATTAGAATAAATATTATGAAGAACTTAATAATATATTATTTCATGTCCTATATTTAAATTCATATGCACCATTCATGTCCATTTCAATTATTCTTAATTTCATATCTTTTTTATAGTAGTTTTATTTATTTTATTTGGTTACGATTTGATGACTTTGTTGTGCATGTCCAGATTTTGAGATAGATCCAATAGAGCAGATTGAAAATATAATGGAGTAGCTGAAATTAGCATACTGCAGTTATTTTTTTTTCAGTCTTGAACTTACTATTTTAGGTTGTTTTCACTCTTGAAAGATTATATCTTCAGTTATTTCTTTATCTCTACTCTATTATAATCCAGTCCTGTCAAATAAATAAAGGTTCTATTTTCTATTAAATGATGTTGTGTATTTAATTGTGACAATGATTGATATTATATTAAGACTTAGCGTATTTTCACAAATATTGTGCTAAATGACTCGGTTATCCAATATTCTAGATGGAAGGCCACTACAAGTTGCTTATAAATCGAGTATAGTAATAGGCTTACACTAGCTCCCAAATCTAGTAGAGCTTTCTCAATATTATGTTGACCTATCATACATGAAATAGTTGGACATCTAAAATTCTTACATTTAAGAAGCATCTCAGAGTAAAATAATGCACTTACTAGTCTGCGAGAAATGCCTTTTTTGCATATTGTGACATCTTTTAATTGTGCACAAACCCTTCAAAACTTTTGCATGAGGAAACTTGCTTTGTTGCTTCCAACATGGGATATTGATCTCTACCTATTTGAAAATTTCTAATATATCAATATAAGATACATTAATGTTTTTATTTTTAAATGTTGGGAAAACGATATCGATTGTTAGTCGTGGAAGTGGATTCTTTAGGATTATCAACATTAGATTGTTGTGCCGAATCATCACTCTATTTCTCTTCAGTGTTTCTTTTTTAAACAGGCTCATTGAGTACTTTTTTACTTTGCAAACTAACCACAACAGATATTTTATGTATGTCGTTATTAATTGAAGAAGTAGAAGTATTTATACCTTCAACTTTACCTAAGTACTAGCCTCCGGTTGAGATAATAGATTCCTTTTCTTGAGTTTGCAGAGCAAAATTAAGGTGGCTTATCTGAGATCTTATCTCATTGAAGGTTGTCGTATTTCTAACTATTGATCATTTATTATGACTGAATGAATTATTGTTGAGCTTAGATCATTTGATCTATTCTCTAATGTATAAACATAATATTATTCTTAAGGTTTTGCTTCGGTAATGGTTGATACACTAAAAATTGATTAGAAGGTTGGACATATTGTTTGGTGTTGGATTATGGGTGGCTTGTTTTGGTGGTTAAACTGCTATTGAGGATTCTACTTCCATTGAAGATTTAGATGGTTCCTCAAATCAGGATTATAAGTTTGTGAATAAGGATTATTTGTTGGTTGAGGAACAACATTAAAGGTGTTAACTTATTCATTAAGTGCTTTTTTAAAAGAATGAAGGGTTGGACAATTGTGAGTTACATATTCTTGTAATTCACAAAAGTCTCAAACTTTCTAAAAAACTTTTATAGCCTTAACAGCTTCCATTTTTCTTAGTAAGAAAATCTTCAAGTTTATTTGTGATTATGATCAATCATACAGCTATATCTTTGGTTTTTCCTAATTTAATAAGTCCACCTCTGTCATGAGGCTTCTATACTAATTGGTTACTTTTCGAAGTATCCTCTGTCTCCCAAGCTTGTGAAGTCTTGGCAAGTGAGTCAAGATATTATCATGCTTCATAAGCATTCCAGTTCAAGAATTCACAATTGTACATAGTTTTTATAAATTGCATGTTTGAAGTGTTTAGCCCTTGATAGTAGCTACTTACTTGCCTATATATCTTGAAACCATGATGTGGGCATGAGAGTAAGAAATCTTTAATCTATTCCAACACTCAAACAAAAATTCATCTTCTTTTTTACAAAAGTTGAGAATTTGCTTTCGCATATAGTATATTCAATTTGAAGGAGAGAATTTCTTCAAGAACTCTTTTTGCATCTCATCTCATCTTCCTATTGAATTTGAACGTAATGACTGTAGTCATATTTTAGCTTTATACTTTAGGAAGAATGGAAAAAACTTAAGTTTTAATTACTTTGCAGTGATGTTGAAGATTAATAGTAGAGCAAACCTCTTCGAATTCTCGAATGTGCAAATACGGGCTTTCCGCATCTATCCCATGGAATTTAGGCAAGAGTTGTATTACTCCAGATTTAATTTTGAAATATCCTTTTTCAATGGAAATATTATATATGAAGGTTGGGTTGTCCGATCAAGTTATAGATAATCATGTGAGGACCTCACATTGCCTCTATGATGGTTGTTATAATCATGTGCATTGTTATCTTCAAATCTAGTATTATTATCGTTATTCAGGTTATTGTTGTTGTTGTTAGTGCTCAAGTTGTGAAGTAATTGTTGAATTGGAAGTATTTGTAGATCTTTGTACGATCAAACGAGTCTACTATTAAAGGTTCTCCTCCATCTGGTCATGCAAATTCAAACTCATAGAAATTAATGACGTAGAAACTATAATCTATAACAAAGTGTAATACATTAGTCTCGTTTCTTAACAACAGCGCCGAAAACTTGACTGCGATATAAATCATACACTCTCAAGTGTAAAGATCAAAAAGTAGTACAAGGATGGTAAACCCGAGATTGTTCTCTTGAGAATCATTATTTATTGTATTTGACACTAATAAAATAAATAGATTATGGAAGAAAAAGATTGGATTTTTAATTTACTAAACTAAATATTGATTGAATATTAACTATTTAGAGAGAATTGTTGGTCAAATAAGCTAACTCCCCATAGAATAATTTACTAGATATACTTATATTTAGTTATCTTAATTGTATATATCATGTGGTCTTTCTACAACCGAAAAATATATTTTTGAAGCACAAATACAAATAAAATTGCAAACTTGATAATTTAGTTATTTCACCTGGTTAATCATATACGTGTTTTGAGTTAATTTAAGCATGACATATGAATAATAAAAATAAACATTCAAAATCTAAGCATACACAGTACCTAAAGAATCTACAGTATATCAAAATTTAAGAAATGAATATATCATCAAATTATATATCATCAAAGACTCAAAAATATTAAATCCTAATAAGATAATAGGAAACTAAAAATATCAACTTTGCATAAAATATTTAAGTATGATAAGCAAAATAAATAAATACCAGTAAATTTTCTTGGGGTTCTCAGCTCATCTGAACCAACAAAAAGATTTAGCTGCTCATACTCATCATATCCATCAATATATAAATAAAGGAGATTCTTTTATTATTAAATATGAAAAGTATAAAAATATTTTCAAAATTTCTCACTAAAAACAAAATTATTAAATCTCTATTGCATATATTGTCCCCCTTTCTCTACAAAGAACTCTAAATTACATCGGATATTTATGATCTCTCAAAAATCTTAACAAGATTCTATTTAAAGGGAAACTTTCTTTACATCATAAATCCTCAAATATTGTCTCAACCGTCATGGCTTTCCAAAGCCGCATCAACAGATACTCTCAGGTAGAATTTCGTCATTAATATATTGGTTGGTTATCGACAGCCAATACATGACTGTCGATAGTGAAGCCTAACAATTGGTCAGTCTAGGATTGAGATACACTTTGATTTTTCTATTTTCTTCCACATAGAACCATGCAAAAAGACCACAAATTGCTAAGAAAATATTATAGTGGAACAAACTAAACTAAAATTACTACACTTTTTGCACGAAAATCAAGCTCTGAAGAGAAAGTGAAGAGGAACAAGTGAGGAATAAGCCTGATTTTTTTCATACTTCTCTGAATTTATGTGAAGGGTTAAACAACTGCTAGAAAAAGAGTATACTGCAATGTTAAAAACCCCAGGAAATTCATATTAAATATAAATATGTCACTAGGTCAAATTCTATCCAAAATAAGTCAAGGAAGACTACTGGAGATAGAACTGAGATAGGAAAATTAGAAAAAAAAAATTAGATTTAAATTGATATTTTAATGTTATTCAAAAATTAGCCAATCCGAAATAATTCAAGAAAATTATGGAAAAATCTAAAATAATACGATAATAGATGTCCGTTATGTGAAATTGAAATTGAAGACTAAAAATAAAAATACTACTCAATTTACTTAATATCCACCCATATTCATGTCTAAGCTCCAAGGCTGATATATATTATTTGGAATAAACTGATACAAGAGTTTAACGATTAGAGTTATTATATAGCAGTGCATATCTAAATTGTATAAGAGAAAGAATTATTCTTTCTACTATTTTGAGGAAAGCACACAAACCCATAGTACTGCTAGTGGTAAAAAACTGGAGGTAAATTATAAGCTACCTAATGCTTACATCTATAATGGAGATGTTTGCATACCAACCGTATTCGTATTAGCAAAGAATCTATCCAAATATGTTATTATAAGAACGCCATTCCTACATAACATTATGTCTTTGATTATTGTTAACTCCAAAGGCATTTATGCTGCTATAATAGTAAGCCTATAATATTTGAGTTTATAACTAATCCACATACAAAAATTTTAAATGAAGTAAAAGTTATTTTACTTAAAAAAACAAATAAGCTTTCTCAAGGAGAAAATTTCTGATACTCAAGTAGAAGAAAAATTAAGAAGGTCAAAAATGAAAGAGTTAATAACGCAAATAGAAGAAAGATTTAAATCAACGTTATGTAAGAATGTTTCAAATGCATTTTAGGATAGAAAACAACATATCGTCACACTTTCATATGAAAAAATTTTAATAAAGAAATATTCCTACAAGGACAAGACCTTGTCAAATGAATCAAGATAATCTTGATTTATGCAAAAAAGAAATAAATTCATTACTAGAAAAGAAATTAATAAGAAAGTCCTCTTCTGCTTGCAGTTACACTGCATTTTATGTAAATAATATAGGTGAAAGAGAAAGGAGAGTTCCTCTTCTTATAATTAATTATAAATCCCTCAATAATGTACTCAAATAGATTACATATCCATTCCCTAATAAAAGAGATCTCCTAAACCATATTTATAAAGCGAAAGTGTTTCAAATTTTATTCTTTAATCTGGTGATTGGAAAATACAAATTGATGAGAAAAGACCATTATAAGACAAAATTTACTATTCCATTTGGTCACTGAGTGTGTGAGTGTATGTCCCAAATTAAACTGGTGGGCCTGAGTGTGTGTCCCAATACTGGGTAGGGAGTCACTGACGAGCACCCTCAATACTAGATTGCGTGAGGTGATTACATCGTACACAAGAAAGAAATATGAAAGCGCATAAAAATGATATATATATATATATATATATATATATATATATATATATATATATATATATATATATATATATATATATATATATATCTCACAAGTCGTAATCCATCTGCGACAATATCACAAGCTTGAATATAGCAATATCCAAAAAAGTATATAGAAATGATATGCAATATGTGCATCAAAATGTTGCTCATCTAGAGTTAAGTATTAGGACAGAGAAACATAAGATGATGAATATATACATAATACCACGAACAAAATTAGGAAGTAGCATACATACGCATATACATGCCAAAATTATAAATACACAAAGAGATAAAGATCATACGAGAGGCGGGCTACTGGCGCTCAACCTGCTCCTAGATGTAGGAATACTTGAGAGGTGACTTCTCCTCCTTGAGAACTGCAATCATGGCTGTTGGATTTAAGCTGTAATAATCTTAGGGTTCATAATCCAAATAAGAATAAAAATCCAAACTCGTGCAATACTATAGAAATGATATCAAGGTGCGACATACTAGTAGGAGCAATGTTAAAGATATAGGCATGTGAATCATGAAATGAATGATATGCATAATATAATATGAAATATGAATTATATAGTATATATAATATAACATGATCAAGCATATGGGTTATGAAGTACAAGATATGCATAAGAAAAAAATAAATCATGAAGAAAATTGTATATGTAGTATAATATGATCAAGTAAATGAATTTACATTCTACTCTATTAGTTTGGAACTGAATAGTAAAGCATTCACATATTCTAGGAGCACATTGTGCATCCTGGTACCATAGCCACCAATACCAGTCCTCACATGAGCTGGATGACCGCCCTAGGCATTAAAAAAAGAGATTCCTGCAATACATGTTTTATTCCACTATTTGTTTTTCCTATTCCCACAATGTAGTATGTTCTAAATATCAATGAATCTATGTGACATATATAATAAGTATGAATGTATCAATAAGCATGTGAATATAAAATGACATACATGGTTATACATGCAAGTCAAAAGTGATAGAATATGCTGATAGAATATGCTCATATGCATGAAATATCATTTCTAAGTAAGAATAATATATACAATTAATACATGCATTAATAAACATATGTGCATGTATATCATATCTTAGATCAAGTGTTATATGCACAACTATGGCATGTATGCGTAAACATGAGCTATAACAAGTCTGAATTCACCATATATAGGGGATAATAAGAGTGATTTAATATATATACATGTGCATCATATCATAAGACAAGTGGTATATGTGCAGACATAACATGTGTGCCTATGTTGTTACAATTTAGTAGAAATGTCAGATTTCCAGATCTAATTTGATTAGGGTAAAAATAAAATTAGAGGCTAAAATTTAGAATAATTTCAGATAATTCAATTATCTATCTAATTAATTTTGAATAATCTCAATTAGAGTTCTATAATAAAAATTATAGTTATTTTACTATAGACATGTTGATGCTGAACTATGGACTTGGTGCAACTGAGATTTCAAGGTTATTTTTGACTAAGATAAAATCAATTTTAGAGCCTAAAATCTTAATTATTTCTAGATAATTCAACTATCCTTCTAATGAAGTTTGAATTAGCTCAATTGGAGTTTTAAAGTAAAAGTTATGGTCAATTTACTATAGATATTGTGCTACTAAACTGCTGATCTGGTATAGCAATAAGTGATAAATTTCCAAACTATTTTTGGGTAGGTAAATGCTAAATTACGATTCACTATAGTAGAAAGAATTATAGTTTAGTGAAACATCTTTCTAGTGCCATTAGAACAAGATCAATCAGAGTTAAAATACAAAAGTTATAGTAATTCTAAAATGGACAACTACATGTGTTTGGACAGTGATACGGTATATGCACCTATAAAATGCATGATGTGACACCCAAATATCATTAAATCCAAACAAAAAAAATTTCTTTAAAGAATAACAATAAAAGTGAGTAATAATAATATTATTATTAAACAAATTTTATCTTTAACTATCTTACAATTTGTTTTTATCGCAAATACTAGTTAGCATGATAATAAAAAATTTAATTAGTTTGGATTCAGTTAGTTAAACTTATCCTATCTAAGTTGACCATAACTTAAATATATAAATGAAAATAAATAAATTTAACAGCAACCCAAAAGAGGGGGAAAAACCTCTTCTCTAGAAGGCAGAGAAAAGAAGGAAAAAAAACAGTAAAAAAAAAGAAGAAGAAGAAGAAGAAAGAAAGAAAGAAAGAAAGAAAGAAAAGAAAAGAAAAAATAAGAAAGAAGAAAAGAGAAATAGAGAGTGAGAAAGGAAGAACTGAATGGTAGGTAGTAGATCCAAATTTTTGAGTCTTCTATAAAAGTCAAGTGTTTATTCCATTCTTTCTTTTTATTCTTTTTTTTAATTCATGTTATAATTTATTTTAAAAAAACAAGACAAATCTATTAATACATTAACATGGATGGCATGTCTTTCTATCTCCACGATTAAAGTGCCTTAGTACTCATGCATGACATTAAGATACATGAATTTCCGCTTATAAACTATTATTAAAATCATATTAATCCATGTCCTCGATAATGTTAGTTTGGACTCTATTTAGCTTAGTTATGAGTCACCTCTATCAAATTATAATACTATATTACTTTTACTGCTCCACTCCATGTCTTTTGGAGTTGCATACTCCAGTTTATGTACAGAGTTATGCATCAAAATGCACAACATTGATATTCATAAAGTAGCTCGGCCATGAGAATAATTATAAAGAAATATCTAAAAACGTAATGATAGCCTCTTGATCTTTTCATTCTCTACACATTTTTGGTCCACTAGAAACTAGTAGGATAGTCTAAAAATCTATCATGTATTTTATTTCGCTTATAAAATAACAGGCAATAGACCTCCATGTTGAAGTATATAATTAGTAAAACTAATAGGACTTAACTACTTGAAACATGAACTATACAACTATTTGTTTAACTAATTGGTTCATAACAATGAATGGATAAAATTACAATTATCATGAAAATGGTCTTGTTATATCCAACATTCTACTGGATCCGGATCACTAATATGAGAGAACTTAAAAGATATTTTAGTTGAGTTGATATCTTTATTAGAAAATATTATTGTAAATTAAGTTATTTCATACTAGTTTTAGATAAAGAAAAAAGGGAATTAAAATAGTAACGCACACTGGCTTTACTGCAATATTAAGATTTGACAAAAGAGAAATAGTTTACATGATGGAAACTTGGCAGACTCACCCAGCAAGTTAAAATGCATGTTTTTCCATAAGCATTTGTTTTTTTAAGAAGATATATAGAACCCTCATTAGTTTCTCGTCCATATGCAATTTTATCAGGTAGGCTTAGATAACAATTTGGGTTGTCATCGATGGGTGACTGGCCATCTAATATTTATTATTTTTACCAGCTTTCTTAAATCACTTATCTTGCTTACAGAACCTTCTTCTAGTATATCGCTTATCTACTGCACATTTATAATATTGTTTAATTGCTATTTCACATAATATTTTCTAACTATTTTTTAATAGTTTGATTCTTTATTTGTTGATAAATAATGTGAACCACCTTAGTGCCACCTTCTTCGTTAAGCATAATTCTAAAGAAAAATCCATATTGTTAGCATGTTTGCCAACTAGAATTATGACCACCACATGTGTATTTTTATATTGTTTTTTACTGGTTAACATGATTCACTCATATACTTAAGATATAAAACAAATTATTGGGATTATGGGAGAACTGAATGGAGAAACATGAACATATATTTTGAGAGGCTTATTTTTTAGGTTGCACAGCTAAATTTTAGAGACCTATTATGGAGGTTCCGGATGATTACTGAATCACCGTCATGTCATATTATAGTGCTTTGGGCCTGCAGCGTACGTTCGTCCATCATTTGTGAGTACCTAGTAGTATGTTCTGAGACAGTATCAGAAGTCATGAGATCGTGGTCCCGTGCATGTACGGGACCCTCTTAAAACATGTGATCTTTACTTCTGACAGTTCTAATTTAAATCATAATAGACATAAATACGATATATCATGTTTTAAATGCGTGTTTAATTCTATCCGCTACAATATCATTCAAACATACATATACTACCTGCTAATTTTTATCATTTTCCAGAAAAATATAATTAAATTCATGATCCATTTTACAAGACAGTTTTTATGGTGATCTCATATTTTTATTTCATTATTTTTTTGTGCATTATATAATATATACCACACATCGCTTGCTTGTATGTTATTATCTCTGATTTTATAGCACTTGATAGGTCGTGATAAACTTCAAATTTGCAAGTAATTAAAGAAGGATAATCTTCAAATTAGCATGCCCACACACAAATTTGCAGGTAATCAAGGAGGAATAACCTTCAAATTTGGAAGTGTATGTCGAGGAATGTGAAGGAACTCTACAGGCTTTCAGTTTTAGAATGCGATGAGTCTTTTTTTCATTTATTTTAGAAGCATCTCAATAAAGAAGATTTTGTTTACTATTATCCATACTTTATGTTTAGATTTTGTTCTAAATACTAATAAAATTTTGAATTGTGTCCTATATCTGATATTGCTTTTCATATGAATTCAATAAATCTTTTATTAGCTAATGTTTCTTTTTTCAAAATGTGTATTTATTGTGATGTGGAAACAATTCATATTCAATATTTATACTTTTAAGGCTTGGCGTATTTGTATATGATATGTTGCCGAATTCTATTCGTATCTTAGAATACGGAGCGTTATAGAAACCCAAGATAAATGATAGTTTGAGAATGTATAACATAGAAATTGGATTAATAATGAATCTTGTATCATATGTGAGTAGATTACATCAAGAAATCATAAGTTTAGAGAATTTGACAGTGTATTCATTGCTCTTGTTGAACCCAAATCAGAAAGGAACCGATATTTATGCGACTATCCTACAAAAGTGGAGAAATTTCCCTAGAATCACATCAAAGACCAAGGATAGGTGCTAGAAAAGATTGTCTCATAGTGGTGGAATAGATTAGAGCTGATTTGAAGAGTTTAAACGAAGAAAATAAAGCTCAAATAGCCATTTCGTAGATTTTCAACCCACTCTTAGGCTGATTGTTTGGTGATTTATATGAGAAAATTTGAGAAGAAATTATGGTAAGAAGAAAATAAAAAGGAATAGAAGAGGAAGAAAAATGATTTTTCTCAGATTTTTCTGAATTTATTTGAAGGGTTAAACAGTTGCTGGAAGATAAATATTTTGTTATGTTTAAAAGTCCTTAAACTTTATCTTAATTACAAATTTGCTATTGGATTAAATTCTATCCAAAATTGGTCAAATAACGATGTTGGGCTACTGGAGATAGGTATAATGTTGGGAAATGGTTAAATTTTAAATTTTAGATTTAATTTGATTATTTAAATCGGGTATTTGCTCAAAAATTGGCCTATCCGGAATAATTCAATAAAATTATAAAAAAAAATAATGATATTAGAGATCTCTGCACCACAGGGTTTGAAATTGAAGATTTGAATGAAATATATAATTCAATTTACTCAGTATTGTTGGGGTAGAAAATTTCAAAAGATAACTAAAATAGCTCCGAGACCAGTCAAACGCGAAGCTATTTCTCACATTGGCCAGAAGCTTAGCTTTGCATGAAGAGGCAAAATGTGAAGTTAAGTCATTAACTTTGCTTCTAGAACCCTTAACTCCGCATTGGCAGATTCTCAAGATCCTTAATTGATTGTGATTAAAAATTTGGATTATCTAATACCCGAATTGAGTCCAATCAGAATCCAAAATCAAAAGACTTAAGTCAAAATCAAATATTTGATTAGAATTCTTGATGAAAATAAAGATCTTCTATTCCTATCCCTAAGGAAACTCTCATAACCAACTAAAATCTATAAATAGATTTGTTGAGAAGACTTTATGGATCTTTTAGCAATTCAAGTTACGTGCGAGAACCTTGAATTCATTGGATCAGTAGAGAGAAGGTAGGGCTGACCATTATCTTCTTCAAAAAGAGAGATCTTCATGTCGGATCATCAACAGATTCTACTAGATGGATCCCATCGCTACACTAGAACTCACTTTTCATTGTAAAAGATAGTGATAATATATAAATCCTCTTGTTTATTTTTCTATTGTTCTTCTTTTATTATAATCATTGTAATCAATGGAAGAAAATAAGAATTTTGCAGAGAGCAAACTAGCAACTACAATGGGAGTTGTCTCTTTCACTAAATAAGAGATTGTGGCACAATCGGACGTGAAGAAGATTAGAATAGTATTGGATATGCTTGTCGTTGAGATCGACCAACAAACATATGAAGATTATCTCTCCTTTGAACCAGTTAATCTGACTAAAACAAGACGCTATCACTGCGTTATCTCTAAAATTAGTAAATTGAGTAATAAAGAATTCTCCGTTAATCGAGGGCCATTAGAGTCTGCGGCTATAGAGCCATCATATGAACATAAGCCTAGGGGAGGATCCTGTTATTACTGCCGAAGAGGGACAAGAGACTGGTTTCACCAGAACACAACTCCGTAATCAAAATCGTCGAGCAAGACGAGGAGCCCTCGAAATCCGCATAAAATGCAAGGCTGAAGCAAAAGCAGAACACGAGGCTATGACTTTTTCTCACGAACTGACTTGCATAAATTGCAAGACCAGTGGAAATCGCATAAAACGCAAAGCTGGAGATAAGCCAGCATGTGAAGAAATATCTCCACGCGAGACTATTGAACTTGGATATGAAACTGGCAGAGTTGCAAAAACTCACGTAAAATGTGAAACTAAAGATAAGCCAGCATGTAATGAAGACTCTCCACACAAGGCTATTAAACTTTGACAGAAACATGAAGCTAGCATAAAGCGCGAAGCTAATTTCAAAGATAAGCCAGCATGTGATGAAGACTCTCCGCGCGAGACTATCAAACTTGGACAAAAACTTAAGGTTAGCGTAAAACGCGAAACTAATAAAACTTGCATAAATCGCGAGGCTATACCAGCGTGCGGGGATATTTCCCCACGCAAGGCTAAACAATTACTAGAAGTTAAACTTCTTCATAAGTGCCAAGCAGCAGAAAATGCGAGGCTAGCGTAAAATGTAAAGCTATACTTCAACCTCACATGAAAGCTTTAAAACGCGAAGCTAACTCCCAACTCTATATAAAACAGCCAGTATACAGAATCAAAGCTAATAAGAAAAATGTTGAACGTTTGACAGATCAGTAGTTCGATGCCATTAGCCCTGAATAGTTTCAACAGGCACCTAGATTTCTCCGACAATCCAGTGGGCCCCACATCTAAAACACAACTGAAAGTTCTTCTCCTTCTAAAGTTCATGATCTTAGGGAGTATTCGACACATATAAGAAAGACAACCCAATCGCACTCCACATGCCATTGCGAGCAGTTGATTTCAACTGTATTAAATAACCGTTGTTATAATAAGAAAAGGGTGTTTATATTTGATATAATAACAAATCCAGATCAAAACACCCCAAAGAGAAGACGAGGCAATCCAAAGCATTAACAAGGAAAAAGAATTGAAGACAGTGACCTCAAATATGGTGGATAAAGGCAAGAAAGTGCTGGAGAAAGAAATGAGTCAGATGTAGATGACGAACAACCTCACCATTTTACCAGACTTAAGACAGATGTCACTGCTCCCCGAAATTATAAGAAACTTGCAAAGGGATTAGACCACAATGATAGTGACAATTCGGTCATAGCTTCCTCACAATCATATGCTTCTTCCCAACCAAGAAATCCGATATTGTATGCAGTGGATAGATCTGATGACGTGGACCATAGGTTGGAAGCTCAAGAGCAATCAATTCGGGAGCAGTAAAAGATTATTGATGAGCTCAAGATGATGCTCTTGAAAGTGGTTGAAAATACCCAGAAATTAGTAGGGGACAAGGCCAAAACTTCTTCGGAACCACCACCCAAAATAAACGAGGATAAGGAGAAAGAAAATGAAGAAGAAAAAGCTTACTCTGAGTAAAGCGAAGACTCTAAATTCTTCTTCGTTGATCCTCATGTTGAGAAGATGGAGAAGCTACAGAGCCAACTTGATGCATTGATATAAAAGAATGGATCAAAGGAGGCGGGGGTTCGAGACCCTGCCCAGTAGAGTGGGATTTCACCCCTCTTTCCAAAAAATACAAATCCCTCAAGGTAGAATCGTATGATGGGAAGGAATCTCCAAACCAACACATGTACTACTTCTTGTCGTAAACCGGTCATCTGATGGGAAATGACCCTACAATGATGAAGGTATTTATGAGTACCCTGCGAGGGCCTGCCTACACATAGTTTATGCAGTTGCCCTTAGGGACCATCAATACCTAGGATGATGTGGAGAAGCAATTTCAGCACGTTTATTTGAGGATGATACTGAGATATCGGTTCATTCCCTTCTTGCAACAAAACATGGAGAGCTTCATAGAACGCTTCTGGAAAAAATCCGTGCAATATCGACACGGTATGACCCAAGAAACACTGGTGAAAACTTGCAAGTATAATTTCAAGATCGGTGTGCTAATAAGAATGGGGGCCGTAGAGTCCAAGATCTAAAAGGATCTGTTGAAGTAAGGGGAGTAGGTGGAAGATATAATTCGCCAAATTGAGAAATCTCGTAATACGAGGAATACTACAAATAACAGGCCATATCCACAGAATCCTAAGAGCAAAGGGAAGATTGTGATGGCATCAGATGCAAGTCCAAAATCAGCAAATCCGAGACCTCAAAATCCAAGAGGTGTTGGCCTGAACAGGCCCCGACCTGACAAGACTCATTCAAGATGGAATAGATTGATACTCTATTTCACCTCCTCAATAGGAAGGGCATGCTGAAACTCCCAGAGAATCAAAAGCCAGAGGATGCTGGAAAAACCAATGACTCTAATTATTGCTTGTTCCATTAGAATATTGGGCATCCAACTAAAGACTGCTACCCTCTTAAAAATCGAATCCAGGTATTGATAGAAGCTGGTGTCCTCCAGCTCAATGAGGAACAAAAGAAGATTTCCACGAATATGACAACTCTGGTTGTAGGAACCAATGAGTTCTCTACTGGAGTGATCCCTGTACCAACAGGAAAATTGATGTTAACCAACCATGATCCATATAAAATGAAACAGAAGGGACTCTTTCCGGTTTCTACCAAAGAAAGAGGAATCATTGGGGTACACTCAGACTTACTGAAAGACGAATAATTGACTTGCTTAGCTAATTCAATAAAAACCAAGGAAAATACTCGGTCGACACCAAGCATGGGAAGTCCACACTTGCAAGCTTGCACCTTGGGTACGCTCTGAACCACAGCTGCGACTAAGTCATCCTCATTGGCTAGTAGTCGGATTGGGTTGGGAGCACGCAAAGACATTGACGGTGATAAATATCATGTTACTTCTGCTGCTTTTACTAGCCATTGGAATGGCAAATTGAGTGCTATAAATAAAAAATTCAAAAAAAACAAAAAACAAAAGAAATAAAAAAACATAAACAAAAAAATAGTAAAAAATGTACAAATTTTTGTTGTCCAATGCCGTCAAGGCAACTAAAAGAGAAATTAGAAACTTCTTGCCAACCCTACCATATTGGAGGTAGAAATAACCCAATGCCCAAAAATCTAAGGGAAGAAAGAACATTTAGCATTTAAGCTCAAACAAAACTCTCGACAACTCATCATGCTGAGGGGAATAGCTTAGCTAGCCGGACGCAAATGGTAATTAGTAAAGACATAACAAATCTGTTAATAACTAGGGGTTTACTAAGAATTCCATGATAAATTTTGTCACAATAAACCTATAACCACTAAGGCAAAGGGGAGAGGAAATCAAATTCTCGACAACTAATCATGCTGAGGGGAATAATATGGCTAGCCCAACGCAAACGGTGATTGGTAAAGTCATATCAAATCCGTTGATAGTTGGGGTTTGCTAAAAATTCTGTGAATCTATCATGTTAAACAGTTAACTCTGACAGTAAGGTTTTAACCATCGTAAATAACCATAATAAACAGTTTATTTTGTGATCCTAATCCGATCACCGGCTTTATCTGTCACCCAGACAAGTCATCCAGGCATGTGCAAATAGGCGCCACTGCCAAAACCCATTGATCATGTCCCAATCATCTTGGCGTGTGCAATTAAGCACTTCTGCCAAACTCCATGCATGCGCAATTAGGCGTCTCTACCAAAATCCAATGATCCAGATCCGATTATTTTGGCGTGTGCAATTAAGCACCTCCACCAAACCCCAGAAATATGCAGTTAGGTGCCTCTGCCAAAATCCGAAGATCCTGACCCAATCATCTTGGCGTGTGCAATTAAGCGCATCTACTAAACCCAAGGCACGTGCAATTAGGTGCCTCTGTCAAAACCCAATAATCCGGACCCAATCATCTTGGCATGTGCAATTAAGCATCTCTACCAAATCCCAGACATGTGCAATTAGGCGTCTCTACCGAAACCGATGATTCTGACCCGATGATCTTGGCATGTATAAATAAGCGCCTCCGCCAAACTCCAGGCATATGCGATTATGCACATCTGCCGAATCTCTCGATCTTAACACGGTCACCCATGAGGAATTAATTGTTTATCATAACCATAATTATATATCAATCACGTCATCACATATGGCTCAAAATGATATGAAGCTAAGTGATAGAAAACTAAAAAATTTCTATATTTATGTTCGCAAGAATGAATACATGTCAACAAATGAGGAAAAGAAGAAGTCAAAAGTTGAGATTCTTTGTTTATTACAACAAAAAAAAGGAAAGAGATACAAGGAGATCATACTTCTTCCAAAAGTTTCAACTTATTCGCCGTCTGTTCAACAACTTAACGTCAAGTCTCTTCCATAGAGTGTAGTGCCTGGCGATGCAAGTCATCATCATTAATAGCAAGCTGCTAAGTGAGCCGTTGATGGGATTCTTCAATCGCCTGGGTCCTCATTGTGCCTTCTTGTTCGAGTTATCCTTATCGCAAGACCAACTCTTCTCTTCTTTTAGAAGACTCCTTCAGTCTGGTCTAGCTGGCTTCCAAAATGGCTTAAGCCTTCACGATAGTTTCACGAGCTCTAAGGATCACTTTTTGGCTGCCCTCAATCTCTCAATCGACCTTCTCTAAGTCTGCTAGAACTGCTTCTTGGCTGGTTCAAAGCCTTAATCTCTCGAGAATTGGCTGCAACACCAGGCTTATTTCGATCAACCTTGCTTGAAGAATCCTCCAGCATAGCTGTCCTAATAACATGCCACACCAATTCACACCACTTGCCAAGAAAATGCAATGTGTGCTTTGGCAAACAGTTCTGGTGGCTTATCACCCATTACATCTAGTCGTGATGAAAGCCTTGAGTCATGCTTTTCATCTACACAAATTGTCGTCATTGCTCGTGCCAGCTAGCGATAAGCTCTGCCCTCATGAAGAAGCATTCTTCTTAGGCGTCATTGATCAAGAAATGGACGAAAAGAGCAAAGGAATTGCATCAGTTGTAAGGGTTTTTGGATCTCTGAGTTCGAAAATTCTTGAAAAGAGAAAGAAGAAGCAGAAGAGGCTCTATTTGAAAGAGAGAACCCACCCATTGGTATTCAACATGAAGTTCGAAGAAATTAAGGTGGTTGGGCACGAAGCTACTAGCTTCACGTATTATACTGAATATGCGAAGATAAAGGACTTAACTTCGCGTTGAATACAAAGACCATCTATTCCTATCCCTAAGGAAACTCATAAACCAACTAAATCGATAAATAGCTTTGTTGAGAAGACTTTATGGATCTTTTTGCAAATCAGGTTACATGCGAGAACCTTGAATTCATTGGATCAGCAGAGAGAAACTACGACCGGCCATCATCTTCTTTAAAGAGAGAGATCTTCACGTCGGATCGTCAGCAGGCTCTACTAGATAGATCCTATCGCCACACTAGAACCCATTTTTCATTGTAAAGGAGAGTGATAATATATAAATCCTTTAGTTTATTTTTTCTATTGTTCTTGTTTCATTATAATTGTTGTAATCAATGGAAGAAAGTAAGAATTTTGCAAAGAACAAGTATCTGGGCTTCCAAGCATATACAAATGATACAGAATAAGCCGATGCAATAAATTAAAGATTAGGATCGTTGCAATATATGAATTTGCTATATATATATATATATATATATATATATATATATATATATATATATATATATATATATATATATATATATATATATATATATATATATGTTTTCTATGAAAGTCGCATTTCCTTTCATTGCCATGGATTTATGAAATTACAGTAATCCTCTAAAATACAATGAAAAGGAAATAGAAAACAAACGAGAGGACTTATATAATGTCTCTCTCTTTTACAGAAGATATAGATTCATGACGTAGATATGGATCATCAATCGCATGCTCCGTTAACGATCTAATACTTAAATTGGTCTTGAACGTGAAGAGTTGATGATGAAAGCTTCTACCCAACGGCTTCTTGCTACTAGTCGACGTGCCTTCATGTAGAAAATCAACTTAAAGGTCTCCAAAGATCCTTCCAAAATTGAAAAAACTCCTATTTATAGTTTTAGGGGTTTTCTCAAGAGATTTGGATGGAATCCCATCTCAATTCAATCTCTAAACTTGTTTTTGGATTTGAAATCTTTAGTTCGAAGCAATTGGATATGATTGTAGTTGGAATTCTTGTAAAAACTCAAAGAAAAAGCCTATCTGGAAACTGGATTAGCCCCGTATTTGCAAGGTTGTCATCCCTGCGTGAGGCTATTAACCTCGCGTATGCGATGTTATCAGCCTCGTGTGGCTGTTCACCCCATGTTGCTTAGTTCTGCTTGAATCCAATTTTTTCCTTCTACAAAACCCTCTCTAAAGTTTTCAAAATCTAGTTTGTTGATTCTAGCAAGTTTTGAAATACTTTGTACTTCAACACTTTAAGTTTCCATCACTCAAGCTTTTTTCTTGTACGCGGGGATATTTTAGCTTCACGAGGCTATTGCCAAGGCTCAAGCCATACTAGAGGCCACCCAAGCTAAGCAGGATGAGAATTCCTGTGTGATGTGCCTGTGTCCTTCTAATGATTGTTCTGGGGTTTTGGGGTTAATTTCTTGGAAAGGGGATTTGTTGTATATAGAGTTTGCTAAAGTTGTGTCACTTCCATAGACATTGACTTTTTTTGGCTGCAGTAATGACTCGTCAGGATAACAGATAGAGCCGAGGTGAGAATCTGATTTTTGGAATTGTGGATTTTTGGAAGGTAGAGTTGCGGGAGATAGAATTTGCTATGGGTATGGTTTGGTCATAACAAATTTAGTTTTGGTGTTTGTTATGAAAGTAAATTTCCTGGAAAGCAGATAGAGCTAGAAATGATTTACATGGATAGTAGACAGAATCATTTTGAGATTTGGAGTGACTCGCCTCGATAACAGACAAATCCAATTTGCGATTTGGGGGGACTCATCTAAATAGCAGAAGAGCCAAATTGAGATTTGGAGGTGATTCGCCTGGATAACAGATAGATCCGATTTGAGATTTGGGGATGACTCACCTTGATAACAAATAGAGCTGATTTGAGATTTAGGGGTGGCTCGCTTAGAGAACAGACAGAATTAGTGATCGGATCAGGATCATGGGTTGACTCACCCGGATAATCGACAGAGCCGATGATTGAGTCAAGATCATAGGTTGACTCACCTAAATAATAGACAGAATTGGTGATTAAGTCAGAATCACGAAAACTGTAAACAGAAGTATGGCTGACATGCTTAGAAGGTGATTTGCCTGAATAATAGACAAAATCGATGATCGGATCAGAATCATGAATTGACTTGCCCGAATAATAGACAGAACTGGTGATTAGGTCAGGATCATGAAAACCGTAGATAGAGGTATGACTGACGTGCTTACATGATGATTCCCTTAGATAATGGACAAAATCGATGATCAGATCAGGATCATAAGTTAACTCACCTGAATAATAGACAGAATAGGTAATCGGGTAAGGATCACGAAATATCATAGACAAAGGCATGGCTGATATGTCTACAGGGCGATTCGCCTAAATAATAGATCGAATCGATGATCAGGTCAAGATCATGGGGGTGATTTGCCTGAATAACAGTTAGAGCCAGTGATCAGGTCCTAATTATGAAAATGATTGTTGAAGTATGTGTGGGATGATTTGTGAGGTGGGTGAAATGAGCTAAATCTCGTTGTTAGAGATAAGAGCTTAACATGACATGTTTGTGAAAGTGTCTTTATAATGTGATATGGGAGAGACGATTTAAATCTCACTGTTAGAGATAAGAGTTTAACATGACAGATTTACGGGATTTTTAGCAAACCCCTAACTATAAATAGATTTCTTGTGCCTTTATTGATTGTTATTTGCATTGGGCTAACCATATTATTCTCCTTAGAATGATGATTTGTCAAGAACTTTGTTTAGTCTTAAATGTCAAATGTTTCCTCTTCCCATTGCTTCTTAATCTTCGGGTTGTTATTTCATATTCTATCCCCAATATGGTAGGGTTGGAGAGAATTTGGATCTCCTCTTCCCATTTCTACCTCAACATGGATTGGGTAGTTTATACCTTAGCATGGATTTAGTAGTATTGGGCGGTTTATACTTTTTACCTCAGCATGGATTGGCAAGAATTTTCTCTCTTCTCTCTGCTTTAACAGTATTGGGTAGTTCATACTTTTTACCTCAACATTATTAGTTATCAAGTATTTGATTTCTTATGGCTATGGGTTGTTCATACTTTATCCTCTAGCATGATACATTGGCGAGAAATTTGTTCCCTTCCCTTTGCTTTAACAGTATTGGACAGTTTATGCTTTTTCTCTCAATATGATGGGTTGTCAAGGATTTGATTTTCTCTCCCCCTACGTCTTTGTGGTTATGGGTTGTTCATGTTTTATCCCCTAGCATGATAGGTTATTGAAAAATTTGTTCTCTTTCTTTTGCTTTAACAACAATGGGCAGTTCATGCTTTTTACCTTAGCATTATAGGTTGTTGAGCATTTGATTTTCTCTCCCAAGCCTTTGTGGCTATGGGTTGTTCATGCTTTATCCCCTAGTAAGATAGGTTGGCGAGAAATTTATTCTCTTCCCTTTACTTTAACAGTATTGGACAGTTCATACTTTTTTCCTCAGTATGATAAGTTATTGAGAATTTGACTTCCTCTCCCATTTGCCTTTGCGGCTATAGGTTGTGATATATCCTTATAAGTAAATAAGGATGTTGTGACAGATTTGTCATGGAATTATTAGCAAACCCCCAACTGTCAACAAATTTGATGTGGCATTACTAATCGTCATTTGTTTTGGGCTAGCCATGCTATTCCCCTCATCATCATGATGAGTTTTTGAGGATTTTGTTTAGGCTTACAAGCCAAACATTTCCTCTTCTCTTTACTTTTTGAGGCTTTGGGCAGTTGATCTGATACTTCTATCCCCAGTATAGTAGGGCTGGCGAGGATTCTGATCACTTCCCGTTGCTTTTAATAGCAATGGATGGTTCGTACTTTTTACCTCAATATGATGGGTTGACGAGAATTTCCTCTCTTCCCTTTAATTTAACAGTATTACACAGTTCATACTTTTTACCTCAGCATGATGGGTTTGTGAGAATTTCCTCTCTTCCCTAAGTTTTAACAGCATGTAATTCTTGCTTTTAACCTCAGCATGATGAGTTATCGAGGATATGATTTATCTCTTCCCTTTGCTTTACTGACATTGGGCAATTCATGCTTTTAACTCGGTATGATAGGTTGGAGAGAATTTTCTCTCTTCCATTTACTTTAACAGCATTAGACAATTCATGCTTTCACCTCAGCATGATGAGTAGTCGAGGCTTTTATTTGGACTTAAATGCCAAATATTTCCTCTTCCTATTTATTCTTGAGTTTTAGACTGCTGATTTCATACTCTTACCTCCAATATGATAGGGTTGGCGAGAATTTTACTCTCTTCTTGTTGCCTTGGCAGCATTGGGCAGCAAAAATTCATATATATTCGTATATATATGCACATACATATACATCTATATACACATACATATACATATATATACACATACATATACATACATACACACACACACACACACACACACACACACACATATATATATAGAGATTACTGTAGGTGAGCCGTCAGCTCAGGAAAAGTTACGTGAGCTAGCGACTAAACTATAACGATCTTATGATCTTTCTTCAATATTTTTTTGCAATTATTATCTCTACCTCCTTAACTTCTTTCGGATTAAATTTTATAAATTTTGGAGTTCATTTACCCTTTCATCAACTGCATATAATATGTTGTATTAATTGAAAACCGTTAATTTTGTGTTAACTTGATGGAGGACCAAATCAAAACTAAAACCCAAGAAATTGGGTAAGAGTGAACTCTAGGGGATCGAGATCATAACACAAAAAAAAAAATTTTAAAAATATTATTAGAGATAGTGGAAATGAACTGCAGCTCAGGTAACTTGTGTGAGCTATCAGCTCATTTCCATTTTTCTCATATATATATATATATATATATATATATATATATATATATATATATATGTGTGTGTGTGTGTGTGTGTGTGTGTGTGTATGTGTATACATATACATATATATATATATATATATATATATATATATATATATACATATGATTTTTTCTCCTTTTTTTTTTTTGTTTTTTTCCTTCTTTTTTTTCTTTTTTTTCTTTTATTTCATTTCTTTTACTTAAAATTTTTGTTTATAGCACTCATTTTACCATCAAGTTCCTAGTCATCACACAAAAAATTTCAGTGGCTAGCAAGAACAGTAGAAATAGCAGGATGCTTATCACCGTCAATATTTTCGGCAACCCCAACCCGATCCGCCTATTAGTGAACAAGGATGACTTGGTCGCAACTGTGGTTTGGAGCATACTCAAGGAGTACACTTCCCAATGTCAGCTGTTCCCGCCCAACAAGGACCCCGACAGGTTTAATTTCTGCTGTGTTAGCATCGATCGAGTGTTTCTCTTGGTTTTTCTTGATTTGGCTAAGGAAGTCCATTACTCGTGTTTTAGCAAGTTTGGGTGTATACCATGATTTCTCTTTTTTTGGTAGAAATCGGAAAAAAGACCTTTTTGCTTCAAATTATGTGGATCGTAGTTCCTTACTACTATTTTTCCCGCAGGGATCGAAGTTGCGCTGACCGAAAATTTCAAGGATCCCATGGTAACTGTCGCCACATTTGCGGACACTTTTTTCTATTCAAGTCTCAATTGGATCACCCTTGGATCAATGAGTACTTAAATTTCATCTTTCAGAAAATAGCAATCCCCAATATTTTGATGGTAGAGACAATACTTAGGATCTTCTGCTTTTCTAGCTTCTGATTTTTGGGTAATTTGTGCGTCTCTTTTTATTTAGTAGGTGAAAGAACGTGATTACTTATTCATCTTTGACATCGTATGTCCGTTACGATCTAGAAGAATCTCGATTATTCTGTGACTTTTGTTTTGTAGCGGGTCTTATAGTCTTTGCTTCCTTTCCCTTAGGGCGGGATGATATTGGCTTTGGCCGGTTTGTGAACATTCTCCTCTAGGCATGATATTCATTAATATGTCAAATTATGTTCTCCATTTGTTGTCCTTATTTGACCAGATCTTTTCAAGTTTTGGACTCTACTACTCCCATCTTAATTAGTATATTGGTTTGGAGATTGCATTTGCAGGTTTGCACTAGCGTTTCCTGTGACATTCCATGTGGCTATCGCAGTGACATCTCTCGAGAACATTCTACAAAAGTTTTTACGGTCTCATCCTCTTCTTGTTTATTTGCAAGGAGAGTATAGGCTGAGATCTCCATGTCGCCTTCGAAGAAGTAATGTAGGAATTCTTTTCCACATCAGACCATGATTTGATAGTCCATCGGGGCAACTGTATAAACCATATAAATGGAGGCCCTCTCAAACTACTTGCAAGGATTTTGGTCATAATAGGATTATTCCCTATAAGATACCTGTTTGTGATAGGAAACAGTACAAATACTGGTTGGAAGAACATTTTCCATCAAAAAGACTCTAGATCTGCCCCAAATATTTTACTCTTGCACTAATCCAGAGTGGTGACACTATCCAAGCTGTCATCAGTCATCTTCCTCCACTTTCTCCTGCTCGCCTTTCCCTCTATGCTCGTTGTCCGCCTCCATCTCCAACGGCTTGCCAACTCTCTTTGCCTCCACCCGCCGCCCAACCCTCTATGCTAGCCCGATGCTTATATCCAATATCAAACTCCAGCAAAGAGTAGATTTTCGTGCCAAGTCTCTTCTAAAGAAATCATCTCGTCTCAGCTAATATAAAGACTCATATTTAATGTATACAAGTTCCCAGCAACTCTATACACTTTTAGATCTTTGTCGTACTGAGATCCATAAAACCAATGTAATGATCTATGTACCGTTTTCGGATTCCTAACCAACATAAACAAATACATTCTCCTATCAATGTCAACTGACTACATTTGAAAAGTGTAGTTATTTTACTTTATTTTATGCATGTATAATTCAATTTTGGTGATTAGTACAAGAAAATTAATAAAAAATTACTTATATTAATCAAATTCTCCACTATGATATTTTTCTAGTATTTTATAGTCTTTTTTTGTAGGGTTTTATATGCAATAAAATCAAAAAATCGAAGCGTATCTCAAGTATAAGTTCAGAATTGTGATTTTATAGGTCTGGTTATCGATAGCTACCTATTGGCTGTCGACAACCATCGATTGTAATTAAAATCGAAAGTGGCTGTTAATGGAGCTTTGGAAAGCCACGTTCGCAGTTTACTTCTTTTGGAGCTTTTCAGAGAAAATAGAATTTTCTTGTAAATAAATTTCTTGTTAGGATTTTGTTAAGCTATAAATATGCAATATAATTCAGAATTATAGATGATTTTGAATGGTTAATGCTTAGAAAAAGTTTTTAGAGTAGTTTAGAGATTCAAAATTTTAGTTTTTATACTCTTTTATAGAAACAAATAAAGGAATACTTTTTTCTTTATTCATTGCTATGATAAGTATGATTGACTAAATTCTTGTATTGGTTTAGATGGGGTAACAAATCCTAAGTAATTTACTAGTATATGATTTTTATGCTTATTGTTTTTAATTGATTTATGTAAAGTTGATATTTTTGATTCCCTACTATTTTGTTAAGTTTTACATATGATTTGAGTCTTTGATGATTTATTGTTTGATGATATATTCATTACTTAGTTTTTTATATACTGTAGACTCTTTAATCACGGTGTATGTTTAGATTTTTAATATTTAATTTTATTATTCATATTTCATACTTAGATAAACTCAAAATACATATAAGTTTAAGTAGGAAAAGTTATTCAAAGTATCAAGTTTGTAATTTTATGAGATTTTGTGCTTCAATGATATATTCCCTTATTGTAAAAAGACTGTGATCTATGCAACTACAATAAAAAAGAAAACACATCTAGAAAATTATTTTACAGAAGAGTTAATCTATCTAACCAATAATTTTATTTCAAGTAAATTTAAACCCTTTTTAGTTTTAGTTTCACTTTTTAGTTAATAAAAAATCAATCTTTATTTCTAGTTCTATAATTTATTCTTCTTTAATATCAACACAATAAACAAAACAATTTTCGAGATAATGATTTTGGGTTACTACACTTATACAACTTGTTTGATCTCTGACACTTAGGACTGTATAACTTAGATTGCAGTCAAGTTTTTAGCGCCGTTGCCAGAGATCAACACTATTATGTTACGCGCCGCTGCCGGCGGTCAACGCGATTATGTTACACTTTATTATTGATTATGGTTCCTATGTCATTAATTTTTACAATTCTGAATTTGCATGACCAGTTGGAGAATAACTTCAAATAGTAGACTTAATCGACCGTACTCAAATCTGCACACACTTCTAATCCATCAAACACCTCATGACATGAGCACTAATAATAATAATAATAATATGAATAGCAATAATAATAACGGATTCGCTGATGACAATACAAATGATAATAAAGGCCATCATGGAGGTAATAGAAGTTCTTCATAAAACTATTTACAACCTGATAGGACAACCTAACCTTTGTGCATAGAATTTTCTTTGAATATGGAACACTTTGAGATTAAATCTGAAGTAGTTCATTTTTTGTCTAAATCTATGGAATGGATTCAGAGAGCCCATATTTGCACTTTCAAGAATTCGAAAAATTTTGCTCTATTATTAATCTTCAAAATATCACTACACAGTAATTTAAATTTCAACTCTTTCTATTCTCCCTTAAGGATAAAGCAAAAGTATGGCTACATTCTTTATATCCCAATTCAATTGGAAGATGGGATAAGATGTAAAAAGAATTCTAAAAGAAATTCTTTCCTTCACATCGAACAAATTATATGTGAAAGCAAATTCTAAACTTTCGTCAGAAACAAGATGAATCACTGTTCGAGTGTTAGGATAGATTTAATGCCCACATAACGGTTTCGAGATATGGAGAACTGTAAGTACTTTCTATCAAGGGCTAAACACTGCAACCAGACAATTTTTAAAGACTAAGTGCAATGGTGAATTTTTAAGCAAAAATGCTAAAAAAACATGGGATTATCTTGATTTACTTGCTGAAAATTTACAAGCATGGAAAATTGAGGATATATTGTATAGACACCATTTAATAGAGAAACCTCAGAATAAAGGTGAACTTATTAAATTGGGAGAAACCGAAGATATAGCTGCACGATTAATTGCCATCATGGAGAAATTTGAAGTTTTGCTTACCAAATAAACAAAAAACAGTTATGACAATAGAAGAAGTTCAGGAAGTTTGTGATATTTGTGAATTATAAGGATACGTGACTCGCAAATGCCCAACTATTTCCGCTTTTAAGGAAGTATTAAATGAACAAGTTAATATCCTTAACACTATCCCTCAACCACTAAACAACCCATACTCACAAATATATAATCCTGGTTAGAGGAGCCATCAAAATTTTCAATGGAAATAGAATCCTCAATAATAATTTAATTATCCAAATAAGCCACCCACTAATCTACCACAACAATACGTCCAACCTTCTAATCAAATTTCGGTGTGCCAACCATCATAGAAGTGAAATTTTGAGAAAAAATTTTTACAAATACAATAGAGAATGGATCAAATGATCCAAGCGCAATAGAAGTTTATTTAGTCACAATAAATGATCAACAGTCAGAATATGATAGTCTTCAAATCATAGATAATCCACCTTAGTTCTGTGTTACTAGCAAAGTAAAAAAGGTAAGTTACCATTGTTCGTCGCAAAAGTTCCTTTGCTTCCTTCCATCGAATAATCTTGAATTACAACAGAAGTGAACAAGATATATAAAGAGAACAAACGAGAGGATTTTATAGTTCAATCTCTCTCATTTACAATAATTGTGGGATCTGTGGCGATGGGATCTATAGCAGTTCCTTTGGACGATCGGTACGTTGAAATCTTCTCTTTTAAAGATATCGGCCGACTGTAGACGATCTTCTCTGGTTTTGATTTGTTCAGGACTCTCTCGCGTAACTCGAACTTATCAAGAACTCCAGAAAGAAGATGGTGATTTTCTCTGATCTTCACGAACTCAAGGCTCTGTGCGTAACTCGAATTCTCCAAGATTTCAGAAAAATATCTCAATTGCCGAAAAGAAGATCCTTAGGGTTTCACCAGGAAGGTATTTATAGCCCCAGGTTAATGCAAGAGTTTCTATCTAAATAGAACTCGCATTCATCAAGGATTCCAATCAAATATCTTAGTTTTGATGGAATTCTGATTAGACTTTATTCGGGTATTTGGGTAGGCCCAAAATCATAATCTCAATCAATCTGAGATTCTGGTTATCTGCTTACGCGGAGCTTTAATCGCATCAAAATGCGGCGCTAAATAACCAAAACGCGGAGCTAACGCGGAGCTATTGATCATCTCTGCTTTTTTACTCAAACGCGAGGCTAATACAAGCCAACCTGCGGAATCAACGCGGAGCTATTAAACATCTCCGCGTTTTATTCAAAAGCAGGGTTAATGTAACCAAACGCGGGGCTATTGAATTAGCTCCGCGTTCTGTTTTGGAAAATCCTTTTAACTTATAAATTTTCACTGCCAACAGAACCCCCTCCAAAGTTTTCAAAATGGCTTAGATTTCAGCAGATTTTGAAATACTTTGGATATCTAAACTGAAATGCGGAGTTAGAATACCAAGTCTATCTCGCGTTATGCTCACTTACGTGGAGCTAATCAGCTTCACTTCGTCTTCAGTGAAATGAGTAATTATGTCATTAATTATCCTGAGTTTCCACGCCGAATACCAAGCGACGGAAATTCTGTTTAAATAGAGCTCCCGGCTCATCTTCTTCTTCATCTCATCCGAAGAATTTCTGAGAACTCAAGTGACTCACGAATGATCTTCAACTGATCTTTGTTCAATTCTCCATAGGATGTCTCTCCAGAGGAGTTTGGCTTTTCGCAAGTTGGCCGGCGTTAATGTCAGCGGCCATGGAAGTAAACGCGACGGCGAACCAGTCTATGCAGCGTCTTCCGAAGGTAAAAACCTTAACTCTTGGGCTTCTAAGAACCATTCTTGAGATGTTTCGGCTTGGTTTAATCCAGCCAACTGTTTATTTTACCGGCGAGATCACCGTTTTATTGTGTCGTTCCTGCGCTTGAAACGCGGGGCTTTACTAGTAGTCTCAATGAATCCGCGAGGCTATCTTTGATTAGCAGTCGCGATGAATTGCGAGGCTATCCTTGATTAGCAGTCGCGATGAATTGCGAGGCTATCCTTGATTAGCAGTCGCGATGAATTGCGAGGCTATCCTTGATTAGCAGTCGCGATGAATTGCGAGGCGCGATGAATTACGAGGCTATCTTTGATTAGCAGTCGCGATGAATTGCGAGGCTATCCTTGATTAGCAGTCGCGATGAATTGCGAGGCTATCTTTGATTAGCAGTCGCGATGAATTGCGAGGCTATCCTTGATTAGCAGTCGCGATGAATTGCGAGGCTATCTTTGATTAGCAGTCGCGATGAATTGCGAGGCTATCTTTGATTAGCAGTCGCGATGAATTTGAAAGAGAAGGAAAGAGCAGAAAGAAATTCTATCCTTCCTTCATGCGAAGTTATCGCGTCATCCTCTGCGTTTAAAGCGCGAGGCTATTTCTTCAACTGTGCGCGGAGTTAGCTTAGCTCCGCGTTTTCACTCTTTTGGAAACTCTGTTCCTTTTGCAGTAAGTCCAATCTTTCTGAAGAGGAATGTATGCGGGTCCATCGATCTTTATCAGCAAAAGTAACTCTAAGGAAGTCAGAAGCATATGCTTTACAACATAGTTGCAGGTTTCAAGCTCTAGCTCCGCGAGATAAACTCCTGAAGGAACTGTAAATAAGGAGCTGCAGCCCTTGCAGTGCAGAATTGTGCTTCAATGCAGCACTTTCCTTTCCTCTCGTGCTTCATTTCGGATGACAGATCCTAATTGACATTTGCAGAGGAGATCTTTTGCATGTGAACCAGGGAACTGAGCTTCAACACCCCGTAAAGAAATCTGGAATTCTTTTGTATGTGAACCAGGGAACTGAGCTTCAACACCCCGTAGAGAAGTCTTACTGTTTGGTTATTGATGTGTTGATCATGAAAAATTTATGGGAGAGCTATAACTCCCTCTTTGTAATCTCTTCTTTTATGAATAAAGAACAAATTATTTTCCTCTCTATATGTTAGCTTCACTAATTTTGCTTGCTCAACAAACAGATGGTCAATAATTTTGGTAAAATAGTCTAAGGCACTTCTACGTGACTTAGATTACTAATCCAAATGATCGGATAAGGATCATTTTAACTTAGATGGAAGCGCCTAATTGCACTCGTCAAAAATCTAAGTTTTTCCATAAAAACGCGAAGCTAAGGAACAGGCTATCCTCGCGTTTTGTAAAGTTGCGCGGAGTAAAACAATTTCGCATTTTCCATCATCGCGCGAGGCTAATAGCTTCGCGTTTTAGAGAGTAACTGACTAGTCACTTTCTCCGAAACTAGCGCCGAATTCCAAGAGGCGGTTTCCCTCTTTTAAATAAAATCTCTATTCCTTTTCTTCTCACTTCACTTGAGAATTTTTCAGAAACTTAGAGATTCAGGCGATCAGAGTTCAGGCGACCCGATCTTCTTCCGACCAAGTTTCACCAAATTTTCAGTCAATTTTTCTC
The DNA here is from genome assembly GCA_036321105.1 of Dracaena cambodiana. NCBI lineage: Eukaryota > Viridiplantae > Streptophyta > Magnoliopsida > Asparagales > Asparagaceae > Dracaena > Dracaena cambodiana. Next base: position 27,751,389 of record JAYEPQ010000001.1, read on the forward strand.
AACAATGGCACCCAAGACTCGTGCTACTTCTCGAGCGGCTCCATCATCGGCGACTGGCGCAAGCAGTGGTGGCGGCGGCCAAGGCAGCGACGCGCCAGCCCACAATTCGCCCATCGGGGGTAAGAATCTTTCCATCGAGACTCTTTAGAATATTTCTAGAGTGATTTGGCTTAATTTTAACTGATCAATCAACTCTTTTACAGGCGAGATCGCCGTACTCCTGCTGTAAGGCTTGGAGAAGGAGAAAAGTCTCTGACTTTCTTCTTACGCGAAGTTATCGCGTCATCCTCGCGTTTAAAGCGCGAGGCTATTTTAAGTAGCAATCGCGCTGAAACGCGAGGCTATTTTAAGTAGCAGTCGCGCTGAAACGCGAGGCTATTTTAAGTAGCAGTCGCGCTGAAACGCGAGGCTATTTTGACTTCTGCGCGGTCTAATCTTTAGCTTCGCGCGTCCATACTTGGAGAATTTTTTTCTGCCTTATAGAAACTTCTCTCACTCTGCTTTCTTTTTGCAGCAGGGTATTCGATGGAATCTCTTCCCCACAAGAATTACTTCGGCTTTGCTGGGGGTTCTGATCCCTCAGGCGAATTTCACTTTACCACTATCTTGGCTTCATATAAGCCAGACCCGAAGGAACGCAAGGAGAAGCTGATCAAGTACCACCCCACTACTGCGCGAGAAATCATAACTGACGCAGCCTTCGAAACTGTGATTAGAGAGGAGATGGAGAAACCCGCCTTCCTCTTTGGAGACCAGATGGATCAATCAGATGAGATCCTTTCTGAAGAGGAGCGCGTTTGGTTATATAACTCGGGCAAAATGCTGATGTTTCTGCCTAGAATGGATCGTAGCTATCCTCTGGTCTATCTTCAGAGACTGGCGATACCTCGGGAATTAAAGTGGGGACTAACTCAAGAGCAAGATGGCGTCCCAACAGGCAAATTTGGTGCAAAAGGAGTTTATCACGATGGTCCCCCCAGATGCATTACTGGCTTGCTTCCAGGCCGATTTGGCAAGGAGCTTCCAGTAGGAGAAGTCCCATCTCATGCCCGAACTTTCTTAAGTGAGTTCTTGGCGAAGGATGGTCAGTACCCGGCTAGCGACTTCAGGATGCCTGGCTAGGTTCATTCTTCTAACAATATGTGGTGGGCCCGCCTCGTTCAGTACATACTTGATTCCCACGAACCCATTTTAAAGGATATTGGATTGTATAAAGCCATCAGGAATGTCCAATTCGGTTTTCCCCAGAGTGCTTATCATTTTTACTGCCTCTTGGAGATGTATAACCCTGAGACTTGTACCCTCTTTACACTAATGGGTGAGCTAGGATTCGCTCTTCATGAGATGTTTGAGGTTTCCGGGCTTTCCATGGGTGAAATCCCCTATGAAGAGTATATCCCCACCACCGATGAGCTGAACATGCTACTGGCGAGGGATGAGGGCATCTATGCCACATACTGGGAGATGATGTGCCATTATCATATTTGCGCTGACTTGACGGGTGCACGTAACCACGGTATCGGTCATAAGAAATGGGCCGAATACCTTTTTGCCAACTTGAATTCTAAGGATAGTTTAACGACTATCCATGGCCATTCTCCTGTTCCCATTCCAGAGATCGACCAACATGTAGCCAGGTGCCATTACCGTCTGTATTATACTACAGACTCCAATGAGAACGGATATGATCCCGGCACTTCATTCAAGAGCTACCATTATCAAGCCCAGTTCCCGATCTCCAACAGAGGTCTCATTGCCGGGTTTCTGATGCTGTGGCTTAAGAGATGCGTCGTGCCGTCGTTGCCCAAGGAAGCAATCGCAATGACCGTGGTATATCCAGCGGTTCTTCTTGCATACGGCCGACCCCTTGGACTCCTTCCCGCCATGGTATGCAATTTGCAGTATGGACTGAGAGTGCTCTGTCGTGATTTCCTCCCCACTATTAAGGTCAAGGGGAAAGGAAAGGGCAAGTCGAAAAAGACTGCCCAACCGAAAACTCCAAACCCTAGGGTGGAGATGCCCTACACCTATTTGATGGCGTGGCTCGTCCTGCACTGTCCCTCTTTAATGAGTGCACCAGAGCGTCGTCCAGGCGAAAAGTGCTTCTTTGTAGAACTGTATGAACGCTCTTCATGGAAGCAGAATTATATGTCTCAAATTCGGAAGACTCTTCGTGGCTTTCAGAACATGAGATCTTCAGATGTTTCCTCGACTTCCCTGGCGGAGGATAAGGGATGAGGCTGAAGGATGCCGTGGGAGCAGATAAGTTCACTACTTTATCTGCAGGAGCGTTCTGGTGGCTTCTCAACATCCGTCCCGGACACTTGGTGTATCGTCAAGATCTCAGGTGTCAGATCGAGCCATATACTCCGAGTCGCTTTGCTCGCCAGTTTGGATACTCTCAACTCTATGTGGGTAATCCAAATAAAGATCTTGCTCACGAGGGAGACTTGTATGAAGGTGCCCGTGGCTGGTTCCATTTTGCAGCGGGCGGAACCGAGGCTGAATTCTCCTTGCCCCAGAAGTCGCCAGAACTGGCAATGACCCTCAGCTTCTGCACATGGTTCAACATTACAAACGCTGATGTGCCCGGCTTCTCTCTCAATCGCAGTTGTTGCAAAGAGATTGAAGCCCTCTACATTAGCCGTCAGGCTACTTCTAGAGTAAGAATAAAAGGAATGGAAGAATTCCTTGGCGCTGCGGCTGAGCTTTCGGACGCCAGCGAATCAGACGATGATGCTGGTGATGATGACGACAATACTGGTGCTGGTGGAGCTCCTCAGCCTATTGTCAGTCGTCCCTTGAGTCCAACTCTCAAACGCTGTGGCACTTTAAAGAAAAGGCCGGGTAAGAAGCAAAAACTGGAACAGGAAACTTTGATAGCCTCCCAAGAAGTGGCTATCAAACTTGCTTCCGACTTGTTGGCTTCAGCTGTACTCCCAGCATCGGCAAGGGATGATGAGCCTGCTAAATCTCCAAGTGTTGCTGAGGTTTCGGCTCCTTCGGCCGTAGAGCCTGTGGCAGAAGCTGTGGCGCAACTAACGGGTAGCGAGACGGGTACATTGCTGGAAACGACAGTGGCTCCCCCTTCAAGTCTGACAACTGGACTTGTATTGCCTGGTATGGCTCTTAGCATTTTATCTTTTGCCCGTTATTATTTAACGTAACACTGCTTTTCTGGTCTTCTGACATGCAGGTGGTCAACTTCTCTCACCAATGCATTTGACTACCCAAGTAGAGTCTGACGATAGAATGGACCATTCCGGCTCCGTTGGTGGTGTGGGTAGCTCTGCTGGCGAGTTTGCGGCTGATTATTCCACACCGACTCCTGCCTCTGTTTCCTCTTCAATTCCCCCAATTGACGAATTGGGAAGTGACGAGGGAACTGAGATTATTATCGCAGCTGCTGCTAATGAGGCTACACCTTCTCCTAGCATGCCATCTCCAACGCCAGTCTGTTCCACTGAGACATTTTCCACAGTCGTTGGCATGCCTACTTTTTCTCAGCCTGCGATTCTAACATCTTCTACTATAATGGTTATTGAGACACCTGTAATTCCTCCGTCTTCAAGCCTTCCAGCAGGAGAGGAGGAGAATTTGAAATTCTCGTTCGAAGATGCTTCTCCTACCGGAGGAGCTTCGGGCGAAGTTATTCCGTCTTCTACTCTTGCCGGCGGGGGTTCCCAAGTGATCTGTACTGACGGTACTTCGTCTGGGGTCTCCAGCTCTTCCAGATCTGCACTGGCTCTACTGGTCCCCCATATTATGAATTTAATGCAGGGACGGGCTTCTTCTTCTCAAATTCCAGCAACTACTACTCCCTCACCTACGACACCTTCCTTGGCATTACCTGCTTTGCCTACTGATACTGCAAATCCTCTTGAGGAACTTTTCAGCTGCACTGTCGAGGATTTTATGCGTTTGTTGAGAAGATGTGTCGAGATGGTTCTTACCGGTCACGATTTCTTCAACTTTGCACGTCCACTGTTATTCCACTATCTAGGGAATGTTGAAGAATTCGATGGACAAGATCGAGCAACTCCATATCGGGCCCACCTTGCAGCCTTAGAAGAGCAGGTGACCACGCTACACACACTCCGTCAGGCGGATGTGGAGGCGATCACTGAGATAGAGCTGGCGCGGCTTCGGGCAGAATCCTTATCTCGAAGAAATACTTTAAGGCAGCAGGAGGAGAAATGGTCTCATGAACTGACAGAGCTCCAGGCCAGTCGGGAATTTGTTCTCGGCGACTTGCGGAGGGTAGACTTTGGACTTGGGGAAAGTCAGGCGGCCATCTCTAAAGCCCAGGAGACGATCGCTAGAGCTCGGGCCATCTTGATAGAAAATAAACTCCGATTAGGAGAATCTGTCAAGAAGCGGGAGATGTTGCTTATCTAGCAGGAGCAGATTCAGCAGGAAGAGACGGCCAGAAATCGTGCCATAGAAGAATCTCGTCAGCAACAACTTACAATAAGTGATGATGAGTTGCGTAGGCAAGCTCAGCAAACCGTGGAAGCTTCTCATCGTAGACATTTGGACGAGACAATAAACAAATTGAGACTCCTGCGAGACCAATAGTTTCATCTCTCTTTACGCTTTTATCTTCCTTGTAATAAGAACTTCGTAAACAGGAGAGAGATAACCTTACGATGTTTCTTTGAAATTCTTTTTGTATCTTCACCTTTTTAATAAAGATGATTCTTTTGACTCTTTTATTTGCCGGCTTCAAAACAGATTTACTTGCCCAACAAATAACCTGTCATCAAAACGGTTTATCTCGGTATCATTTATGCTCAATTTCTCGAGCCGAAGTGAAAGTTAAAGTTTAATATGGGATTTTTAGCAAACCCCCAGCTATTAACGGATTTGATTAGCCTTTACCAACTACCGTTTGAGTTGGGCTAGCCATGTTATTTCCCTCAACATGGTGAGTTGTCGAGGAATTAATCTCCTCTCCCCTTTTGCCTTTAATCAGCATTGGGCGATTCATACTTTTTACCCCCAGTATGAAAGGGTTGGCGAGAAACTGGTTCTCTTCCCATTGCCTATTCGGCGTTGGGCAATTCATACTTTTACCCCAGTATGATGGGTTAGTGAGAAACTGGTTCTCTTCCCATTGCCTAGTCGGCGTTGGGCAATTCATACTTTTACCCCAGTATGATGGGTTGGCGAGGAATTTAATCTCATCTTCCCGTTGCTATAAAAGCATTGGGCAATTCATACTTTTACCCCAGTATGATGGGTTGGCAAGAAACTGGTTCTCTTCCCATTGCCTAGTCGGCGTTGGGCAATTCATACTTTTACCCCAGTATGATGGGTTGGCGAGAAACTGGTTCTCTTCCCATTGCCTAGTCGGCGTTGGGCAATTCATATCTTTTAGGTCAGAGGCGCTTAATTACACATGCCTAAAAGAAAGATTGGGGGTTGTTCAAACTTGAGAACTAAGCACACCAGGTTTGGGTCAGAGGCGCGAAACTGCGCATGCCCAAGAGAAAACTGATGGTGGTTCAAACTTGAGAACCAAACTGGAGGCGGTTCAAGGCTCTCTCGCGTAACTTGAACTGGGCACTCTAAACACACCAGTTTTAGGTCAGAGGCGCCAAACTGCGCATGCCTAAGAAAAGACTGGAGGTGGTTCAAACTTGAGAACCAAACGCACCAGGTTTAGGTCAGAGGCGCTCAATGCGCATGCCTAAGAAAAAAAAAGACTGGAGGTGGTTCAAACTTGAGAACCAAACGCACCAGGTTTAGGTCAGAGGCGCTCAATGCGCATGCCTAAGAAAAAGAAGACGCGTATCTCTAAGAATAGTATTTCTTCATAAATTTGCCATTAATCGGCATCATCATCCTGTCGCCATCTTGATTCATTAAGCGATAGGCTCCACTAGAGTATACTGTCTTCACAATAAACGGTCCTTCCCACTTGGGTTCAAACTTACCCTTAGTCTTGTGGGTTAGCACCATTGGCCTTTTAACAGCCAAAACCAAGTCTCCTTACTTAAAGGTCCTTGGTTTAACGTTCTTATTGAACGTTTGAGATATTCGGGCTTGATACAACTCAATTTATTGTTGAGCCGTGAGACGTTTTTCATCTAACGCCTCTAGTTCTTGCAATCTTTGCTGATGGCGCTCTTCTGTCGTCATCTTTGTGGCTAAAGCCACTCTTAATGAAGGAATATGGATTTCAAGAGGTAAGACGGCCTCGCTTCCAAAGACCAAAGAGAATGGAGTAGTTTTTGTAGGGGTGCGAACAGTGGTGCGATAAGCCCACAGGCACTCTCCTAGCTTCTCATCCCAATCTCATTTATTGGAAGAGACGAACTTCCGAAGGAGTTTAATAACCATCTTGTTGAAAGCTTCAGCTAACCCATTAGCCACCGGGTTATATGGTGTAGAAGCAATATCTTTGATTCTGAACTTATTGCAGAATCTGGAGAATCCCTGACTGATGAATTGCGGACCGTTATCATGAATGATCCGTCGAGGGACGCCAAATCTGTAATGACATGATGCTTGATAAACTTGATTATATCTGTCGTCTTCACCTCTTTCATGGGCACGGCCTCGGCCCATTTTGAAAAATAATCGGTTATTGTAAGAATAAACCGATGTCATCTGGATGACGGGGGAGTTATAGGCCCCACAATATCCATCCCCCATGCCTCAAATGGCCAACTTGCGACGGTATTGTGCAAGTAGTCTTGGGGTTGATGAATAAAATTGGCATGTATTTGGCATGCATGACATCGTTTAGCGTATGCCATTGCTTCCGTAACCATGCTCGGCCAGTAGTATCCCAGTCTTCTTATACGGTCTCCAAGTTTGGGACCGGGCTGATGAGCTCTACATACTCCATCATGTGTTTCTTTCAGCACTTGTTCTGCTTCTGCTTTCGATATGCAGCGTAGCAATAGACCACCTCTTGATTTTCTATACAAAGTCTGAAGTTTATGGTCATAATAAAATCTTTGGGCCTTCCTCTTTATTGAGGTGGCTTCCTTAGGATCTTCTGGTAATATCCCATGCAAGGCATAATCGACAAACGGAAATCGCCAATCACGGGGTTCTAACTTTAAGCCAATCTGGCATACCTCTTCGGCTTGAGATACCACGTCTGGGTGGAGGAGTTCTCTACTACCAATGGTGATGCTTTTAGCTTCACCTGGCGGGATTGCCAGTGTTGCGGCTAATGCGGCAAGAGCATCTGCATATATGTTCTCATTTCGAGATATGTGGTATATGTAAAATTGTTCAAAATATCCTGCTAGCTGATGATAGGGGATGAGGGCTTCATGTCTGACTTCATACTCACCTGTCATCTGATTGACGATGAGCTTAGAGTCTCCATATGCCTCTAGATGGTTCACCCCCAGTTGCAGAGCTATTTTTAAGCCGATAATGAGCGCGTTGTACTCCGCTACATTATTCGTGCACTGTTCTGTTAATGAGTAACCGTTAGGCAATATATGTTTATGTGGGGATATTAGCACAACCCCCACTCCAGCAGCAGATCATCTGGCAGTACCATCAAAGAACATTTGCCAAGGTTGCTCTTTGCTAACTGTGTTGACCCGTGACATCTGTTTGGCATTAGACCGAATTGGGTGGTCTGCAAGAAAATCGGCAATTGCCTATCCCTTCATCGCCTTTTGAGGAACGAAGTGTATGTCATAGGGCGACAGTAGCAGGGCCCATTTTGCCAGTCGGCCATTTAAAGCCCCTGGTTTTTTCATCAGAATCTTCAGGGGATTAACCCGTGATATGACGTGAATTGTTTGCCCAGAAAGATAGTGTCGCATTTTCTGAACGGCGAACACTAGGGCTAAACATTCCTTTTCAATCGGGGTGTACCGCTGTTCGGCCCCAATCATTGTTCTACATAAATAGTAGAGGGCATGTTCATGACCGTGCTCATTATATTGAGCAAGTAATGCTCCTAAAGCATTATCCATGGCCCTTACATATATAAGGAAGGGCTGCCTAGGGGTTGGTGCCATTAGTATAAGAGGCTTAGTAAGGTACTCCTTGAGGTCATCAAATGCCTGCTGATATGCCTCATCCCATATGAAAGACACTCCCTTCTTCATAAGTTTGGAGAATGGTTGGCATCGTCCAGATAAGTTGGATATGAAGCGCCGAATATAAGCGAGCTTTCCTTGTAATCCCCTTAATTCCTTAAGATTGCGGGGAGGCGGCATTTCGCTAATCGCTTTTACCTTTTCAGGGTCGAGGAAAATTCCTTTTGAAGTTATTATGAACCCAAGAAACTTCCCGCTGGATACCCCCATGAACGATTTGGTAGGATTCATCTTCAGGTGATGTTTCCGCATAAGATCGAAGACCACTCTTAAATCATGAAGATGATCTTCTTTGTCTTTGCTTTTGACTGCTAAGTCATCCACATAGCACTCCACTGTTCTGCGCAGGTGTTCCTTGAATATGACACTCATTGCGCGTTGGTAGGTGGCACCTGCATTCTTTAATCCGAATGGCATCACCGTATAACAGTATACCCCCAGTGGCGTTCTGAAAGCTGTATGCTTTTCATCATCCGGGTGCATCTTGATTTGGTTATAACCTGAGAAGCTATCCATAAAGGACATCCTCTCATAACCGCAAGTATTATCAATCATCACATCGGTGATGGGGAGTGGAAACTCATCCTTGGGACATGCAGTGTTCAGATCTCGAAAATCAATGCACATCCGGATTTTGCCATTCTTTTTGCGAACTGGCACTATGTTAGCCACCCAGTCAGGATGCTGCTCTTCTCGGATAAACCCGGATTTTATAAGCTTATTGACCTCAGCAACTATTGCCTCCATCAATTCCGGTCGAAAACGCCTCTGTTGCTGTTTAACAGGTTTGACATCTTCTTTTATATTTAACCGGTGTGTGGCAATTTGAGGGTCAAGCCCAGGCATATCTTCATAACTCCATGCGAACACATCTATATATTCTTTAATAAGGGATATAAGTTCCTCTTTTTCTAAAGGAGTTAGTGTGTCGCTTATGAAAATGGGTTTCGGATTTTCTTCCGTTCCCATGTTAACCTGTATTAATTTGTCTTCTGTGGGCGGGTCACGCTGTTCAAAGCGGACATCCCAGAGAGTATCCATATGCCTAGCCCAAGCATCATCTTGAACGTCAATTGGTTCCTCGTGGCTTTCTGGCGTGGCTGAAACCATATTGATTGTCAAAGATTGAAACCAAGCACCGGTGCTTATATCCGAATCATGATCTGGTGAAGATGTTTCTTCTTTGGCCGAAGAACTCTCTTCATCTTTTAATGGTGACGAAGGTGGAGTAGATACATAACCCAACCCCCGCGGGTCTTCTGATAATAGTCAGGGCTCTTTCCTCTCGGTCTAAACGAGGGTATGAGATTCCGCCGCCCTTTTCCAAAGTTTAATCCTGGCTTCTGGGTAAAATTATATCCCATTTTCTCCATCATCTGTCGGGACCTTTGCTCATATAAGTGAAATTGAGGTGATGTTTGTTCATCACTTTCACTACTTTGTCTTTGTCAAGGCGACGTGACCACTTTGCCGAACATGATCGGCCTTTGGGACTTCTGTCGGGGAGGCACTTCAAAACAGTGCCCTTGATCCTCGGTTATTTTCAATTGAGAGAAGAGGGAAGACCTGAGGGGCAAATGATATGCCGCCAGAACTTCAAGTTCGGTCAGGTCATCCGCTTCGGTGGAGGTACAAGAGGGCTCAGATTCAGTAGCTATAGCATGCTCATAGACTAACTTTACATTTTCATTAATAACCCATTCACTTTCTATTACATCCACTATATTATCAAGACCTAAGCTAAAATCTAGGTGAGGGTTGATTTCGTAATCACCCCCATCATCTTCTCCAAGGAGCTCGTACTCAGTGTCGGCTTCGTTGCCACTGTCCTCGGGCTTTGGAGGTTTGCTAGGACTGTCATTGGAGGTTTCATGTGCTGGCTTGTAGAGTGCAGCATCTATGAAGTAATTCTCCAACCCTTTGAATGGCTGCTTGTCCGCAATTAGTGTCCGGACCTCTCCTTCCTCATCGCAATATTTCATGCATTGGTGGAGGGTCGACAGGACTATCATGTGAGCATGGATCCATGGCCGCCCCAACAGAATGTTGTAGGAGGTGTCTGCATCGATGACGTAGCATGTAGCTTCTGTCCTCAAATCCCCGATTTGACATCGGAGTCGGATTTTCCCGAGGGGACGACTATTATTGGCATTGAACCCGTATATCATTGTGTTGGTTGGTGTCAGGCGATGGAGGGAGATTCCTAGCAGCTGCATCAACCTTCTGGGTACGACACTTAGTGTAGAACCCAGATCAATCTGAATTCGGTCCACTTTTGTGAATCCGACATATCCGGTGAAATATAAAGGCCTGTTATGCTTTATATTTCTCACATGCATGTCTTCTGGAGAGAAGATGATTTGTGGGACATGCCTCCTCACTTGGTGACAGCGGGGCAAGAGTCCTGTTCTTCGTCGGCTGGCTCGACTATCTGAGCTAAGAATGACTCAGAGTCTGCCAAAGCCTCTCTTAGAGCTTCTCGTGTTGATTTTGATAATCTCAACAATTCGTAAAGCATTACTCGTGCTGGGATATTCGCCAACTGAGCAATTATGTCAAACTTGAAGGTCGTCTCGCTAGCTCCTTCCTCTCGAATAGGATTCTTCTGGAAACGAAGTCCTTTCTGCTTTGCAGGCTTTGCGAGATCTGCATAGATATCTTTTGGATCTACTCTAGTGTAATCCTTAAGATATGTCTTCCCGGATCGAGTACCGGAAGGGTCTGCCCCATCTTGATGAGTGGCCATAGTTTCGGGTTCTTCTTCAGAATCTGTGAAGGGTCCCGAAGCTATATATTCTTCCTTTATACCTGAAGAAATGGCATTAATGGTCCGCTTCTTCTCTTGACCTCTTGAAGTAGTCCATTATTCATCTTCCAGCAAATCTGGGTGAACCCACATAACTTCCCCCTTTTGGGTTGTTATGGGGACAAGTCCTTCTCGGGCTTTGTTGTAAGGATCAAGATTCTTTGTAACCATCTTACCTTTCGGGATTTGGGTCACTCCTGCGGGGAACTCGTGAGTCCCAACCACTATGGTTGCCATATTGACAGTGACCTTCTTCTGTTCTTCCTTAAGCGTCAGAACTCCAGCCTCTATTAGTGCTTGGATTCTGTTCTTAAGGGGAAAACAATCCCTGGTAGGGTGCCCAACATTCCGGTGATAAAGATAGTAGTTGGGGTCTTTAGTTTTACCATCATCTTCTGACTTCTTATTCTCTGGAAGTTTTAGCATTCCCTTCTTCTGGAGCAGGTGAAAGAGGATATGCGTTTGTTCCGCCTTGAAAGTATAATTCCTTTCTTGTTGCGGTCTGATTTGCCTTGATCCTCGCTGACCTTGAGGCTTCGGCTCTGGCGGAGGACCGGTTTTCTGAGGAGCAGCTTCTGACGACATCACTGCCTTTCCTTTATTTTTATTGTTGTTGTTTTGGGTATATGGCTTACTGCCCCCAGCGTTTCTTGACCCGCGGGATTCCTCAACTCGGCGAATCAAGTCTTCAGCTTGCTCTCCTTGTTTGAGCAGGTCCCTCCACGTCTTAGACTCTACGGCCCCCATTTTGAGAAGCACATTGGTCTTAAGATTGTGTCGACAGGTCTCGACTAGAGTTTCCTGGATCATTCCGTGTTTACAATGTACGGACTTCTCCCGGAACCTTTCTATAAAATCTTTAACCGCTTCTTGCTCTCCTTGTCTAGTTGCAAGGAGGGAATGAACCGTAATCTCGGTGTCATCTTTAAAGAAACATGAGAGAAATAATTTCTCGACATCTAACCAGGTATTAATAGTACCTGGGGGCAACTGCATGAACCAAGTGAAGGTAGGCCCTCGCAAAGTACTTGCAAATACTTTGGTCATAATGGGGTCATTACCCAACAGATGTCCTGCTTGGACAAAAAGTAATATATATGCTGACTGGGCGATCCCTTCCCGTCGTATGGCTCTAACTTGAGCGGCTTATACTTTGGCGGGTAAGGTATCATATCCCATTTAGGAGGATACGGTCTTGAGACCCCAGCTTCTTTCAACTCTTTTTTACGCATTAAAACTTCGAGTTGATTCTGTAGCTTTTCTATCTTTTCGCCATGCGGATCATGGAAAGAAAATCTATCCTCTTCCTCATGCATCGAGTGGGCTTTCTCTTCCTGTTCTTCTTCATTCAGAGTTTCTTTGCCCTTTTTGGCATTATCTTCAACAAATCTCGATAGCATGACTTTGAGTCCTTCAATCATCTTTTGCTGCTCTCGAATCATCTTTTCTTGAGCTTCAAATCTCTGATTGATATCGTCAGACTTATCTGCCATATGCGATGCTGACTTCTATAGCGAAGACGATGTAGAGGACGGAGGTGAGGCTATAGCAGAATTATCGCTGTCCTCGTCGTAAGAACCCTTCGCAAGCCTTTTATAATTCCGAGGGGGAACGGCTCTTGATTTAAGTCGAGTGACGTGAGGAGGTTCTTCATCGCTTGATTCTGAATCATCATCCGTCTCTACAATTTTCTTCCCTTTCCCCACCATGTTGGAGGTTACAGCTCTCCCTTGCTTCAGGGAAGTGGTTCTTGTTTTCTTAGCAGGGCTTTGGTTTGACTCGTCTAATCGGTCGAACACAGATTTCCTGTTCTTGCTGCAGCCACAGTTGTCCATCACGGCTGATACTGCTGTCACAAGTTGCTGGCAATGACAGATATGTTCAACTTGAAGTTGGCCTATGCCTCTCTTCTTAGAGAGATATTCCCTGAGATCAGCGCCTCTAGCCATGGAGTCAAGAGGTCCATTCAACTCTTGAGAATGTTTGGGAACCCACTGAAGTTTCTTTGACTGATCAACCCTGACTCTGGGGTCGGACCGATCCTCGCGTGGCTTAGGAATAGCCTCGCGTTTCACATTGCGGGCCTGAAGAATAGCTCCGCACTTATCCACACTAGCCTCGCGTTTCTCGCTGGCTTGGTGTGTCCTTGGAAGTTTAGCTTCTGGAATAATAGCCCCGCGTGAAGGGAAGTTCTTGCACGCTGGTTTATCTTTGCGATTAACGCAGATCATAGCTTCGCGCTTAGCGCGGTTTTTACGACTGACAACTATCTGCCAATCATCCTCACGTTTCTTGTGGGTGTCAGAAGTCTTGCATTTATTGCAAGTATTACTGGCTTCGCGTCTCTCGCTAGGCTCGGTGGTAGCCCCGCGTGGAGAATCACACGCTGGCTTTGAATAATTTTTATACTCGCGTAACTCGCGAGTGTTGGGTACTCTGCGACTAGCGCAACCCTTACTGCCTTCACGTCTCTCGCTAGGCTCAGTAATAGCCTCGCGTGGAAAATCACACGCTGGCTTTGAATAATTTTTATACTAGCGTAACTCGAAGTGTTGGGTATTCTGCGACTAGCGCAACCCTTACTGGCTTCGCGTCTCTCGCTAGGCTCAGTAATAGCCTCGCGTGGAGACTCACACGCTGGCTTTGAATAATTTTTATACTCGCGTTTCTCGCGAGTGTCAGGAATCTTGCGTAACTCACCAGTATTACCAGCCTCGCGTCTCTTGCTTGGCTTAGTATCAGCCTCGCGTGGAAAATCGCACGCTGGCTTTTCCTTGCTTTTAAGGCAAGTTGTATCTTCGCGTTTAATGCGGTAGAGATTGGTTTCGCAGGTAGCGCGAACCAGTTTGCGAGGGACCATAACCTCGCGTCCTCTAGTGCTAGCTCCGCGTCCAAGGCGGGCTTTGAGGGCTCTGCGCCTCGCTCTCCGGTTCCTATTCCGGAGTTGGGTCCTGGTCAGTCCGGTCCCCAGGTCTTCTTCGGCAATTGGAAGCTCATCCTTGGCTAGGATTTCTTGAGTGAACTCCGGCTCTATAGCCGCAGTCTCCAAGGATCCCCGTCTCTCGGTGGATACCTTTCTACCCGTCACTCGGGCATTGGAGTACATGCGATGATAGTGCCGTGTCTCATCCAAGTCACCTGATCCGGAGGAGAGGAACTCCTCATACTTCTGCTGGTCGATCTCAACGACCAGCATGTCTACTTCGGATCCGATCAAGTCAACGTCCGATTGCGCCACAATCTCTTCATCAGTGAAAGAGACGGCTCCCACTGTGGTCGCCAGTTTGTTCGTCGCAAAAGTTCCTTTGCTTCCTTCCATCGAATAATCTTGAATTACGACAGAAGTGAACAAGATATATAAAGAGAACAAACGAGAGGATTTTATAGTTCAATCTCTCTCATTTACAATAATTGTGGGATCTGTGGCGATGGGATCTATAGCAGTTCCTTTGGACGATCGGTACGTTGAAATCTTCTCTTTTAAAGATATCGGCCGACTGTAGACGATCTTCTCTGGCTTTGATTTGTTCAGGACTCTCTCGCGTAACTCGAACTTATCAAGAACTCCAGAAAGAAGATGGTGATTTTCTCTGATCTTCACGAACTCAAGGCTCTGTGTGTAACTCGAATTCTCCAAGATTTCAGAAAAATATCTCAATTGCCGAAAAGAAGATCCTTAGGGTTTCACCAGGAAGGTATTTATAGCCCCAGGTTAATGCAAGAGTTTCTATCTAAATAGAACTCGCATTCATCAAGGATTCCAATCAAATATCTTAGTTTTGATGGAATTCTGATTAGACTTGATTCGGGTATTTGGGTAGGCCCAAAATCATAATCTCAATCAATCTGAGATTCTGGTTATCTGCTTACGCGAAGCTTTAATCGCATCAAAAGCGGCGCTAAATAACCAAAACGCGGAGCTATTGATTATCTCCGCTTTTTTACTCAAACGCGAGGCTAATACAAGCCAACCTGCGGAATCAACGCGGAGCAATTAAACATCTCCGCGTTTTATTCAAACGCAGGGTTAATGTAACCAAACGCGGGGCTATTGAATTAGCTCCGCGTTCTGTTGTGGAAAATCCTTTTAACTTAGAAATATTCACTGCCAACAACCATCTCAACCGGAGGCCAACACTTCAGATAAAATTGAAGGTATAAATGCTATTACTTCGTCCATTAATAATGATATATCTGAGATAACTGCTGTAATAAGTTTGCAAAGTGATAAAATACTTGATGAGCCCATTTCAAAAGAAAATACTGAAGAAAAACAGGGCAATGATTCAGTGTAACAATCTAAAGAGATAATTCTAAAGAACCCATTTTCACAAATTATAAGCCACATGTACCATTTCCCCAACGATTGAAAGCTAAAAATATTAATGCATCTTATACTGATATTTTAGAAATTTTCAAAAAGAATTTAGATTAATATACCTCTACTAGAAACGATCAAACAAGTCCCCTCAAATGCAAAATTCTTGAAGGACTTGTGTATTCACAACGTACAGAAAAAAGCATTTCTTACATAATAGGTAAGTGCATTATTCCGTTATGAAATGCCTCTTAACTGATAGGTCAACATAATATAGAAAAAACTTTACTATATTTGGGGGCTAGTGTAAATCTCTTATCATGTTCGGTTTACAAGCACCTAGGTCTAGGAGAATTTAAAGCTACATCACACTACAGTTAGCTAATAGGTCAGAAAGGTATCATAAGGGCATTGCAGAAGATGTTTTACTACAAATCGAAAACTTTTATTTTTTAGTAGATTTTATAGTTATCGATACTGTACCTATAAAGAATTCACGTTTTCATGTTCTTGTTATCCTCAAATATCTATTTTTAGCTAAGGCTAATGTAGTTATTAATTGCAGGAATAGTGTTGTAAAACTTTCATTTGGAAATATTATCCTTGAAATTAATATTTTAATATTTGCAAACAACCAAATATCGATAATGATGAATTGCAAGATACTAATTATATTGAACAAATCTGTGAAGAAGGAGATATCATATCATTGTGCATTTCTAATCCTTTGGAACTTGCATTAACAATGAACGATGCTTTCCATGGATATCTCAAATCTGAACATACCGTTGAAATTATAAAATATTTAACTGATGTTCAATGTTCAAGTATCATGGGATGGATTCCAAAAATGGAAGTGTATGAAGAGTCGCATAAAATTACAAAAAAATTAATATCGTATGATATCCAAGCACTAATACTTGAGCTAAAACCGCTACCTGAAGATCTCAAGTATGTATTTTTGGGACCTAAGGAAACTTTCTTGGTGGTCATCTCAGTTCATCTTGATGAGAATCAGGAAAAGTGACTACTATCGACATTGCAAAAGTATAAAAGAGCTCTTGGATGGAATATGTCAGACATTAAAGGTATGAATCCCTTTATTTGTACACTTTGCATCACTTTGGAAGATGGAGTCAAGCTAATTAGGCAAATGCAATGAACGCTTAACCATACTATAAAGGAAGTGGTTAAAGTTAAAGTGCTGAAATTCTTTAATACTAGTATTATCAATCCAATTACTGATAGTAGGTGGGTAAGTCCAATCCAAGTTGTTCCAAACAAAAGTGGGGTAACAGTCATTAAAAATGAGGATCGAGAGATGATACCCACTTGTACAACTACGAGTTAGCATATGTGCATTGATTAATTAAGTAATACGTAAGGATCACTTTTCATTAGTATTTCTTGACCAAATACTTGAAAGGTTTGCTGAGCATGATTTTATTATTTTCTTGATGGTTATTCTAGTTATTACTAGATTGCTAGATTGAAGTTGTTTAGAGAACAAGGAAAATACAACTTTTACATATCCCTTTGGTACTTTTGCATTTAGAAAAATGTCATTTGGATTATGCAATATACCCGAAACATTTCAAAGGTGTATGGTAAGTATATTTAGCGACATGGTTGAAGATTATCTAGAGGTATTTACGGATGATTTCTCCATATTTGAAAATAATTTTAAATCTTATTTAACTAACTTAGGATCTGTGCTTCAAAAATATCAATAGAAAAATCTACTCCGAAATTGGGAGAAATACCATTTTATGGTTACAAAAGGTATTGTGTTAGGCCATATAGTTTCATCTAAATGGATATAAGTGGATAAGGCTAAGGTTGAGTCTATTTCTAAAATACCAATACCTAAAATCGCGAATCACATATATTCGTTTTTAGAACATGCAGGTTTTTATATAGAAAGTTTATAAAGGATTTTAGTACTATTGCTAGAGCTCTTTCACACCTTTTTGCATAAGATGTGTAGTTTGAATAGACATAGGCATGCCAAACAGTTTTCAAAACTCTCAAGGAGATGCTCATTACAGTACCAATAATGTAACCTCTAGATTGGTCACTTTCATTCGAAATTATGTGCGACGCAAGCAACTATGCAATTGGAGCAGTACTAGGGCAACAAAGAGATAAAGGAACGTATATTATCCAAATTTGGAGTTTCTAAAGCCATAATAAGTGATGAGAGTTCTCATTTCTGCAATAAAACCTTTGAAAATTTCATGAAGAAGTATCACATCACGCACAAGATTTCTACACCTTATTACCCGCAGTTGAATGGACAAGTCAAACTGCCCAATAGGAAAATTAAGCAAATTTTAGAAAAAGTAGTTAATTCGTCTCGTAAAGATTGGTCATTTAGACTAATCAATACTTTATGGGCTTACTGTACTGCATATAAAACACTCTTAGAATGTCCTCATACAGAATAGTCTTTGAAAAAGTTTATCATTTGTCTGTAGAGATACAGCATAAGCGTACTGGACAATCAACTAAGTTAATATACATCTTAATTTAGTTAGTCCATTATGAAAATTATAAATAAATGAATTGGAAGAGTTAAGACATAATACATATGACAATTCACGCATTTCAAAGGAAAAAATGAAAATATTGCATGATCACCATATCACATACCATATTTTTCATCCATCCAAAAAAGTGCTTCTACAGGATTCAAGAATTCATCTATTTCCAGAAAAATTGTGTTCATGGTGGACCAGACCATTCATAATTAAAATTGTGTATTCGCATGGCACAATTGATATTGGAAATCCTAAAAATGGTAATACATTTAAAGTAAATTGAAAACAATTAAAGCATTATTTGGAATTTTGAAAACATATGAAGGAATCTCATGATCTAGTGGATTCTCCAGCATCTTATTGATGGGAGCTAGACAGAGACACAATGTATACTATTATATATTATATAATGATAATTTTGTTTTGTAGTTGATACATCATGAGTTCCACACCGAGGTTAGTTCTAAGCAGTCTCTCTTAAATTTTATTTGTTCTTGATTGATTAAATAGAAATATTAATTTATTGAGAATAATGTGCATTTTAAGTTAGGGGGATTGCTTATAAAAATAACTTAGTTTTGATACCCATGATGTTTTCTACGATTTTGTTTTAAAAAAAAAAATTCTTTCAAAATTTTCACATTTTCAAAATAAAAATCTTTCCTAACCATAGTATAGTTACCAACTTTAGAACTAGAAACTAACTTATAGTTTTAGAAATAATTTTAAAACTAGGAACTAGCAACTAGATTTTAAGAATAACATTAGTTTAGGAACTAACACTTTATATATATAAATATATATATATATATATATATATATATATATATATATATATATGGGATTATTGTAGGTGAGCCGCCAGCTCAGGAAAAGTTATGTGAGCTAGCAGCAAAACTATAATGATCCAATGACTTTTTTCAATTTTTTTTAACAATTACTATCTATACCTACTTAACTTCTTTCAGATTAAATTTCATAAATTTTGGAGTTCATTTACCCTTTCATCATGTGCATACAAAATATTTTATTCATTGAAAATCGTTAATTGTGTGTTAACTTGATGGAGTACCAAATCAAAACTAAAACCCAAGAAATTGAGTATGAGTGAACTCTAGGGGGTCGAGATCATAATCCAAAAGAAATTTTTAAAAAAAGATTATTAGAGATAGTGGAAATGAACTACAGCTCAGGTAACTTGCGTGAGCTGTCAGCTCATTTCCATTTTTCTCTCTCATATATGTGTGTGTGTGTGTGTGTGTGTGTGTGTGTGTACATATATAAATAAAAATTATTAGCTTGATGCAGTTCTTAGCAGTGAGCGGCTATCAATAGCCAACTTCTGCAGCGCAAAAATTGTTCTACCTGAGAGCTACTATCAAATCCGCTGTCGATAACCATCAACAGTAGGCCCCTATTATAAATATATTTTTGAGTTTTTTTCTCCACAACCAAACCCTAGCCTCCTCTCCACAGCACCCTAAAGAAATACTACCCTCTTTCGGAGGCTAAAACCAAATCCTGTGCAATTTGTTTCGAATTTTAAAAAATCTCTAAACAAATAAGTCTTCTTCTTTTAGATTTTTCATTAAAGATAGATCATTACTTCTTAGTAGATTTGGAGTGCTTTAGCAAATTTTTACGGATTTTACGAATTTCTAAGAATATTTGAAATATATGCTAATTCAAAGGTGAATCAAATAAAAATCTCAACTTTTTAGCATAACAATTTACGGGTTGATTAAATAATTTATATATATCAAATTCATGCATCAATAGTGAAATTAAAATAATATTTGATATATTTGAGGAAAAAAAATAGGAATCATAATTATAAACAGAAGGAGAGAAAGAAAAGAATTATATATATATATATATATATATATATATATATATATATATATATATATATATATATATATATATATATGTGTGTGTGTGTGTGTGTGTGTGTGTGTGTGTGTTAAATCCATGCACAATTTCGAAAATAATAATACTATGTTAAGAGATATATAAATATATATTTTTGTGATTATTTTTTAGGATGGGACCAAGAAAGTAAATCACTTTTAAGAGACCAAGAGTTGAAACTTCAAGCCCATCTCTTCCACAGAGATACATAGCTACAAAGATTAATAAGAAACTCTTGGAGAAGTATAAGGAATTTAAATTTTGGCCCAAACAAACAGTTGATTACTTGCACATCCAAAAGAATCTTGCCTTTAATGCACAAATGCAAGCTGTAGCATTAGAAGAATATATAATGTATACACACATACCGGCATGCAAAGAAATAGTGTGTGAATTTTATGCCAATCTGCAAGCAGCAATTGGAGATCAATATGCATATTGAATAGTAAGGGACAGGAAAGTATCATTCATAAGAGAAGAAATTTAAAAAGATATTCCTGAACCCAATGTGCTTGAAGAACATCTGCCATTTGTTGACAGAGTCAATGAAATACCAAGTGGCTTCCGAGAATTTAAAGAGCTTTGCACGCACATCAGTGATTATGCTTTTAATGAGTGTTTCTTGAAAGTGGGCTACTTGAGGTAAGAGTATGTTTTACTAAGCTTATTTATCAAATATAACATCATACTGTCCTATACAATAATAGAATTATATTTAAAGGATGTGGTGTTATTAAGTATGATTTTGGAAAGGTACCCATTCGATGTTGCCTCTATCATGCACTTTGCAGTAATTTAATGCATGAGGAAAGCCTATGAGTGTATCCAGTATCCAAGAGTGGCAAAACCACTTCTAGTTCTGCCATCTCTAATAATGAAAATTTTTGTGAAAAAAGAGATCTATTTGTCGTCAACTGACATATTTACCTAGACAATGCAACCATTTACGGAAACGACCATTTAAAAGAGCATGAGCACTCGATATGCCCAGCAGGTGCAACTAGTACAGCAAGAACAAATAGAAGGTATTGCCCCGCCGATCTATCATGGAGAACAACATCAGGAATAAGGAGGTGCAGTAGCTGAAGCCACCCAACCAGAAGAGATAACACTCTAAATGTTGAATGAGTCAATAATAAAGATGACTGACACATTCAAGGAAATATTGCATTCTTCGAGACTCAGTAAGCCCGAACCGAGTATTGTCAACAACGTCGATATCGGCTTCTTACCAAAATATACAGACAAATGGCTAATGAGAATGCCACCATTTCTCGCGATGAAAACGAAGAGACGAGCTTGGAGACCACGGTGTTCCACTGGTGGCAAAGATGTAAGTGACAAAAAAGTAATCATCAGTAGCATCATTGATATCGACTACTTGAGGGAATGGATTTTCTGTAGAACTGTCAAAACCAAGTATTTTTTTACCCTTAACCTCTTACATTATTTCTTAATGTAGTGTTTGCATAATTATATTCTTGATGCATTGAGGACACTCATAATTTAAGTTGGGGAATAGATTGATACACTTTACTATATCATAGATATCATAACTAACTAATTAACCTATTTAAAAAATTAATTTGTTATTTCGTTGAAATAAAAAGGAAGATTAGAAGTACTCTACATAGTATATTTATGAGATTGATATCTTAATATTGATACTTATATGATAGTTGTTCTTATGTAAACTTAATTGAGACTTTTAATCCAACAATAAGATATATAGATACTTAAAATTTGAATCAAGTATGCACTCTAAACACTTACACAATGAGTCATAAAAAGTTGATAACAAACGAGAAAACTTATAAGAAAGGCATATCTTAGATATATATATATATATATATATATATAAAGATTAAAAAAAAAAAGGAGACTGGTATTATGGCAATATACTTTAAAGAAGAGAAAAAAAAATTATATATATATATATATATATATATATATATATATATATATATATATATATATATATATATATATATATATATATAATATAATATAATATAATAAATAAGAGAAGGTTCGTGTGCCTCAATAAACATGTGCATTCACACGAGTAATACTTATGAACTTTTATTATAAACATAAACTAAGTAACTGGGCATTGTATCTCAGTAAACATAAATGTTTACATCAAAGGTAGGTGTTTATGAAAAAAATAAGAATACACATACATACATATATATATATATATATATATATACACACATATATATATCTATGTGTGTGTGTGTGTGCGCACGCGCGTACACACACACACACATATATATGAGAAAAATGATAATGAGCTGATAGTTCACGCAAGTTATCTGAGCTGCAGTTTATTTCCACTATCTCCAATAATTCTTTTTAAAAAATTTCTTTTGGATTATGATCTCGACCCCCTAGAGTTCACTCATACCCAAATTCTTGGGTTTTAGTTTTGATTTGGTCCTCCATCAAATTGACCCAATTTTTAACAGTTTTCAATGAATAAACATTTTGTATCCACTTGGTGAAAGTTTAAATGAACTCCAAAATTCATGAAATTTAATCTTATTAAGGTTAAAGAGGTAGAAATCCTAATTTTAGAAAAAATTGAAGATAAACACTTATTGTTATTTGTGGGTAACATCACTAGAGACTCTCACAAGACAACACTTGTTTTCTAGGATAACTTAGGGATTTAACGGTGTCTGCTAAGATAACTGAGGGATTTAATGGTTTGTTGCATTTAGCATGTGCAAATTGTGATTCCTATAAAAGTGAGTTTAGGATTTATTTTCTTTTTAGTTAGCTCTTTTGTTTATTTTCTTAATTTGATAATTTCAATAGGAATTAGCAAAAGTCAAGTTGGGGGATATAATTACGCGTGAAAAGTGTAGTTATTTTAGTTTATTTTATGCACACATAATCTAATTTTGGTGATTAATAAAAGAAATTAATAAAAAAATTATTTTTATTAATCAAATTCTCCACTACGATATTTTTCTAGTATTTTATAGTTTTTTTTGCAGGGTTTTATATGTAAGAAAATCGAAGAATCAAAGTGTATTTTAAGTATCTGCTTAGAACTGTAATTTTACAGGTCTAGTTGTCGATAACTACCTATTTGCTACTGACAACCATCAACTGTAATGCAAACCAAGAGCGACTGTCGATGGAACTTTGAAAAGACACATCCACAATTTGATTCTTTTGGAGCTTTTTGAGAAAAAATAAAGTTTCCTTATAAATAGAATTCTTGTTAGAGTTTTGTAAAGCTATAAGTATACTATGTAATTCAGAATTATGTATGTTTATGAATGGCTAATGCTTAGAAATTTTTTTTAGAGTAATATAGAGATTCAAGATTTTAGTTTTTATACCCTTTCGTAGAAATCAATAGAGAAATTCTTTTTTCTTTATTCACGGCTATGATAAGTATAAGTGGCTAAATTTTTGAGTTGGTTTAGATGGGATAACAAAATTTAGGTAATTTACTAGATTATGCTTTTGTTTTTAATTGATTTATGTAAAATTGATATCTTTAATTCCCTACTATCTTGTTAGGTTTTAGATATGATTTTGAGTTTTTGATGATTTATTATTTGATGATATATTCGTTACTTAGTTTTTGAGATACTGTAAATTTTTTAGATAGGTGTATATTTAGACTTTGAATGTTTATTTTTATTATTCATATTTCATGCTTAGATAAACTCAAAATACATATAGGTTTAATTGGGAAAAGTTATTCAAAGTATCAAGTTTGTAATTTTGTTAGATTTTGTGCTTCAATAATATATTTTCCAGGACTCCAACTTCCTGATATACCTTTGCTTCTGGATTTGTTCTTATAGTACTCAATTTCCCACGCTCCTTTGTTTCGTCCAATTGTTTTGGGCTGAGCTTCGGATTCGTAGCCTTCAGGGCATTAGTAAACCTTACTTTTCAATTGTTTGTGAGGAATACAATGGGTTTTTCTAGAAAGCACCTCAATCAGCCAATGAGTATTGGACAAGAACATTCGGTCAACTAGAATAGTTGTCCTGTCCTTGAAGATTTGAGTTGTTGGAAAAAGGCAGATTGAGGCAAAGGCAAAACTTTTCGGAAAAGCGAGTCAGTCTAGTGCCCCAGTACGAGTCAACTGAGGATCTCATTGATTGAATCAACTACTGTGTATGTCAAATCTCCTGATGGCAAGTAGAATAAGAGATCCTTTTTACTTTTGAGCCCAAAGTTACTATAAGCCAGGAAGACCACGTGATTTATGCATATGCGATAAAAAAAAAAAAGCAAACACATCCAACATCTGACTAACAATTTTATTTTAAGTAACTTTAAACATTTTTTAGCTTTAGTTTAGTTTAGTTGATAAAAATCTAATATTTATTTCATGTTAAATAATTTATTCTTCTTTAGTGTCAACACAATAATTAAAACAATCATCAAGAGAATAATCTTGGATTACTATCCCTGTACTACTTATTTGATCGCTTGTCTTGAAGTGAATGGTTTAGATTGCAGTCATCAACTCTGCTTCAGGGGAAAAAAATCTCTTAGCCTATTGGTATGCTTATGCAACTTAAAACCGTTTAAAGTTCTATCATTTAAACATATGTTGCCCATTATGCATTGTTATTATTTATTTATTTATTTATTACTAGTCGAACTCACACACAAATATTTTTTGGCAATATTACGTAAATTGAGTCCCTATCAGGAGTCGAATTCAGAACTTCTCGCAAATTGAAGAGGGGTGATGCCACTTGAGCTAAGGCTCTTTGGCATTATGCATTGTTAGTTGTTGCAAGATCGGAAACAAAGGTTTTCTTTTCCCAATCAAATATGATGCAATGACCAAGTCAAAACCATAAATCTTTTTAATCCAATTTTATTAGTCAATTTTGCTCATTATTGTGGATTTAGATATCAATTGAGAACTCATGCCTTATTAATATGGCGATTTTATTAATTAATTTGCCCTTATACCGTATTGCTAAAATCTTGTATGGCAAAAAGGAAATGTGAGAGGGATTTCCTATGGCAAAATAGCATTCATACTATCATTGCCTCTATCACTCTATCTTATAAACGAAGAAAGACCATTTTTTCTATGTTCAATTTTTTCCAGAAAAGATCAGGATATTAAAAACTATTTTGTTGGGAAATAAGCATATTCCCCCTCCCTAATTCCCATGTTCACCATTCTAGTTAGTTCTTTTGTTAAGAATCATTAGAGAAGAGGTTGAAGGTCAACTCGATGTTTAGAATAATTAGATGATATATATCCCATAATGGTGGTGTTATTTCTTCTTATTAGCTGCTTGCATATCAGCAACACAAGCAAAGATAACTCCTTCCCTTCCTTGATTGTTTATGCAATATATGTTAGTTTTGGGGCCTTATTAATTTAGTTTTGGGGCCTTATTAATTTGTTTTGCTTGGCATGTTGCAAGAGTAGGAATTAGTTATGTTGGCATTGTGAAGTGGTAAAATGAAAATTGCATCTCTAGCTCAGAACACTTCAATGATTCATAGTCATTACAGCTACATAATCTTCATTTCCAGCTCAGGATGCTTCCTTTTTTATATTTACATAAAATTGAATGTGAAATTAGATACAGTGGGTTCTCTGCATCTCTACATGAGAATGCTATCAATATCTCTGTTTGATGAAATACTGAATTTGTTTCTGATTTTTCTTTATTGTTTGCATGAGACAAATCAATTGAAGGTGTCTTTTCCTCTCCAGCTAAAAAGGTTTAGAAGTTTGAAACGGAGCCCAACTAGCAGATTGATTACTGTTGTTGAATGATAACACGTAGGAGTCCCGTGGCAACTCAGTTGTTGCCCTGTTTTGAGTATAAAAGTTGACGTTATGTAACTATTATGAAAAACAGCGTCCTAATAAAAAATTTGTCATACGTTCGTACAGAATAAATGCAATTGCCAAGAAGTTTCTATGACAACAAAGCACTATCGACAAATATCTTTGGTGTGCTTGTATCCAATCAAGCAATAAGTTATCATATGCCGGACTGAGTAGTGAGGTTATGCCCATGCTGACAATATATGGTGACAATGTGTTATTTTACGGCACTACAGTATCAGCTCTCCTGTTGAGTGTGTCAGTTCGCGGTGTTGTGATTATAAATTGTTGCTATCGTCGCTGTCAGTGGTGCTGCCTCGTGTTATTCATCTATATCAAGGTTTAGATTTTGGAGGTTTGGAGCTTTCTTGTTGCTTGTTGCTGCTAGAATAATTCTTAATTCCATGTCTCTATTCGTTCACCATTCTTAATTTTATTTCACTTCATTGATATGCCTCCTCATATATCTTCAAAATGAAATGCAATAGGTATCTGGTCAGAAGTCTCATTTCATACATGGATGACCAAAACAAGAGCAATGGAACTTCAGACCTGTGCGTCAGCCTATGCTCGATTATATAGTATAGGCAGTATATTTCCTATGGCTCGATTACAAGAGGTATGAGGTAACAGATTAAAACACATGAAGAAATTTAAATGTTCGAACATGTAGAGGGAAAAAAAAAAAAAAAAGGGAGTAAGAATCAATGCGGCTAATTTGCACAAAATCAAGTGCATTAATGAGATAGAAGGTCCAAATACAAGTTTAAAAACCACTCAACTCGATGGAGAATTCCGGTGTCAAGAACACCACAAATTAATAGTACCCTGCATAAGAACTTGTTAGCATTCGTAACCAAAAAACATATGTGCTGCGAAACACAAAAATCAATAAATGATTGTCATTTTAGAAATATAGCAGGGAAGGTTGGTACAAAATCTATTGTCAGATTCTGCATGCATGATTACACGGAGGAGGTGAAGGGAGGCGGGCAGTTACAGAGGGTCAGCCAGCAGGTAGCAACGGAGAGGGTCGGCAGGCGGGCGGAAGCGTAAGGGGTCGATGAGTAGATGGAGCCTGGAGGGTGTCGTTGCTCTTTATGGGTGCAAAATAAAAAAAAATAAATAGGCCAGATTTGATTGAGGGCCAAGAGAGAGAGAGAGAGAGAGAGATTGAGGGGTATTTTTTTTTAAATTGAATGATGACAGCTGGAGCCTCAATAAATGAGGAGGTTTTTTACAAAATTATCATTCCATGTGTTCTCTTTTATGTACATACATACATATACATACATATGTATGTACCTCTAATAATTTTTTTTAAAATATTTCTTTTGGATTATAATCGCAACTCTCTAGGGATTACTCGTACCTAATTTTTTGAGTTTTAGTTTGAATTAGGTATTCCATTAATTGGATACAAAATTACGGTTTTTAGTTAATAAATATTTTATATCGACTTTATGGAGATGCAAATAAACTTTAAAGTCTATAGAATTTGTCCAAAAAAAGGTAGGATATAGAGATTATAATTCTAAAAGAAGGAAGAAAAAAAAATAATAGAATTATCACATTTTCGCTACTTATTCACATAACTCACTGAGCTGGCAGCTCATATACAATAATACTCTCTCGAGTTAGGCTTTTAATGGTTTACTTTATTACAAAACACCACCCATTTCTAAAATCTTGAGCACTATAGATTAAAGACCGAAAAAGTGAAAATTATGGTTGTCTTGAACTTAGATCTGGTAAAGGATCATATTATTCAACATTTCTTTGTGTTTTTAAACTCATAATTTCGATATGCATTTTAATTTTTCAGTTTTCAAGTTTTAATTTGAAGACTTTCTCTATTTTTTTAAGTGACAAAATAAGTTATCAAGTCACAATCTTGCAATAAATTGTAACATAAAGAGCCATAAAATGATTGGCCATTAGCAGTGCATGACGTTCAATGCTATTCATCATATTAGTAAGTTCCACTTGAAAGTTAACAAATTATCAAACAGCTTTCTAGCCATCTCCTATTAAAAGCACCATGTTGCACTCCTATAATTTTCCATTGAGGGCAATGCACTTGTTATGCAGACTGGAAGGACCAAAAGATAAATTACTCTTGTATTTAGTTGACACATAGAACCCAACTATAGCTCAAATATGTAGCATTTCTTGATAATGCATTATAGTTAACTCTAGAGTAAGACCAAAAGGGGATAGTGGTTTAAAAAATACCAGTGAATTAAATAGCAGGAGGACATTAACTTCTGTCTATGCTTTTTAAAAGCTCTCAGTCAAAGTACCTCGAAGGCTTCATATTTAGCCACCCTCATATGCTGCTTATACATTTTTTTTATCCGGTAGCTAAGTCCAATATAATGCCCAAGGTGCTAGTTTGTCATCATAATTTTGAAGCCACAACAACAAAAATAAGTTCAAAATCCTGAAATTACTAAAAAATATATTTTACAAAATCAATCTAAAGCAAGGTTTGTTTAGAAATAATATTAAACCTGAAATTATGTTATTTTAGGGGAATTCTAGTATCCATGTTCAATATTGGATATTTCGACGACATGTGATGCCTAAGATGTACTAGGCTTCTCAGATGTAGTTGTATCCACATATGCTTGTCCAAGATCACTAAATTTACAACGAAGAAAATCTTTGAATATGTTGGATATAAACTTATTGTTCTAAATTGTGGTCAAGAAGGCACCTAACTACTGTCAAGTTTGAAAATTAAAATCCTATAGGGAGAAGGTTACGTAGTTTCACTATATGATATGTCTTTTGTTTTGAGGGACTGGGAAAGTATATTTCTGCTTGTTGTGTTAATTTTGTTTCCAATATGAAGCATGAACGTGTGCGCATATATGAAAGAAGGAGTGAAAGGAGGGACGAGTGAAAGGAAGGACAGAAGGTTGGCAATGAATTATAAACATTGCATCTACGGTGGATTGGTTTTGACTTAATTAGCTAGTTGGTTCATGTACAGTTGAATTAATGCATACTCTTTATTCTTCCCACCCTCTCATGACTCCTTTTCCTCTTCGCTCTCCATTTCTTTAGCTTCATATAAGCATATGCTTTCATCAAGGCAAAGCATATGCTGGCTAGGTGGCCCCAATATCAGCTTTGCCTGTCCACTGCCAACATGATTATAAAACACAACTCCCTATCACATCTTATACTCATGTAGAAAATATAAGAACATGACAATCTTGTGTGTAATTCAGGTATCATGATGTATTTGAATTTTGAATTAGTTTATTGGTTGATTTTTTTTTTTTTTGGCAAGAGATGTGTGTCATTCCTGTTAATATGTTTGTATGCCTGTGCTCCTATGTGCATGATATGCACATGTGCATGTGTTTACGGCAAGCATTATAGATATAGAGACATATACAACTTTCTTTTCCAATGTGTAGATGTGCACAAGGGCATATGTGAGTAAGCATGTATGTTAGTGATTAACTTGGATTAGTATAATTGTGTGTATGATTTGAGCACATGTGAGCAAGTATAGTTTAGTGTTAGGGTGTTGATGAATGTGTGAGTTTAAAGTGCTTTGTTCTTGCTTGTTTTTGTGCTTATATGTGCGGGTGCATGTGTGTCTATGAAATGCTTCCTTCTAGATGGCATCTCTACCATGAATGTTTTTCTAGGATTTAAATAGTGTTTTAAATATTGGCCCAAATACTAGCATATCATCCAATATCCCAGTCTTTGCTCTTAATCGATATAATATATGTACTTTTCTGTCAATTATCGTGATAGATCAGAATAGATCGATATGTCAGTTCTAAGGTAAGGTATCTGGCATTGTTTCCAATATATCATCCAATAAGTAGTAACATTGGATCTTCTTTAATTATAAAAAACCTTATCCAATAAATTAGCTCATAAATTTGGTGACATATATACATGAGAAAGATATAGAGAAGACTTGATTAATTGTTGATCAGGACCCGAGTGTCTACTGTGTGCCAAAACACCCTGAAAGAATCACTAGAAAATACACATGTTAGAAGCTCATCGGTTAGTGGTTCTACCAACACCGTCTGACAACTACACATAAATATTGATTTTATTTTTGTGTCTCAACAAATTTGAGAAAATTCTAGAAATTTCAAGTTATTTATAAGTTTAATACAAGTTGCAAAGGTAGGCACCCCTTTTGATTGTAACTTGTATTAAATAGATTTATATAATTTATGTAGGCATGATATATATATATATATATATATATATATATATATATATATATATATATATATATATATATATATATATATATATATATAATCCAAGAAAACATTCGATGTGACATCCAATATTTAGTGAATACTAAAATATATTGCCTTATATACAATATCTAGTATGGAATTTTGCTAACCGATATATTATCAATATTTGATATTTAAAATACTAGCTTTAAATATCCATCAATATGATATATAATTGGAAACATCATATCATTCTTTGAGTTACTCGATACACTATACATGATATTTGCCCAATATTGCTGAAGTTCTCGACATTGTAAATACAATAACTCGATATTGCAAATTCTAGTACCCAAAAATCAAATGATTGCCTTGTACTTATTCTGATATTTTAAATCTTATTTTTTTTTTTGTATCTATATCCTATATTTTAGAGACTTCTGCTATTGTCAAAATCTGTGATCTAAATTTGTGTCCTTATATATGCACACCCTTGTATCCAATCTCAATGTGTCCTACATTTTAATGATTGCTCATGTCATAGCTAATTAGCCATATCGTACTTGTATCTCATGATGGTGCTTGTGATCTCTACCTTGAGTCAGGATATATGCAATCCTTAAGTTAGGGTTATCATTTTTAAGCTTCATAGGCGATAAAGAAAGCCTCACATTAAAAAAAATTTGTTAGAAGTGATGGTCATAAATAAAAAGTTAGTTCTCTATGTATCAGTTTAATATTTTAGGTTGATATAGATGTGAACTCGTATTATGTCATCACTTAATAGCCTCCTCTAAGGACAATTGTAGTCATAATTATCACCATTTATGGGTATTACTATTTGTACCCATAAGATTGTAGTTGACCAGAGAGTCCTAAGGCACCAGTTACCATCACATATGTTAGAGATAATAGATGTCTAAACTTCAATCCCTTTGAACTTCTTATGTTGTGATTGTCACATTGTTCAATTTCTAATTGACTTAAAATTATCATATTAATTACAAGTATAATGAGAATTTGTACAGGGAAAAAAGTTGTAAAGAAATTAGTGTCATTTTTAGCAATTCTTGAGGAAAACCAATTTTTGCTCATTTTGAAAGCTAATGCTTTTGCCCACCTCAAAAGTTTCCCCTAAAATTTTATTACTAAACTGCCTCTTTAATAAACACAGTATAGACATAATTCCATCCAAACATCAAGCAGTGCTCATAAATAGAGTTAGGTCCTCAATATGTTTAATTAATTTTTTGTTCATGTCCTATTTGCTTGCACCGAATCATCAATTTCCACCAAGTAACCTTTGTTATTTTTTTTATAGGGAACGAATAATATCATTTATCTTTTATATCTATTAACTAAAGGTTTGAAAATACTTTCTATCATTACCTTCTAAATCTGCATAATATTTTATTAAGTATGCTTCATACTCTAACCTCATTCAAACAGAAAGTTTTGATTAGCTATTGTTTTTCTCGATCGAGCTTCTTCGTGGTTCAAAAGTTGAGCAAGCTGTCGCAACTTGTTAATATTTTTATCTATTTTGAAAACTTATCTTCAATTTAAGACCTGTGGGTTTTCTGTAATAGCAGGTACAATGTACATTATTGTGTAACATCCTAACTAATATAATTACAAGTGGTAAATAATATTTTATATTGTAGTTTCTATTCTCATTTAGTTCATATTTCGATCTCCTTCAAATGTATGTTTTCCTCATCCAAGCATATTTAATATGGTTATGTATCTCAATTTCTAACTTTGTACAGAATCTTTTTTTCTTCTTGTTTTTGTTATCTTCTAATTGAAATACAATTGCAAAGTCCTCATTCACTCAGAAAGAATTCAGATTTGATCACAGTAAATATCCACTTATACTTTTGTTCTTAACCAAAATCAGCGGAGCTGCCTACTTTTATACTTGGTAAAATGCAAGTTTCCAACTTACATTTTATTTGGTCTTTGTCCACATAGTCCTCTCTATTTCGCTTAATTTAATCGCTTAAAGCTTCAATCTTCCCCCTTCCTAATGTAGTCAGGTAACTACAAAATTACAAATTTCTTTAGTTAGAACCTTCTAATTCTTATTGTTTGATAAGATAAGAAATGTTCTAATATGTTTCGTCCCTTAATTCTAGTAATTATCTTCATTTATTTCTCTTTGACTTTATTTATGCATTGAAAGCAAAGGATGTTTTCTAGACCTAATCTTTTTTTAGCACAAATGGTGATATACTTCTTCACATTTTATTAAAAACGATTAAGGAAACAATTAGGTTACATAAAAAGTAGTTATATCTCTTAGTAAGAGTGGACCAATGAATACAATAAAAACAAAAACCTACAAATGATAAGCATCAACATCCTTCATAGACAAAAAATAGACTTTGCTTCCAGGGAGATAGACCAGCAAGACAAAACAGTCGTGCCTCCAACATACAGACACTCTCTCCTCCCAAATACTCAAAAGAATCTCAAGGGTCCTCCTCTAACAAGTTGTTTCCCTTTTTTCTAGAATCCACAAAGCAATGAAGAATGAGACACTTGTTATTAAATATGAAAATAAACGGATTGTGCCAAAAAAAAGTTTGTTATTAAATATGCAATTGTTTCTTTCAATCTAAATAGACCAATTGCCTACCCCAATCACCAGCCGAACCACCCGACCATGATATGTAATCAATACACAATAATAGCAACAACAACTAACCCTTTTATCCCAACTACTTAGGATAGGCTACATGAGCCCAAAAAGAGTCATTTTGGATCAATCACATGGATGATCATTCTTTATTCATTCATACCAAGCAATATGTCTTCATTTGAACCTGTAGGATTCATATTATTTTATATCACCTCTATCCTTGTTTTTTTTGGATCTTCCCTTTACTTCTTTAATTTGTCTTGCGTTGATAAGTTTCGCTCATCAAATTGGTACATTTGTAATTCTACATTACACATGACTAAACCATTTTAGGCAATTTTCTTGCATCTTCTTTTTCCGACCTAATAGAACTCATATAATGGAATGTTATGGTTGCATCTCCCATTGCATTCCTCCATTTCAACCAGTTTAGATCCAATAGTTGATATCATTATCGATCTCTCTGTTGTTTTGAATAATACAACCTAAGTATTTAAACTGATTGCTTATCTATATCTCCTGTACAATGTTACAATACTATAATTTCGGATCTTTCATTTACTAAGTGCTCTTCATATAAATTATTTTGGATATACTCATTTTAAAACAATTAGACTCTAATGTTTGCTTCCATTACTCCAACTAGACAATTATTACTACTCTCATCTCATTGACTATGACAATATCATCTAGAATTGGGATCAATCGCTTTTCATGCATTTTATAACAATTTGGATGTGTTTGCTTTGTTTGCATTTGATCCATGATTAAATAAAATCCAATTTTCCAGAAATTTTATGTTTAAATAATTTATGAATGGTAGATCATATCTATCGGAAAAGATTTTTGTTTTGCATTTCCCATTATTAGATCTTGGTTAATAATTTCTACACTCAAATACTATTAATAGTAGCTCAGCCTAACTCTCTCTCGAGTTAGACTGGGCTACTATTAATAGTATTTGAGTGTGAATACAATAAACCAAGATCTAGGAATGAGACGCCTAAAAAAGAAAATCTAGGTTGATGTGATCTATCATTCATAAACAATCTATAAATAATGTTTCACAATAATTAGAATTTATGTACTAATAGATCAGGTACTTAAAGATTCGTGAATTTTATAACAATTTTGATATGTTGGTTTTTTTATATTTTATCTATGATTAAATAAAATCCAATTTTCCTGAAATTTTTTTTAAATAGTTTATGAAAGGTAGATCATATCTACCAGAATGGATTTTCGTTTTGGATTTTCCATTCTTAAATCTTGGTTAATAATATTCACACCCAAATACTATTAATAGTATCCACACCTCACCTTAGTTACCTAACCTGCGATCCATTTTCACAGTCTTTAAAAATTATTTTTAAAAATGTTCTTATGGATTATGATAGGATTCACTCATACCAAATTTCTTAGATTTTAGTTTTAATCTGGTTTTCCATCAAGAGACATAAAATTATCAGTTTTCGTTGAATACAACATTTTGTATCTATTTGAAGAAAGAGCAAATAAACTTCAAAATCTATATAATTTGATTCTAAAAAAGTTAAGGAGATAGAGATATCCTAAAAGAAGTTTGGAAGAAAATAATGGATTCATTACTTTTTGGTCGCTAAGTTATGTAATTTACTTGAACTGGCGGCTTATATAAAGTAATCCTATATTAAAAAAATGGAAATGAGCTATCGTCTTACATAAATTACCTAAGCTGCGGAGCATTTTCACTGTATATAATAATTAATTTTAAAATTTTCCTTGTGGATTATGATCTCAACACCCTAGACTTCTCTTATAGCCAATTTCTTTGGTTTTAGTTTGATTTGGTCCTACATCAAGTAGACGTAAAATTATCGGTTTTCATTGAATACAATATTTTGTATCTATTTGATTAAAGGACATATAAACTTCAAAATCCATGTAATTTGATTATAAAGAAGTTAAGAAGATAAAGATTATGATCCTAAAAAATGGATTAATTACTTTTTTGTCGCTGACTTATGTAACTTACCTAGGTTTGTGGCTCATGTACAGTAATCTCATATTAGATAAATGAAAATGAGTCACCACCTCACGCAACTTATCTGACCTGCGATTCATTTTTACTATCTCTAATAATTATTATCAAAAATTTTCTTCTGGATTAGGATCTCGAACCCCTAGGGTTCACTCAAATTCAAGTGCTTAGGTTTTATTTTTGATCTAGTCTGCAATCATGTAGACATAAAATTATTAGTTTCCATTAAATACAACATCTTTTATATACTTAATAAAAGGGAAAATAAACTTCAAAATCCATTTACTTTGATTTCAAAGAAGTTAAGGAGATAGAGATTATGATCTTAAAAATAAGTTTGGAAGAAAATAATTGATTCAGTCCTTTTTTGTTGCTGACCTACGTAACTTATCTGAATTAGCGGCTTAGATACAGTAATCCCATATTAGAAGTTATCTGAGCTGCCGTCAATTTTCACAATCTCTAATTTTTAAAAAAATTCTTATGGATTATGTCTCAACCATCTAGAATTCACTCATACCTAATTTCTTAGATTTTGAGTTTTGATCTGGTCTTACATCAAGAGACATAAAATTATCGATTTTTGTTTAATACAATATTTTGTAGTTACTTAATGAAAGGGCAAATGAACTTCAAAACCCATATAATTTGATTCTAAAGAAGTTAAGGAGATAGAGATTGTGACCCTCGAAAAAATTTGAAAGAAAATATTGGGTTTATTACTTTTTTGTCATTGACTTACATAGTCTACATGAGTTTGCGGCTCATATATAGTAATCACATATTAGAAAAATGGAAATGAGCCAAGCCTCACATAAATTATCTGAGTTGTAGAGCATTTTCAGTATCTCTTTCTAATGGATTATGATCTCAACTCTCTAGGGCTCACTCAAGCCTAATCACTTTAGTTTTTAGTTTTGATTTAGTCTTACATCAAGTAGACATAAAATTATCGATTTTTATTAAATATAATATTTTGTATCTACTTGATGAAAGGGTATATAAACTTCAAAATCCATCTAATTTAATTATAAGGAAGTAAAGAAGATAGAGATTATGATCCTAATTTGAGAAAAAATAATGGATTAATTATTTTTTTGTCGCCGACTTACATAACTTACATGAGCTGGTGCCACATATACAATAATCTCATATTAGCAAAATGAAAATGAAACTCCACCTCGCGTAATTTATCTGAGTTACGGTTCATTTTCACTATATATAATAATTATTTTTAAAAATTTGCTTATGGATTATGATCTCGACCCTCTAGGGTTCGCTCAAACTCATCTTCTTAGGGTTTAGATTTGATTTGGTTTTCAATCAAGTAGACATCAAATTATCAGATTTTGTTGAATACAAAATTTTGTACCTACCTAATGAAAGAGCAAATAAACTTCAAATTCTATTTAATTTGATTCCAAAGAAATTAAGTAGATATTATGATCATAAAAAAGGTTGGAATAAAATTATGTTTTTATTGCAGACTTAAGTAACTTACCTGAGCTGGCGACTCATATACAGTAATCCCATATTAGAAAAATAGAAATGCACTGCCACCTCACGTAAATTATCTGAGTTGTGGTCTATTTTTACTATCTCTAATAGTTAATGTTCAAAATTTTCTTATGGATAATGATCTCGACCCTATAGAATTCACTCATACCCAATTTTTTTGATTTTAGTTTTAATTTGGTCTTCCATCAAATAGACATAAAATTATCAGTTTTTATTGAATACAATATTTTGTATCTATTTAATGAAGGACATATTAACTTCAAAATCCATATAATTTAATTATAAAGAAGTTAAGGAGATAAAAATTATGATCCTAAAAAAAGTTTGAAAGAAACTAATGGATAAATTAGTTTTTTGCCACTACCTTATGTAATTTACCTGAGCTGATGGCGCATATACAGTAATTCCATATTTGAAAAATATAAATGAGCTACCACCTCACGTAAGTTATCTGAGCTGCAGTCCAATTTCAGTAACTTTAATAATTATTTTTTTTAAATTTTCTTATTGATTATGATCACGACTCCCGAGAGTTCGCTTAAACTCAATTTGTTAGGTCTTAATTTTGATTTGGTCTTCAATCAAGTAGACAAAAAATTCTCAGTTTTTGTTGAATACAATACTTTGTATCAGCTTTATTGATGAAATGGCAAAAAAACTTCAAAATCCATGTAATTTGCTAATAAAAAAGTTATGTGATCTTGATTATGATCCTAAAAAATGTTTGGAAGAAAATATTGGATTTATTATTTTTTGTCGCTGACTTACATAACTTACCTGAGCTGGCAACTCATATACAGTAATCTCATATTAGAAAAATGGAAATGGACCATCACCTCATGTAAATTACCGTAGATGTGGTCCATTTTTACTATCTCTAATAATTATTTTTAAAAATTTTCTTATGGATTATGATCTCAACCTTCTAAGATTCATTCATACCCAATTTCTTATTTTTTAATTTTGATTTGGTCTTATACAAAGTAGACATTAAATTATTGGTTTACATTGAATACAATATTTTATATCTACGGGATGAAAAGATAAATAAATGTCAAAATCTATGTAATTTGATTATAAAGAAGTTAAGAAGATAGAAATATTGATCCTAAAATAAGTTTGAAAGAAAATAATGGATTCATTTTTTTTTTTTTTTTTGTAGTAGATTTACTGTTGGTTCGTATACAGTAATCCCATATTAGAAGAATAGAAATGAGTCACCACCATATGTAAGTTATCTAAACTACGGTCCATTTTCAATATCTCTAATAATTATTCTTAAAAATTTTCTCATGGATTATGTGTTGCTAATGGAGCCCATTGCCATAGCCGGTTTCGATTTACCGAAATGGGTCCAAAATCGGCCCAAACCCATTATGATATAATATAAATATGGAGTTGTGGTGCTAGGGTTTGTGGTAGCCGAAAAAAAAGGAGCCGAAATTAAAGCATAAAGGCCGAAAGCAAATTCCTGCGCTGTTGAAAATTATTTTTGGCTAGAAGGGAGAAAATTAAGCTGCTGTGGTTTTCCTTTGGTGAAATAATTAAGTCGCGGTTGAAAAGAAAAGGAAATAGGTGCTGCTCTTCTTTCTTGTGGTGGGTGCGGCCTGAAGCAACCAAAGAAATTTTCGGCCAAGGGAAACAAATTATATTTGTGAGCGGCAACAATTCTTGGCCGAAAACAAAGGTGGCGGCTTCATTGGGATTTTCGGCGGCCAAGGCAAAGAGGTAAATCACTGCAACAAGAGGTTAGAGTTTGAACTTAAAATCTTATGTGATTTCTTTGTATTTTCTCTTGTGGTTGAGAACTAGAAAGTTGTAATCCTTTTTTGATATAGTGGAAGTTTTTCGATCGTGTCCCTGTGGACGTAGGTATATTGCTGAACCACGTTAAATATGTGTGTTCTCTGTCTCTGCTATTTTTCTCTTCGGTTAACTATTTGATTCCGTTGTTTGTTGCATTAGTATTATTCCGCTATCTTTTACTAACAATTGGTATCAGAGCCCTGGTTCAGGTCAGATTTCACTCAGATCGGTGATGATTTATAGTGGGAGTTATGGCGGAAGATAGGAAGGGAAAGATTGAAAAATTTGATGGGACAGATTTCCAATGGTAGAAGTTGCAGATGGAAGATTATTTATATCAAAAGAATTTACATCAATCACTGATTGGAGAAAAGCCAGAAAAGATGACTGATGAGGAGTGAGCATTGTTGGACAGGAGGGATTTGGCGCAGATTCGATTGTGCCTGACAAAGCAGGTTGTGTTCAACGTCTCCAAGGAGAAAACCACTTCCGGTTTGATGTCAGCGTTGGATAAATTTTATGAGAAGCCGTCTGTTTCAAATAGACTGTTTCTAATGAAAAAATTGTTCAACTTGAAAATGCCTTCTGATAGTTCAGTTGTTAATCATTTGAACGAATTTAACACATTATGGGCACAACTTGAATCCTTAGATTTTGTCTTTACTGATGACATTAAACCTTTGATGTTTATGTGTTCGTTACTGGATAGTTGGAGTAACGTTGTTATGGCCATCAGCAATTCTTCCAATACTGCTCTTAAATTCAATGATGTTGTGAGTACAATCATGAATGATAAATTGATGAAAAAGAGCATGGGTGAGAGCACAGTTTCTACAAGTACTGCTCTGTCGGTTGATAATGACAGAAAAAAGGAAAGGGGTAGAAGTTTAAGCAGGGAGTCAAAGTAAAGAGGAAGATCAAAGTCTAAAGGGAAGTTCAAGAAAAAGTTAGTGTGTTGGAAGTGTAAAACAGAGGGTCATATGAAGAAGGATTGTCCAAATAAAGACAATGAGCGAATGTGGTGAATCCAAGTGAAGAGTATGATGACTTGTGTTTGTCTACTCATACAGAATCAAGGTCAGATTCGTGGTTTGTGGATTCAGGGGCTTCGTTCCATTGCACTGCTCGCAGAGAATGGTTTGAGAATTATGTCCAAGGTGATTTTGGGCATGTGACTGTTGGTAATGGGCAGGAATGCAAGATCGTCGGTAAATGGACAATTCAGTTAAAGTTGCACAATGGTGGAAAGTTGCTTTTACAAAAGGTCAGGCACATACCGGATTTGAAGAAGAATTTGATATCTGTTAGCAAGCTGGATAGTGAAAGTTATCAAATCTCATTTGAGAAGAAACAGTGGAAGATCAGTAAAGGAGCAATGGTAGTGGTCAAGGGTGAGAGAGTGGGAACTCTATATTTACTCTCAAGCTCGGTGGATCACGTTGTTTCTTTGGCCACCATAAAGAATGAGAAGGCTACCTTATGGCATCAGAGGCTCGGTCACTTGAGCGAAAGCGGCATGAGGGTATTGCAATCCAGAGGTATGTTGACAGATATGAAAGATGCTAATTTTGATTTCTATGAGAACTGTGTGTTTGGAAAGCAGAAAAGAATTAGTTTTATGAAGGATGGCAAGGAGAAAAAAACCGAGAGATTGGAGTTGGTGCATACAGATGTATGGGGGCCTTCTTCGGCGAAGTCTCTTAGAGGTAAATCTTATTTTGTCACTTTCATAGATGATGCAAGCAGGAAAATATGGGTGTTCGCACTTAAGCAGAAATCCGATGTCTTCAAAATATTCAAGGTATGGAAAACTCTTGTTGAGAATGAAACATGTTTGAAGGTGAAATATCTGTTGTCAGACAATGGTGGGAAATTTTGCAATAGAGAATTCGATGACTATTGCTCTACCCACGGGATCAGGAGAGTAAATACTGTACCGAGGATACCGCAACAGAATGGCGTGGCTGAGAGGATGAATGAAACCATTTTGGAGCGAGCTCGGAGTATGAGACTAGAAGCAGGTTTGCCTTTGCAACTTTGGAGAGCCGCTGTAGATACGGCAGTCTATCTGATCAACAGGAGTCCAGCTAGTACTTTAGATGGAGGAATTCCAGAGGAGGTGTGGTCTGGTAAGACTGTGAATTATTCATTCTTAAAAGTGTTTGGTTGTATAGCATATGCACATATGGATCATGAGATGAGAAAGAAGCTTGATTCTAAATCTTAGAAGTGTGCATTCATTGGATACAGTGGCGACGAATATGGTTATCGCTTATGGGATTATGAGCATAACAAGGTAATTCGTAGCAGAGATGTAGTATTTAATGAGGGCTGTATGTATAAAGACCGAATGGAAAGTAAGAGTGACAATGCAGTGGAGAAAGAGCACTTGGAGCTGGATGAGCCACAGGATGGGATGGATCTCATGGATAAAAAAAAAGAAGAAATACCTACATCTAAAGGGGAAGAAATGGCTATACCCAGTGTTTTAAATATCGGATACCGGTCTCGTACCGGTCAGCCAAATTACATACCAGTTATTGGATACCGGGAGAGATATCGCGATATGACCCTAAATACCGGAGTGTCATATCGGTGTCATACCAGTTAAAGAATAATCATATAATTGTTATATAGAACATAATAAAATACATAAAATAAGTTTATACTACTTACATTGGCTTATTTACATTCAACTTACGAATTTGCAGATATTGTTTAGAACGTTCGCATATGCACAGAGCAATATACAATCATAAAATTAAGAAAAATAAGTTACTAATTTATATTAACTTAATCTAATTAAAAATTTAAGCTTTTACTCATATAAATAAAGTTAATAAATATAATCTAAGTTAAAAAAATAATCATATAAATAAAGTTAATAACATAAATAAAGTTACTAATTTATATTAACTTAATCTAATTAAGAAATCAAGCTTTAATGTAACTTGTAATTATTTTAATTGCACATGCTATAATGTAATTTGTAAGCATATGAAACTCATACACACAAAATCATTGAATACACACAAAAATAGTGAATTCATGTTAATACAAATTTACACACAAACTCATACACACAAAATCAGTGAATACACATAAATAGTAAATACTAATACAAATTTACAAATTACAAGTTACATTATAAATTAAAACACTGGTATTCACTGGTATGAAACTCATACCACACAAAATCAGTTAAAACACTAGTATGAAACTCATACACACAAATTATATTCATGTTAATACAAATTTACACACAAACTCATACACACAAAATCAGTGAATACACATAAATAGTAAATACTAATACAAATTTACAAATTTTATCTGTCATGAAACTCATACACACAAAATCAGTGAATTGGAACCACTGATTCACACTGAATCAGTGATTTGATTAACTGATTCAGTGTGAATCAGTTAACCGAATCACTGATTCAATGTGAATCAGTGACTCAATCATTGATTCGGTTCACTGATGAACACTGAATCAGTGAATCGAATCACTGATTCAGTGTGAATCAGTGATTCTAATTCATTGTATAGTACAATCACAAACTCAGCCCTCCCAACTTAAGAATTCGCCTCAAATTACACAAAAGAAATTCTAACATAAATCGCAATCAGTTAAACCTAAATAGCACAATTATAAAATAAATTGAAGAAATTTGTAACTCTAAATCAAATTAAAATGAAATAAACAAAGTTCACTTACCTGGCCGGCGGCCACTGCCCCACTGGAGAACGGCGAGCACCCTTCGAAAACTCTCAGACTGGGAGAAGAGCAATCGGAGAGCGGAGAAAAAAGAGAGAGAAAACGAGAGAGATTTATGGATCAATTAGGAAATTAGGGTTAGGGTTCGGGCCGTTTGGCTCGATCGGCCGACGATCGCGGGGAGAGAACGAGAGAGAGAGCCAGAGAGTGGGAGAAGAAGAATCGGAGAGAGATTTAGGGCTGGTTTGGGAACTTAGGGTTAGGATTTGGTCGCGGGAACGATCGATTGCTCGGATCGCGCCGGGAGAGAAAGAGAGAGAAAACGCGAAAACTATACTCTCTCTCCCCTCCCGACCCGTTTTATTCCTTAACGGGTCGGATTTTAATGGATTAATGGGTTTAACCCGTAACAAAAACCCATTAACCGATATTAGTTAATACCGGCCGGTATTTCTCATCTCGATACCGACCGATATATCACCACGTGGCCGATATATCGGCCCATACAGGTCTAAAACGATAAACGGTAAAAAAAACCTTATATCGTCTCGTTTCTTCAATTTTACCGATATACCGGCCGATATACCGGTATATCGGCCGGTATTTAAAACACTGGCTACACCTGAGAATACACAAGTTTCAGATGAGACCGAACAGGAGAGAGAGCCATTGACTGAAGTAGATGGTTCCAATACTTCATCAGAGAGTGTTCCCACTTTGAGGAGGAGCATGAGGATAAGGAAGCCAACCCAAAAACTTTATCTTCCATTATATCATGTTTTGTATACTGATGCAGGTGAACTAGAGAGTTACCAAGAGGCTATGCAGGATAAATTTCGTCTTAAGTGGGAGCAAGCCATGCGTGATGAGATGTCTTCTTTGGAGGAGAATCACACATGGGAATTGGTGAAGCGACCGGAAAAAATGAAAGTATTGCATAACAAGTGGGTATACAGGATAAAACATGAGGCAGGAGGGACACAAAAGTTCAAGGCTAGATTTGTGGTGAAGGGATACGGTCAGAGAAAAGGTATTGACTTCAATAAAATATTTGCACCTGTTGTCAAGATGACTTCTATCAGAGCAATACTAAGTATTGTGGCTGTGAAAGGATTGTATTTAGTGCAGCTCGATGTGAAGATTGTTTTCCTTCATGGTGATTTGGAGGAGGAAATATACATGGAACAGCCGAAGGGATATAAAGTTAAAGGAAAAGAGAATTGGGTATGTCGACTGAAAAGGAGCTTGTATGGGTTGAAACAAGCGTCAAGGCAATGGTACTTGAAATTCGACAAGTTTATATTGGATTCGGGTTTTGCCAGAAGCAATTCAGATCATTGTGTATATCTACAAAAGTTTAAGGATGGTAACTTTATTATACTTACTTTGTATGTAAATGATATGCTTGTGGAAGGTACATGCATGAAGAAAATCAATGATCTGAAAAGAAAGTTAGCAGGGAGATTCTCTATGAAGGACATGGGTGAGACTAAACAACTTCTTGGGATGCAAATTACCCGAGATAAGAAAAACAAGAAATTATGGTTATCTCAGGAGGGATACATCAAGAAGGTGTTGGAGAGATTCACATGGAGAATGCAAAATCGGTAACTACAGCTCTTGGTGGTCAGTTCAAACTGTCAAAGGAGCAAGGTGCCAAGACAGATGAGGAGACGAGACACATGGAGAATGTGCCTTATTCATCGGCCATTGGGAGTCTCATGTATGCAATGATGAGTACAAGACCAGATATTGCACATGCAGTGGGAGTAGTGAGTAGATTCATGAAGAACCCTGGAAAGCAATATTGGCAAGCGGTAAAGTAGATTTTCAGGTATTTGAAAAGTACTTCAAATTATTGTTTGTATTTTGGGGGTGATAACATTGATGTGCAAGGTTTTGTGGATTCGGACCATGCGGGTGATAGAGACAATGGCAGGAGCACCACTGGTTACGTCTTTATTGTAGGAGGGACAACGGTAAGCTGGGTTTCAAGATTACAATTAATTGTTGCTTTATTTTCGACAGAAATTGAGTATGTTGCAGCTGCAGAAGCAAGTAAGGAGTTTATTTGGTTGCAGCGATTGATGAGTGAGTTGGGTTTTGATGGAGTGGATTGCAGGTTATTCAGTGACAGTCAAAGTGCAATTCATCTTGCTAAGAACTCGGCATATCATTCACGGACTAAACATATTCACTTGAGATATCACTTCATTAGATCCTTGTTGGAGGATGGCCAATTGA
Organism: Dracaena cambodiana; assembly: GCA_036321105.1. Classification (NCBI taxonomy): domain Eukaryota; kingdom Viridiplantae; phylum Streptophyta; class Magnoliopsida; order Asparagales; family Asparagaceae; genus Dracaena; species Dracaena cambodiana. Next base: position 27,795,066 of record JAYEPQ010000001.1, read on the forward strand.
AGTTGGAGAAGATTGAGAGCAGTAAGAATCCTGCAGATATGTTGATAAAGCCGGTTGATGGGAAAAAGTTGAGCTATTGCTCAACTTTGGTGCATTTGTATTGAATGCTGAAATCGGAACTTTAAACGATCGAGGTAAAAACTTTGGACACTGAGATTATCATATATAGAGATTACATTTTTAGCAATGGTCTCCAAGTGGGAGATTGTTGCTAATGGAGCTCATTGCCGTAGCGGGTTTCGGTTTACCGAAACGGGTCCAAAATCGGCCCAAACCCATTATGATATAATATAAATATGGGGTTGTGGTGCTAGGGTTTGTGGTAGCCGAAAAAAAAGGAGCCGAAATTAAAGCATAAAGGCCGAAAGCAAATTCCTGTGCTGTTGAAAATTATTTTTGGCTAGAAGGGAGAAAATTAAGCTGCTGTGGTTTTCCTTTGGTTAAATAATTAAGTCGCGGTTGAAAAGCAAAGGAAATAGGTGCTGCTCTTCTTTCTTGTGGTGGGTGCGGCCTGAAGCAACCAAAGAAATTTTCGGCCAAGGGAAACAAATTATATTTGTGAGCGGCAGCAATTCTTGGCCGAAAACAAAGGTGGCGGCTTCATTGGGATTTTCGGCGGTCGAGGCAAAGAGGTAAATCACTGCAACAAGAGGTTAGGGTTTGAACTTAAAATCTTGTGTGATTTTTTTGTGTTTTCTCTTATGGTTGAGAACTAGAAAGTTGTAATCCTCTTTTGATATAGTGGAAGTTTTTCGATCGTATCCCCGTGGACGCAGGCATATTGCCGAACCACGTTAAATCTGTGTGTTCTCTGTCTCTGCTATTTTTCTCTTCGGTTAACTATTTGATTCCGCTGGTTGTTGCATTAGTATTATTCCGTTATCTTTTGCTAACATTATGATCTCGACCCCTAGTGTTCAATCATTCCCAAGTTCTTAAGTTTTAGTTTTGATTTGGTCTTTCATCAAGTAAATATGAAATTATTGATTTTCATTAAATACATCATTTTGTATTTACTTGAAGAATGAGTTAATAAACATTAAAATCCATTTAATTTGTCTATAAACAAAGTTAAGCAAATAGAGAATATAATCCTTAAAAAAGTTTAAAAGAAAATAATGGATTAATTACTTTTTTGTCACTGACTTATGCAACTTATTTGAGATTATGACTCATATATAATAATCCCATATTAGAAAAATAGAAATAAGCCGCCACCTCACATGTATATCTGAACTACAGCCCATTTTCACTATCTCTTATAATTATTTTTAAAAATTTTATTTTGGATTATAATCTCGACCCATAAGATTCACTCATACTCAATTTCATAGATTTTAGTTTTGATTTGGTCTTCAATCAAGTAAAAATAAAATTATCAGTTTTTGTTGAATACAAACTTTTGTATCTGGTTGATGAAAAAGCAAATAAAATTCAAAATCCATCTAATTTGATTATTAAAAGTAAAAGAGATTAAGATTATGATCCTAAAAAAAGTTTGGAAAAAAATAATAGATTCATTACTTTTTTATCACAGACTTATGTAAATTATCTGAACTATCGGCTCATATACAGTAATCCTATATTAGAAAAATGAAAATGGTCCATCACCTTATGTAAATTACCTGATCTGTGCTCCATTTTTATGTTCTCTAATAATTATTTAAAAAAATGTTCTTATGGATTATGATCGGATTATGATCTCAACCACTTGAGGTTTACTCATACCCAATTTTTTAGGTTTTAGTTTTAATTTAATCTTCCATCAAGTAGACATAAAAGTATCGGTTTCTATTGAATTTAATATTTTGTATCTATTTGATGAAAAAATAAATAAACATATAATTTGATTATAAAAAAAAATTAAAAAATAGAGATTATGATCCTAAAAAAGTTCGAAAGAAAATAATGGATTCAATAATTTTTTATCGCTAACTTACTAGTGGCTTATATATAGTAATCACATATTAGAAAAATGGAAATAAGATGCCACATCACGTAAATTATCTGAGCTGCGGTCCATTTTCACTATCTCTAATAATTATTTTTAAAAGTTTTCTCATGGATTACAATGTCGACCCCCTAGGATTCACTCATACCCAATTTCTTAGGTTTTAGTTTTGATTTTGTGTTCCATCAATTAGACATAGAATTATCAGTTTTAGTTGAATACAGCATTTTATATCTACTTGATGAAAAGGGCTAATAAACTTCAAAATCCATGTAATTTGATTATAAAGAAGTTAAGAATGTACAGATTATGATCATAAAAAAATATGAGAAAATTAATGGATTAATTACTTTTTTGTAGCTGACTTATGTAACTAATCTCAGCCGATGGCTCATATGCAGTAATCCCCTACTAGAAAATTAGAAATAAATCGCCACTTCACGTAAGTTATCAGAGTTGCGGTCCAGTTTTACTATCTCTAATAATTATTTTTAAAATTTTCATATGATTTATGATCTCGGACCAGTAGGGTTAACTTATACTTAATTTCTTAGGTTTAATTTTTTATTTGGTCTTCAATCAAATTGACATAAAATTATCAGTTTTTGTTAAATACAACATTTTGTATCTGCTCGATGAAATAAACTTCAAAATCCATGTAATTTGATTATAAAGAAGTTAAGAAGATAGATTTTATGATTCTAAAAAAGTTTGAAAGAAAATAATGAATTAATTACCTTTTTGTCACTAACTTATGTAACTTTCCTGATTGCATATGAGATAAATATAAATGAGCTGCCACCTCACGTAAGTTATTTTAGCTGCGGTCCATTTTCACTATCTCTAAGAATTAATTTTTTATTTTTATGGATTATGATCTTGACCCCCTAGAATTCACTCATACTTAATTTTTTAGGTTCTAGTTTTTATTTGGTATTCAATCAAGTAAACATAAAATTATCAGTTTTCGTTGAATACAACATTTGTATCTGCTTGATGAAGGGCAAATAAACTTCAAAATCCATGTAATTTGATTATAAATAAGTTAAGGAGATAGAATATAATCCTAAAAAAAGTTTGGAAGAAAATATTAGATTCATTACTTTTTTTTTCTCATTGACTTACGAAACTTACCTGAGCTAGCGGCTCATATATAATAATCCTATATTACAAAAATGAAAATAAGCCGCCATTTCATATAAGTTATCTGAGCTGCGATCTATTTTCACTATCTTTAATAAGTATTTTTTAAAAAATTTCTTATAGATTATAATCTCGAATCCCTAGGGTTTACTCATACCCAATTTCATAGGTTTTAGTTTTGGTTTGGTCTTCCATCAAGTAAACATAAAATCATCATTTTTTATTGAATACAACATTTTGTATCTATTTGATGAAAGGCAAATAAACTTCAAAATCTATGTAATTTGTCTATAAAGAAGTTAAGAAAATAGAGATTATCTTTCTAAAAAATCTATGGATTAATTACCTTTTTGTCACTAACTTATTTAACTTACCTGAGCTAATTGGTCATATACAATAATCCCATATTAGAAAAATAGAAATGAGCCGTCACCTCATGTAAGTTATTTAAGCTGCGGTCCATTTTCACCATCTCTAATAATTATTTTTTAAAAAATTTCCTATGAATTATGATCTCAACCCCATAAGATTCACTCATACTCAATTTCTTAGATTTTAGTTTTTATTTGGTCTTCAATCAAGTAAATATAAAATTATCAGTTTTCGTTGAATACAACATTTTGTATCTGCTTGTTGAAAGTGCAAATAAAATTCAAAATCCATTTAATTTGATTCTAAATAAGTTAAGGAGATAGAGATTATTATTCTTAAGAAATTTTGGAAGAAAATAATACATCATTACTTTTTGTCGCTTAATTACGTAACTTACCTGAGTTGGTAGATCATAAACAGTAATCCCATATTAGAAAAAATGGAAATGGGCCACTGCTTCATGAAAATTTCCGAAGCTGTTGTCCATTTTCACTATCTCTAACAATTATTTTTAAATATTTTCTTTTGGATTATGATCTCAAAACTCTATGGTTCAATCATAACCAAATTCTCAGATTTTAGTTTTGATTTTGTCTTCCATCAAGTAAACATAAAATTATCGATTTATATTGAATATAATATTTTGTATCTACTTGATGAAAGGATAAATAAACTTCAAAATCCATATAATTTGATTGTAAACAAGTTAAGCAAATAGAAATTATGATACTAAAAAGTTTGAAAAAAAATAATGGATTCATTACTTTTATGTTACTAACTTACTGGTGGCTCATATATATTAATCCCATATTCGAAAAATGGAAATGAGATACCACCTTACGTAAGTTATCTGAGCTGCGATCCATTTTCACTATCTCTAATAATTATTTTTAAAAGTTTTCTTATGGATTATGATCTCGACCCCTTAGGGTTCACTCATACCCAAATTTTTAGGTTTTAGTTTTTATTTGGTCATCAATCAAGTAGACATAAAATTATCAATTTTCGTTGAATACAACATTTTGTATTTGTGTGATGAAAGGGCAAAGAAACTTCAATATCCATGTAATTTGATTATAAAGAAGTTTAGGAGATAAAAATTATAATCCTAAAAGGTTTGCAAGAAAATAATGGATTGATTACTTTTTGTTGTTGACTTACTGGTGGCTCATATACAGTAATTCCATATTAGAAAAACAGAAATGAGCCACCCTCTCACGTAAGTTATCTGGGCTACAGTCCATGTTCACTATCTCTAATAATTATTTTTAAAAATTTTCTTATGGGTTATGATCTCGACCCACTAGGGTTCATTCATACCCAATTTCTTAGATTTCAGTTTTGGTATATTTTCTATCAAGTAGACATAAAATTATCGGTTTTTATTTAATACAATATTTTGTATCTATTTGATGAAAGGGCTGATAAACTTCAAAACGCATGTAATTTGATTATGTGATCCTAAAAAATGTTTGAAAGAAAATAATGGATTAATTATTTTTTTTGTCGCTGATTTATATAACTTACCTAAACTGATGGCTCATATATAGTAATCCGATATTAGAAAAATAGAATTGAGCACTATATTACGTATATTATCTGAACTGCAAATCCATTTTCACTATCTCTAATAATTATTTTTAAAAATTTTTATGGATTATGATCTCGACCTTAGGGTTCACGTACACTCAATTTTTTAGGTTTTAGTTTTGATTTGTTCTTCAATCAAGTAGACATAAAATTATCAGTTTTCATTGAATATAACATTTTATATCTGCTTGATGAAAGGACAAATAAACTTCAAAATTTATGTAATTTAATTCTAAAGAAGTTAAAGAGATAGAGATTATGATCATAAGAAAAGTTTGGAAGAAAATATTGGATTAATTACTTTTTTGTCGCTGACTTATGTAACTTATCTGAGTTGGTGGCTGATATACAACAATCCCATATTAGAAAAACATAAATGAGCTGTTGACTTAGTAAGTTACCTGAGCTGTGATTTATTTTTACTATCACTAATAATTATTTTTAAAACTTTTCTTATAGATTATGATCTCGACCCCTTGGGCTTACTCATACACAATTTCATAGGTTTTAATTCTAATTTGGTCTTCCATCAAGTGGATATAAAATTATCGATTTTCATTGAATAGGACATTTTGTATATATTTGATGAAGTGGCAAATAAACTTCAAAATCCATATATTTTGATTATAAATAAGTTAAGGAGATAGAGATTATGACCCTGAAAATAGTTTGAAAGAAAATAATAGATTAATTCCTTTTTTGTTGCTGACTTACGTAATTTACTTGAGCTAGTAGCTCATGCACAGTAAACCCTTATGAGAAAAATGAAAATGTGTCACCACCTTATGTAAGTTATCTGAGCTGCAGTCTATTTTCACTATCTCTAATAATTATTTTTAAAAATTTTCTTATGGATTATGATATCGATCCTAGGGTTCACTCATACCGAATTTCATAGGTTTCAGTTTTTATTTGGTCTTCAATTAAGTAGACATAAAATTATCAAATTTCATTGAATACAATATTTTATATCTACTCGATGAAAGGGTAAACAAACTTCAAAATCCATGTAATTTGATTCTAAAGAAGATAAGAAGATAGATATTATGATTCAAAAAAACTTTCAAAGAAAATAATAGATTCATTAATTTATTTATTTTTTGTCGCTTAGTTATATAACTTACTTGAGTTGGTGGCTCATATACGATAATCTCATATTAGAAATAATGGAAATGAACAACCGCCTCATGTAAATTACCTGAATTGTAGTCCATTTTTACTATCTCTAATAATTATTTTTTAAAGTTCTCTCATGGATTATGATCTCGACCCCATAGGGTTCATTCATACCCAATTTCTTATATTTTAGTTTTGATTTAGTTTTCTATTAAGTAGACATAAACTTATCAATTTCCATTGAATACAAAATTTTATATATACTTGATGATAGGATAAATACAGTTCAAAACCCATGTAATTTGATTATAAAGAAGTTAAAAAGATAGAGATTATGATACTAAAAAAAGTATAAAAGAAAAACATGGATTCATTACTTTTTTGTCGTTGACTTACTAGTGACTCATATACAGTAATCCCATATTAGAAAAATGAAAATGAGCCATCAGCTCACGTAAGTTATCTAAACTACAGTCTATTTTCACCATCTCTAATAATTATTCTTAAAATTTTTCCAATTGACTATGATCTTTACCCCTAGGGTTCACTCATGCACAATTTCTTAGGTTTTAGTTTTGATTTGGTCTTTCATTGAGTAGACATAAAAAATTATCGGTTTTCATTTAATTCAACATTTTGTATCTCTATTAGATGAAAGGGCTAATAAACTTCAAAATCCATGCAATTTTTATAAAGAAGTTATGGCAATAGAGATTATAATCCTAAAAAAATTTGAAAGGAAATAATGGATTAATTATTTTTTCTTCGCTGACTCATGTAACTTACCTGAGCTAAAGGCTAATATACAGTAATTCCATATATATTAGAAAAACATAAATGAGTCGCCACCTCACATAAATTACTTAAACTACTGTCCATTTTCACTATCTCTAATAATTATTTTTTAAAATTTTTCTTATGGATTATGATCTCGACCCCTTAGAGTTCACTCATACTCAATTTCTTAAATTTTAGTTTTTGTTTAGTCTTCAATACAACAACAACAACTAAGCCTTTTATCCCAAGTATTTGAGATGGCTACATGAACCAAAAAAAGAATCACGCCGGATCGATCACTTTGATATTCCTTCTCCATTCATTTCTATCAAGTAATATCTCCTTATTTAAATCTCTAGACTCTATATCTTTGCGTATCACCTCCATCCATGTTTTCTTTGGTGTTTCCTTCGTTCTTTTAACTTGTCCTACATTGATAAACTCCCATCTTCGAACTGGTGCACTTGCAGGCCTACGTTGCACATGACCAAACCATCGTAAGCGATTTTCACGCATCTTCTCATCGATGGGAACTACACTTACCTTAGCACGAATATCTTCATTTCTCACTTTATCTCTCCTAATGTTACCGCACATCCAACGGAGTATGCGCATCTCTGTTACACTTATTTTCTGTTAATGACGCTTCTTTATAGCCCAACATTCTGTACCATATAATAAAGTTGGCCTAATAGCAGTCCTATAAAATTTTCCTTTCAATCTTAACGGAATATTACGGTCGCATAAAACTCCCGTTGCCCTCCTCCATTTCAACCAGCCAGCTTGTATTTTATGGTTAACATCATTATCGATCTCTCCATCATTTTGAATAATAGAACCCAAATATCTAAACTGACTGCTCATTTGTATCTCTTGCCTATCCAGTTTTACAGCATTATAGTTTATGGTCCGTCGTTTACTAAATTTACACTCCATATACTCTGTTTTAAACCTACTCAATTTAAAACCTCTAAATTCTAATATATACCTCCATAACTCTAACTTGGCATTTACACCTTCTCTTGTCTCATCAACTAAGACAATATCATCAGCAAATAGCATACACCAAAATTTCTCATCCTGAATAGTTTTAGTAAGTTCATCCATCACTATAGCAAATAAGAATGGGCTCAATGCAGATCTTTAATGTAATCCAATTGTGATAGAAAAATCACTAGTTAAACCACCACATGTTCTGACATTTGCCACTACTACATCATACATGTCCTTAATTATGTCGATATACTTGATCGGAACTCTTTTCTTCATCAGTGTCCACCAAAGTATCTCTCGTGGAATTTTGTCATAGGCTTTCTCTAAGTCAATAAATACCATATGCAAATCTCTATTTCTCTCTCGGAATCGCTCTATAACTTGACGAAGTAAATGAATAGCTTCCATCGTCGATCGCTCCGGCATAAATCCAAACTGGTTCTCTGATATTTTAACAGTTTGTCGCAATCTATGTTCAATTACCCTTTCCCAAAGCTTCATAGTATGACACATGAGTTTTATTCCCCGATAGTTAGAACAACTTTGAATGTCGCCCTTAATTTTATACAGAGGTATTAGGGTACTCTTCCTCCATTCATTTGGCATTTTTTTAGTTTGCCAAATCTTGTTAAAAAGATCTATTAGCCACCTCACACCAATCCCTCCTAAATATCTCCATACCTCTATAGGAATCTCATCTGGACCAATAGTTTTTCTTGATTTCATTCTCTTCAAAACCTCTTTTACTTCAGACTCTTTGATTCTGCGCATAAAATTACGATTCATATTCTCACATTGAATAGTAAGATCTCCCAAATCTTGAGTAAAACTACCATTATATAATCTCTCAAAATAATTTTTTCATCTTTCTTTAATCTCTTCGTCTGGAACTAGAACCGTCTGATCCTCATCTTTAATACACTTTACAGTACATAAGTCTTTAGACTTTCTTTCTCTTATTCGAGCAATTCTATATATATCATTTTCTGCCTCTTTATTATCTAGCTTCTCGTACACTTGTTTATATAATTTAATTTTTGCATCCCGAACAGTTTTCTTAGTCTCCTTCTTTACTAGTTTATACTTCTCAAAACTTATTCCATTATTATTATTATTATTATTCTTCAAATCTCTATAAAGGTCTCGCTTGATCTTAATAGCATTTTTTACCTCTTCATTCCACCATGATGTATCCTTATATGGTGGAGCCCGCCCCTCGACTCACCGAATATATCTTTAGCTATTCTTTTAATGCAACTAGCCATTTTGTTCTGTGTTACAATAGGATTATCATGGTCCCTCCAAGTTGCTTCTTTTGCTACTCTATTTACAAAAACTTTTTGATTACCTTCTAATCGCTACCACTTAATCATACGATCTAATTTACACTTAATTTTTCTAAGTTTCTGTCTAATCTGAATATTTAAAACTAAGAATTTATGTTGGGTAACTACACACTCACCTGACACTACCTTACAATCGATACAACTAGCTCTATTTACCCTCCTAGTTAAAAAAAATCTATTTGGCTTGCATTCGATCCACTTTAATAACTAACTAAGTGAGAAACTCTCTTTTTAAACCAAGTATTCGCTAAAATTAAATCATAAAACAAAGTAAAATCTAGAATTGAGTTACCTGCTTCATTTCTTTCTCCAAAACCAAATCCTCCATGTACATTATCAAACCCATTACGACTAGTTCCTACATGCCCATTGAGATCACCACCAATAAATAGTTTTTCTCTAACGGGTATTCCTTATACTATCTCATCTAGATCCTCCCAAAATTGATATTTACTGGATTCATCAAGTCCTACTTGTGGTGCATAGGCACTAATGATGTTAAAAATCTCTCCATCTAAAATAAATTTAACTAATAAAATTATATCACCCTTCCTCCTAACCTCCACTACATCTCTAAGTAATTGCTTATTTATGATCACACCTACCACATTACAATTTCTATCTCTACCCGTATACCAAAGTTTATAACCCCAAGGCTCTATGACTTTAACTTTTTCACCTACCCACTTAGTCTCCTGTACGCACAAAATATTAACGCTCCTTCTAATCATAATATCAACTAACTCTGCTAATCTATCTGTAAGAGAACGTATATTTCATAATGTCAACCGAAATTTATGTTTATGAGTTAACTTCTTTACCCCCACCCGCTCATTAAGATGGGGGAACTCTCTTATATTTGATACTACATCCGGGCACCAACGTGGCGCGTCGCTTCCCCTCACACATTTTTCACTACACCCGGGCTCCGATGCAGCGCGTCACTCAGTAGGGAATGCCCCAACGAAATTTATATTTTGACTCATTTCATAATATGTGACAATATTTTACGTTGGCTGTCACTGGCCTACCACAACCCTCCTCCTTTATCCTGACTTGGACAGACAGTGCATAGCAAGTAGATATAAAATTATCATTTTTCATTGAATACAATATTTTGTATCTGCTTGATGAAAGGGCAAATAAACTTTAAAATCCATCTAATTTGATTATAAATAAGTTAAGGAGTAGAGATTACAATCCTAAAAAAAGTTAGGAAGAAAATATTGGATTCATTACTTTTTTGTCACTAACTTACATAACTTACCAGAGTTGGCTGCTCATTTACAGTAATCCCATATTAGAAAAATGGAAATAAGCCGTCGTCTCATGTAAGTTATCTGAGCCGCGGTCCATCTTCACTATCTCTAATAATTATTTTTAAAAATTTTCTTATGGATTAATTATCCCCCTAGAATTTACTCATACCCAATTTCAAAGGTTTTAGTATATACATTTAAATATACATATATATACGTATTCATATATAGAAAATTATACATACATACATAAGTACATACACACACACACGCACACCACACACACAAATGTGTGTGTGAGTATTATTGTACAAGAATTGTTAGCTTAGATAAGTTACTTGAGCTAACGACAAGAAGTTAATAATTATATTATTATTGGACAAGACGTTAGTAATAATATAATTATTTTTCTATTTCTTTTTAATCATCTCTACATCCTTACCTTATTTAGAATAAACATTTATATGTTTTGATGTTCATTCGCCCTTTTTTCAAATGGATAGAAGATTTGTATCTACTGAAAATTGTTACTTATATGGTTACTTGATAGAAGACTAAATCGAAACGAAAATAAAAAAAATTAGTAAACCATAGGTGTAAATATCATAATACAAAAGGAAAAAAAATTTAATTTTTTTTAAAGATAGTAGAAATAGACTGCAGCTCACAAAACTCATGTTAAATGTCAGTTCATGCACACGCGCGCGCACGCGCATACGCACACACACAAGCACATATGCACACCCACACCAACACACCCACATACCTACACATCCATGCTCACGTGCATACACATGCACGCATGTGCATGCATACACATGCACGCATGTGCACAAATGTGCACAAGCACGCACACACACATGCACGTGTATGCACAAATGCACACACAGGCACTTGCATACACATACATGAACATATATGCACAAATCCACACACACACATATGCAGATACACACATGCGCGCACACGCATACACAAGCACACACGTGCGCGCAAAGGGCACACGCACGTAGACACACACATGCGCACACACACGCATGCATACACACATATATGTATATATATAAAGGAAGGAAAGAAAAATCACCAAAAGGACAACCAAAAGAACATAAGATAAAAATAGGAAGGGAGGGCCGATCCTTGAGATTTATGTGGATAGTACCGGATGGCCAAACTGGCTTTATTCTTGAACATACCACCTTCAAGATCTCTTTCCATTGTGGATTTATGGACTCAATCATGAAATACAGTAGATCGTTATCGGAATTTCTCAGGATACCCGAGAAGACTCCGACAGTGACAATACCATATAAGGTCATAACCCCAGAAATATGGGGTGCTACTTCGATATTGTCAAAGAACACTCTCCCACTACCAAAGCGAGTCCTTGGCCAGCCAAATCATCAAATAAAGTCATTGTTGCTCCGGTAGCTAAAGCTCCTACTTGATGCAAAGGATTCTCTTCCAACACATTTTTAAATTAATGCAAATCCCAAATTTGGCCTCACAGGGAGCAAAAAGAATTCACTATCTTGAAAATGTGGCGAGCAATATTGTAAACCCGCTGGCTGAAACCGATAGGATTTGGAGGACTCCTAGATGAGGAGGGATCGAGGTTGCAAGGTCACACTCTACAGAGAAGAAAGAAAGAGAACAAAGAGTAGAACTAGTTAAATATAAGCTGAAGAAGAGGAAACCAAACCTAATGATGCTATGATTATAGAAACACCATTCATTACATTGTTAATTGACCAGTAGTGGTTTGTTTCTGTTGCAATGGTGAGGCACATAGGTCCCCTAAATCTCCCTCGAACCCCAAGAAAAAGGTTTCTATACAACTGGTATGTTAGGTACCACCGAAGTGTAAAAAGAGAAAAGGAAATGTAACGGCAAGGCTCAATGTGACAAAGGGAAATCTATCAAAAGAAAATAGTGAAACAGAGATGGAAGTTCCCAGGGGTTTGGCCATATATTATCTATGGTGCTAAAGGAAGACATAAGTGCCCCAACCTTCAGGCCAAAACCAACAACCGTTAACCGAATATCTGGTAGCCCTCATGGACTCCTAAAGAGCCATTTTTCTTACCATATTCCGAATTCATTCTCTGCAATCAAGAAAAAATGGGAGGGAATTATGGCAGTCATTATGCTGGCATACAGGAAATTAGAGGAGAAAGATACACATGTAATACAAGGGGAAGTCTGATTCTTTCCACACACACACACACACACACACACACACAAAAAAAAAAAAAAAAAAAAAAAAAAAGAAAAGGAAATGAAACCAAGTCAGGTCAAGATTAGAGAATTCGCAACGGAATCCCCTAATGAAAATGTCGTGGAATAACTGCAGGCTTGGGATCGTGAGGTTTTCATCAAATAACAGTAGATTTTGTCCAATTACTAGAGCTTGAACCCGTATCTCTTCTAGATCGGAGATGACAGTAGCTACGGTTCGCATCGATTGCAAATCAGAGGATTCCATCCGTAACTCCAGAGAGATTCTTATGGGAGCTTACTGTTGCAAAATCAAAATCTAAATCATCTCTCGAGTTGCATACGATGGAACTATATACTATGACATAGATAAAAAAGAGGAATGGGAGAGAAAGATAAAGGAAGCCCACTTAAGATGGGTCAAGGAGGAAGCATCAAAGAAACCAAACTCGAGAACAGATGAAGCTACCGCGTCTGTGGCAATGGCTCTTGCTCGCCGACAAGAGGAACTTACCAAGGAGAGGGCTCGAGTTGCTGCGTCAATTCAAAAAGCACACAAATCTAAAAACTACATACTCTGACAAAGGGATCAAAGGTCGGCAAAAATATGGAAAAACTCCGATTGAGACAAAGTAATATATGATGATGAATATGGACTTTGTTCTGCTGGATCAAAAGGATTACTGTAGCAGCAACTCTGTGACGCCTGGAGGTCAAAGGGATGGGAGGGGGAGCTCAATGCAGAGGTGGGAAGGACTACATACGAGGGAGGCGGATACAAGCGATAACTCACTGCTCGAATCGCCAACATTTAATGAGGATGGAGCTGGCGCCATCTCTCACACCAGAGCCCTCCCCCTCCAACAGTGGGAACACGATTGGGAAGGGTAACAAGATTGTTAAAAAACCTCAGCAGGCCTAATGGGCTGCTATTGATAAACTTAATGGGCTTGATGATATCAGCATGGTTAATCTTAATGATAACCCCGTACAACTTCCCTCGAGGAGGTTATTAACCCCAATCAAATGCAGATTATTCTGAAAAAATTTATGAAATGAGTGGTTAAGAACAAAATAGATGCTCTTTTACTAAAATAAAGAAGAAGAAAAAGGCAAAAAAGAGATCTAAAATAAGAATCAAAATAGTTACAAGACAAATCAATCCAGAGCCTATCCATATTTCTGCTCTTAACTCGATTTCTGAACATGCATCTGAAGTCGACAAACCTCCCAAGACTAGGGAGAAAGCCCTAATGTTATGCCTTCAGATTGAGTGAATTTACTAGCAGAGTGAACGATAACTTCGTTGCCTTGCACAGGTCCGAACTCTTTGCCTATCTATTTTTAATTACATGTAAGATTCTTTTCTAAATAATTTAGTTATGGCTACTTTATTTGATGTAGATTCTTTTCTGAGTAATTTAGTTATAACTACTTTATTTGAAATCTGGAAAATAATAGGGTTGAACAAGTTCAAAACTTGGTTTATTATGCCACCCAATCCGGGGATTCGGAGCTACTCCATTAAGGCTGCAACGGGCATTTCCTTGGGAGCTTATACATTTGTTTCCTAATACATTATATCTTTTAGAAGATTCAGAGATTGGCTAAGGGAAGGAAAGGAAGGATGGTTGCGGAGTTGTAACACAACAACCATGCCGACTTTATTTGTTTGGTGGAAACTAAGATAGTTTTCGCCAGTCAGTCAGTCACAATTAAGACAATTCAGTATTGTTGATTTTTTGTCATTAATGACCGTAGATATACATAGTCTGATATTGTGGATGATCTATGCCTTGCCTGCCTAGATAGAATTTTCATTTCACCAGAATGGGAAATAATTTATATTTTGACCTCAATGTGTTCTTGTTCAAGAATTACAATGGATTCCGTTCTGCTACGTCTATCTATGGGAAAAATTAGAAGACACAGGAAAAGGAGATTTCAATATCAAAAGATATGGCTCAATGACAATGATGTTGACGAGGTCAATAGATGAAGTTGGATCTCTGGCCATGGAGCTGCTAACGTGTCACTAACCTATCTAGAAAAAAGAGACTTCAAAACGTTCATCAGAACATGGAGAAAATATTTTTTTGGTAATATCAACCATCGAAAATCCTTAAGGAGATTCAACAACTTGAACTATTATAATAAAACTCCTCTCTCTCCCAGTCGGACCTTGAATGACTTTTGTCATACAAAAGTGAGATAGGCGAGTTATTTACTAAGGAAGAGATTATGCAGAGACAACAATATCGTTCCAATAGGTTAAAGTGGGAGACCGCAATACAAAATATTTCCACAAAATCACTAATACTCGGAAAGACAAAATGTTGTTTGCTCTATCAGCACAGTAGTTTTTGGTGACCGAAGAACACTTGATATGATGACATTGTTTGCTGACAGAAGAGCACTTGATACGATGATATTTCAATGAACACTTTAAAAATCTATTTGGATCCCGAAATGAATACATCATCGATTTTAAACCTGAATTATGGGAGGAAAATTAGGATCTGCAGTCTTTGAAAGTGGAGTTCTCAGAGGAGGAAAAAAAAGTGGAAGTTTGAAGCCTCTGTTCAGACAATTCACCTAGACATGACGGCTTCCCACTGCTCTTCTTTAGAAGATATTGGGACATTGTTAGGCTTGATCTCCAACAACTTCTAAAAGAAGTGTACTCTAGTCAGGCAAGGCTTGATCAAAATAACTTGGCAAAATATTGTGTTGATCCCCAAGAGACAGGCTAGTGAATCATTATTGTCATATTGCGCTTTTAAATAGCACCATTAAAATAGTCTCTAAGGTGCTTGCTAACCGATTAGATCCATTGCTATACAATTTAGTCAGTGAATATGAATCAAGGCCTACTAAAAGATGGATCATTCTTGAAGGAGAATTACTAGATGCGCCCCATGTTTTTCTTAGTGAGCCCCAAAAGTTAGAGCTACTCTAACTTTTGGGGCTCACTAAGAAAAACATGGGGTGCATCTAGTAATTCTCTTCTTGAAGAGATTGTTACCACCCATGAAATAATCTACCAAGTCAAAAAGACTAGAGAGAAGGAATTCCCGGTGAAACTTGACTATGACGTACGACAGGGTTAATTGGAAGTGTCTTATAGAAGTCCTCCTAGCGAGAGGGTTCAGACCTAAATGGATTCATTAGAATCAAAACAGGTTGGAATCAGCTAAAACTAACATCTCCTAAATGTTGTCCTTGGAAAAGAGCATATGTCGCAGAGGTCTTTGATAGGCGATCTTTTATCTCCAATTCCTTTTACTCTCGTTGCGAATAGTTTAAATTGTCTTCTTAAGAGAGCAAATCAGGAAGAACTTATTAAAGGGTTTGGAGCATCTAAAAATACTTCCATTAATGACCTGCAATATGTAGACGATAAGATCGTCTTTGGATAGATAAATGTGGACCAAGTGAATTTTGCTAAGTTGATACTTGCATACATTTGAATAGAGGATGGGTGGGCTCTTGGGCATGTTGCCTTTGCTACGAGGCAGAAAAAAAAAAAACCAATATCTTTCTGTTGAGTGTGAATTCTCCAAACAAATCCAATCTTTCTGTGTAGTGCATGGGACAAAACTGCATAGATTGTAGTTGATCCAAACTCTAAATGATGTTGCCATAGTCGATGAGATGAGAGTAATAATAATCGTCTAGTTGGAATCATGGAAGCAAACATTAAAATCTAAATGTTTTAAATTGAGTAGATCCAAAATAATTTATATGGAAAGTATTTAGTAACTGAAAGATCCGAGATTATAGTATTATGACATTATATAAGTAAGAGATATAAATGAGCAATCAGTTTAGATACTTGGGTTCTATTATTCAACATGATGAAGAGATCGATAGTCAACGATTGGATCCAAGCCGGTTGAAATGAGAGAACACAACGGGAGTTTTATGTGACCATAACATTCCATTATATGACTGCTATTAGGCCGAGAAGAGAAAATGCAAGAAAATTGCCTAGAATGGTTTAGTTATGTGTGATGTAGAACTACAAAAGCACCAACTTGACGAGCGAAACCTATCAACGTAGTACAAATTAAAAGAGCGAAGGGAAGACCAAAAAAACAAGGATTGAGGTGATATAAAATGATATGAATGCTACAAATGAAGATATATTGCTTGGAAGGAGTGAATAAAGAATGATCATCCATGTGATCGATCTGGCATGATTCTTTGTAGCTTATCCCGAGTATTTGGGATAAAAGGGTTTGTTGTTGTTGTTGCTGCTGTGTACTGATTGCATATCAAGGTCCGATGGTTCGACTGGTAGGAACTAGTGATTGGGGCAGGCCATTGGGCTATCTGGATTAAAAGAAATAATCGCATATTTAATAACAATTTTTTTCGGCCCAATTAGTTTATTTTCATATTAATGATCTATTCTATATGTGAAAAGTATGGAGTACTACACGTAGAGATCCCCGTTGGTGTCTCATTCTTCATTGTTTAGCGGATTCCAGAAAAAAAAAAAAAAGGGAACGACTTGCTAGAGGAGGACCGTTAAGATCCTTTTAAGTATTTGGTAAGAGGGAGTGTCGGTATATTGGAGGCCACAAATGTTCTATCTTGCTGGTCTACCTCAATGGAAGCAAAGTCTACTTTTTGACTATAAAGGATATTGATGCTTATCATTTATAGTTTTTTTTTTTAATTGTACTTATTTGTCCACTCTTAATGAGAGACATAAGTACTTTTATGCAACCTCACTATTTCATTAATTGCTTTTTAATAAAACACAAAGAAGCATATCCACCATTTGTGCTAAAAAAAAAAGAATAGGTCTAAAAAAAACATCCTTCGCTCTAGGTGTAGAAATAAAGTTGAATAGAAATAAATAAAGATCATTACTAAAATTAAAGGGCGAAACATACTAGAACATATCTATCTTATAAAACAATAAGAAATAGAAGGTTCTGACCAAAGAAATTTGCAATTTTCCAATTATCTGACTACATAAGAGAGGGGGGGGGGGGGGGGGGGAACGAAACCTTCAAGCGATAAAATTAAGAGAAATAGAGAGGGCTACGCGGACAAAAACTAAATAAAATGCAAGTTGGAAACTTGATTTTCACCGAGTATAAAAGCAACCAACCCCGATCACTTTGGTTAAGAAAAAAGTATATGTGGACATTTACAGCGACCAAATCTGAATTTTTTTCTGAGTGAAGGAAGACTTTGCAATTGTGATTTAATTACGGGGATTACAAGAAGAAGAAGAAAAAAGATTCTATACGAAATTAGAAATTGAGTACATAAAAATATCAAACAAGCTTGGATGAGGAAAACATTCATTTAAAGGAAATAGAAATATGAACTAAATGAGAATGGAAACAACTACACAAAATATTATTTTACCACTTGTAATTATATTAGTTATGATGTTACACAAAAATGTACACTATACCTGCTATTACTGAAAACCCACAGGTCTTAAATTGAAGATAAGTTTTTAGAACAGATAAAAATATTAACGATTTGTAACAGTTTGCTCAACCTCTGAACCACAAAAAAGCTTGATCAAGAAAAACAACAAATAAAAACTTTCTGTTGTATAAGGTTAGAGCATGAAGAATACTTAATAAAATATTATGCAAATTAAGAGGCATACTGATAGAAAGTATTTTCAAACATTTAGTTAACAAGTAAAAAAATAAATAAATAACATTAATCATTCCCTATATAAAAAAAATAAAAAAGGTTACTTGTTGGAAAATGATGATTTGGTGCAAGCAAATAGAATACAAACAAAATTTTCAGTTTGAGGTTGGATGGAGTTATGTCTATACTGTGTTTATAAGAGATACAGTTTAGTAATAAAATTCTAGGAAAAAGTTTTGAGGTTAGCAATGGGTAAAAGCATTAGCTTTCAAAATAAACAAAAGTTGGTTTTCCTCAAGAATTGCTAAAAAAGTGACTAATTTCTTTATAACTTTTTTTTCCTTCACAAATTCTTAGTATACTTGTAATTAATAAGACAATAATGAGTCAACTAGAAATTGAACAATATAGCATTCACAACAGAAGAAATAAAGGGGGTTGAACTTCAGACATCTATTATCTCCAACATGTGTGATAGTACCTGATACTTTAGGACTCAATGGTCAACTATAATCTTATGGGCACAAATAGTAATGCCCATAAATAGTGATAATTATGACTGAAATTGCCCCTAGGGGAAGCTATCAAGTGATGACATAATATGAGTTCACATCTTTGTTAACCTAAAAGATTAATCTGATAAGTAGATAACAAACTTTTTATTCATGACCATCACTTTCAACAAAAGTTTTTCAACATGGAGCTTTCTTAATCACCCATGAAACTTACATGTGATAACCCTAACTTGAGAATTACATGCCTCTTGACTCAATGTAGATATCACAAGCACCATCAAAAGACACAAGTACGATATGACTAATTGATTATGACATGAGCAATCATTAAAATGTATGACACGTTGAGATTGGATACAAGAGTGTGCCTGTATAAGGACACAAATGATAGATCACAAATTTCGACAATAGCAAAAACAACTAAAATGTAGGAAATAGACATAAGAAATAAAGATTTAAAATATCATAATAAATTCAATTCAATCATTTAGAATTTTGGGTACCAAAATTAGCAATATCGAGTTATTGTATTAACAATATCGTGAACATCGACAATATTGGACAAATATCATGTACAGCGTATTGGGTAGCTCAAAGAATGATATGACATTTCTAACAACGGATATCTAAAACCAATATTTTAAATATCGAATATTGGTAATATATCAGTCAACAAAATTTTATACCAAATATTGTATATTAGATATATTGCAGTATTCACTAAATATCAAATGTCACATCAAACATTTCTTGGATTATAAATATATATGTCATGCCTAATAAATTATATAAATCTATTTAAAACAAGTTACGATCAAAAGGAATATCTACCTTTGCAACTTATATTGAGACTATAAATAACTTGACATTTCTAGATTTTTCTCAAATTTTTTGAGATACAAAAAATAAAATCAATATTTATTGTGTAGTTGTTGGACACACTCGGTAGAACCGCTAACTGATGAGCTTCTGACATGCAGTATTTTCTTAGTGATTCTCCAGGGTGTTTTGGCTCGCAGTAGACCCTGCCTGATCGACTACTAATCTTCTCTATATCTTTCTCATGTATATAGGTCATAGAATTTATGAGCTAATTGATTGGGTAAGATTTTTATAATTGAAAAAGATCTAATGTTACTACTTGGACGATATTTTGGAAATGATACCAGATATCTCACCTCTGAACCAATATATTGATCTATTTCAATCCAACACTATAAACAACACAAGAGTATATATATCATATCAGTTAGGAACGAAGACCGGGACATCGGATGATATACTGGTATATAAACCAATATTTAAAACACTATTCAAAAACCTAGAAAAAAAACATTCATGGGTGGAGATGCCATCTAGAAGCAGGCATTTCATAGACACATGCACATGCACTTATAAGCACACGGACAAGCATGAATAGAAGCACTTTAAACTTGCACATTCATCAACACCCTACCACCAAACCATGCTCGCTCACATGTGCTCAAATCATGCACACAATTATACTAATCAAAGTCATCACTAACATACATACTCACTCACACATGCTCTTGTGCATATCTACACATCGAAAAAGAAGGTTGTGTCTATCTCTACATCTATAATGCTTGCCACAAACACATGTACATGTGCATATGTACACACATAGGAGCACAAGCATACAGACATATTAACAAGAACAACACTCGTCTCTTGCCAAAAATAATGAAATCAACCAACAAACTAATTCAAAATTCAAATGCATCATGACACCTGAATTACACACAAGCTTGTCATGTTCTTGTATTTCCTGTAGGAGTTAAAAATGTGACAGAGAATTGTGTTTTATAGTCATCTTGGCAGTAGACAGGCAAAGCGGATATTGGAGCCAACTAACCAACATATGTTTCACCTTGATGAAAGCATAAAACTATATGAGGATGAAAAAATAGAGAATGTAGAAGAAAAGGAGTCATGAAAGGGAGGGAGATATAGAGAGTTAGGGGTACAATATCATAATTCAACTGTACATGAACTGACTACATAATTAAGTCAAAACCAATCTACCGTAGATGCAATATTTATAATTCATTGTCAACCTTCTGTCCCTCCTTTCACTCCTTATATAACATATGCGCACACCTTCATATTTCATATTGAGAACAAAAAACACAAGTAAAAGTATGCTTTCTCAGTCCCTCAAAATAAATGACATATCATAAAGTGAAAGTTCGTAACTGTCTCCCTACAGGATTTCAATTTTTAAACTTGACAGTAGTTAGGTGCCTTCTTGACCACAATTTGGAACAATAGATTTATATCCAACATATTCAAAGATTTTCTTCGGTGTATATTTAGTAAACCTGGACAAGCATGTGTGGATATAGCTACATCCGAGAAGCCTAGTACATCAGGCATTACATACCATTGAAATATCCAATATTGGACATGGATTCAAGAATTCCTCTGAAATGTCCACAATTTCAGGCTTAATGTTATTTCTCAGCAAACCTTCAGATTGAATTTGTAAAATATATTTTGCAGTAATTTGAGGATTCTGAACTTAATGTTCTTAAATTTTGTTGTGGCTTCAAAATTTTGCCACACAAACTAGCATCTTGGGCATTGTATTGGACTTAGTACCTGATAAAAACTTGTATAAGATGCTGTAATAAGTAAAATAGGACGATGGCTGAACATGAAGCCTTTGAGGTACTTTGACTGATATTCTAGGTAGAAGTTCATATCCTCCTACGCTACATAAACCACCTGGTATTTTTTAAACCACAATCCCCTTTTCGTCTTCCTCTAGAGTTAACTATAATGCATCATCAAGAAATACTACATACTTGAACTATAGTTGCGTTCTATGTGTCAGCTAGATGCAAGAGTAATTTATCTTTTAGCCCTTCTAGTCTACGTAACAAGTGCATTACCCTCACCGGAAAATTTTGGGAGTGCAACATGGTGCTTTAACAGGGGAATGCTAGAAAGCTGTTTGATAATTTGTAAACTTTCAAGTGCAACTCACTAATAGGATGAATAGCATTGAACATCAGGCATTGCTAATGACCAATCATTTTATGGCTCTTTAATGTTATAATTTATTGCAAGACTATGACAATGATAACTTATACTGCCACTAAAAAAATAAGGAAAGTCTTCAAATTAAAACTTGAAAACTGAAAAAATGCATATCGAAATTTTGAGTTATGAAAAACATGAAGAAATATTGAACAATATGATCCTTTACCAGAACCACGTTCAAGACAAGCATAATTTTTACTTTTTGGTCTTTAATCTATAGCGCTCAAGATTATAGAAATGGGTGGTGTTTTGTAATAAAGTGAACCATTAAAAGCCTGCTTGAAATTTATGGGAATGTTTAAAATACCAAATACAGTTTATAATCTCTGACTAATCTAACTATTAGGAGAAGCAAGCAAAATTCCACCCATGAATAATCGATGAGCACAAAAGATAGTGTTCTGAAATTTAATTTCTTTGATTGGTAAAACATCATAGGGATAATAAGTTCAAAATAAAATGTTTGAGAACCATTTGAGTACCAATCTAAGGAAACATGCTTCTTAAAAAAGATATCAGTAAACGAAATTAGGAATAAGGATTCAAATTTATATAAAGTGAGTGCGAGACTAGAAGGCAATAAGTTATATAAAAGCATATAGAATGCAGATACTAGAAAAGAATAACATGCACAATGTGTTACAGGCTTTATACCAACGTTATAAATATTGACTGAAAACTGATCCAAATCATGAATATCGTCTAGGACTTCGAGGTACAAGAGACTATATAAACCCTTCAATAGTGGTATTAATACTGACAAGATTGCCAATATTTTACCAGCATTTTCGATATTGCAGATATAGTACATTCAATATCACCGGTTTTTTATTTATATACGACCGTCCGATACCATACCAGCTTTGAGATTTTAAACCATGGTTTATACTGATGAAGGCAGCTAAGTATACCCATCATATAGGGCGTAAGGGATCCATTTACAAATTACGACGTCAAAGTTATTAATAAAATGCAACTGCAGATAAAACAACAGCTGTTTACAAGTGCAAAATTAAAGATAATAACAATTAAATCAGCAATAAATTGAAAAAATGACATTTTGTAGAATAACGAAAAGCAGCAAACAAGTTAGTGACCAAAGAATTTAAACATAGAGTAGTAGCAACTAGGGTCTATAACAATCGCGAATTGATTTACAAGGGGATTAGGCATGAAAGTATTGGATTAGAAATCAAATTAAATATCAACAAGATGCTAGTTTAACGCATATCAAGCATGACAAGCCAACCACGTAAGGAGAAGTAATAAGAATATTCCGACAGAGGTTTCTGCCACTTTGATGCCAGATATTGACCATTAGCTAACAAAATTAGTGATATGGACACTAATTTGTAGTGGATGTTATAAACTGCCGGAATAAACGCTCAAAGAAAAGACATTGAACCTAGAAGCAGTTTTCAGGTCATCAAACTTGTAAAGTAAATGCAAGTGTAGATTATAGAAAATTTCATGTCAAACAGAATCCTAGTTTATCTCATACCAAGTATGATAAGCAACAAATGAAGGAAAGATGTTTAAAGAATTTTACTGCAAGTTCCCGCCGCTCTGCTGCCAGAGATTAATGATATCTGTGGCCTGATTGAGCAAGATAATGATCCTCTTCTGTGAGATCCACGGCTTCTCCTCAAGCTTCGACTTGAGCTCCTCCCAGGCGTCCTTCCTGGGCCAGAAATAGTACGGGCTCAGCGGCACGGAGCCGTAACCCGGTATCACCTGGTCCAGCGCCAGCCCAATGTTTTTCTCCATCCAAATGAACTTCAGGACAAGCCGCGGCTTCTCAAGTCCCTTGACGACCACCCCCAGCGTCTTCTCCTGCCCATTATTTTAAAAACCCCAATTAAGTTGAAGGAAATTGAATTAAGGAAAGAGAGGGGAAGCGGATATTTTTACCTTAGCTTGTTCCTGCTCTTGCTCTTCTTCGGAGATTCCGAGTGCCTCGGCAGCGGCGAAAGCGGAGAATGACCATGGCTTGCTGAGTTGTTTCCAGGGAAGGTGACGAGATGCGAAGAATAGGGTGGGTTTAGGCGGGAGAGGGGAGATTTTGGTGGGGAGATTTCGATGGTTCGATTGGAATTTTATCTGAGAAGTTGGAGGACATAAATAGGTTGCGTTCATGGAGATTGAAGTCATTAGTTTTGGGCCAAAATTGATGGTGGGGGATGAGGAGATTCTAGGGGGAAGGGGATGATGCAAGTGTTTCGTTGCCCCTCCTCTTGGTTTTATTTTGTCCCTCTTTATTTTTTTTTGGGGCGGATTTGGGAAATTCTAAATGCGCACCTCACTCGATCTAGTGAGCACCATTTTCCCCTATGTTGTAAATGACTTTACCAGAGGATGTGGTGCTCACCACGTAAATGTGATAAGCATTTAGAATTTCACGGCGGATTCCGGATAAGGAGTATGTTTTCCCATATAAATATTGGTTGTTTTAATTTTTTTATTTTTCCTTTCCTTATTCCTCTATCTTTTCCTTTTTTTTTTCTCTTGATCAGCAAAAAAAATATTGGATTTTTTTTTTTTTTTTTTTTTTTTTTTACCTTCTCTCCCATTTTTTCGTGCTTATTTCTTCTTCCTCTTACTTCTCTATGGCTGTCCAAAAAACTTAAAAACACTCGCGTAGCCCGACCTATATGTATTATGGGTCCAGCAATGCAAGGACCAGGTTGGGACCAAATTTTAATCCGGTTAACCGGGCAAATCCGAGTTCATCCCTCCACAATAATTCTCGATTGGCCAGACCTAGCTCGAGACCTAGGGAATTCTTAGAAAAAAATATTAAAATATTATCAATTGCTATGTTTGAACCTTGATCATCTAGGTAAAAAAGCTAGTTATCCTAGCTGAACTAGAAAATAGTGGATTATTGTGAATATCCTTTTTTAAGTTACGTGAACACATTGTGATAGGTAAAATACATACTGAAAAATGAATATTTTCTCAATTCCGTGAGGAATAATAATACAATATTTCTTAAAAGAAATTCACGTGATTTATAAATGTTTTTCCAAACTTGAGAAGAAAAATTAGCATCGTTTCTTTAGTGCCTCAAATCACACACCGGTGGATCTAGCAATATGTTCAAAGATTGTAGAAGACATTGCAGGTAGGTACACCAAAAATATAGGCAGTAGGATATACAAGGCCCTTACAAAGTAACATACACAGACCACACACGCGTGCACACACATGCATGCACACACACAATAGAATAATGCAAATAAGTTGATAGCTCGCCCAAGTTATCTGAACTGTAGATTATTTCCACTATTTTTAATAATTTTTTAAATTATTTTTTTTGCATTGTAATCTCAACCCTCTAGAAATCACTCATTCCCAATTTATTACGGTTATTACCATTCAATCAAATAGATACCAAATTAACGGTTTTCGTTGAATATAATATTTTGTATCCACATGGTGGAGTGGAATATTAATTTCAAAATCAATAAAATTTAATCCTTAAGAATGTATTATGGTGAAGATCATGATTGTAAAAATTTTTTATGAAGGTGTGAATGTGTGTGTGTATATATATATAAAGAGAGAGAGAGAGAGAGGTGGAGAGAGGGATTACTATAAATTAGCAACTAGATAAGTTTAGTTACGTGAGTCAGTGGTAAAAAAGCAAAAGTCCCTTTTTTTAAAAATTATATAACTTGATGGAAGACCAAATCAAAACAAAAATCCAAAAAATTGAGTATGAGTGAAAATTAATAGGACGATATCATAATGCAAAAAAAAATTAAATTTTTTTTTTAGAGATAGTAGAAATAGAATGCAGCTCAGCTAATTTATGTGAATCAACGACTCATTTCTATTATATATATATATATATATATATATATATATATATATATATATATATATATATATATATATATATATATATATATATATATATATATATATATATATTAGGAATTTTGATAGATGAGCCACCAGTTTAGGAAAACTTATGCAAGCTAGCGGCAAAAAAATAATAATTTAATAATTTTTCTTTATTTTTTTTAGAATTAGGATCTCTAGCTCCTTAACTTTTTTAAGATTAAACTTCATGAATTTTGAAGCTCATTTAAATTTCATGAATTTTGGATCTCATTTACCTTTTCATCCAGTGGATAAAAATATTTTATTTATTGAAAATCGTTAATTTTTGTATCAACTTGATAGAGAACTACATCAAAACTGGAACTCAAAAAATTGGATATGAGTGAACTATAAAGGTTCGAGAACATAATTCAAAATAAAAGTTTTAAAAATTTATTAGAGATAATAAAAATAAACTTTAGCTCAGGTAAATTGCGTGAGTTGTCAGCTTATTTCCATTATTCTTATATATATATATATATATATATATATATATATATATATATATATGAGAAAAATAAAAATGAGCTGATAACTTATATAAGTTATCTGAGCTGTAGTTCATTTCCACTATCTCCAATAATATTTTTTAAAAAATTTATTTTGGATTATAATATCGATATCCTAGAGTTCACTCATAATCAATTTCTTGGGTTTTAGTTTTGATTTGGACCTCCATCAAGTTAACACAAATTTAATAGTTTTAAATAAATAAAATATTTTGTATGCACTTGATGAAAGGGTAATTAACTCCAAAATTTATGAAATTTAATCCGAAAGAAGTTAAGGAGGTAAAGAGAGTAATTGTTAAAAGAAATTGAAGAAAAATTATTGGATAATTATAGTTTCACTGCTAACTTAAGTAATTTTTCGTGAGCTGACGACTCACCTACAATAATTCTGTATATATATATATATATATATATATACAGAGAGAGAGAGAAATGGAAATGAGTTGACAGCTCACGCAAGTTACCTGAGTTGCAGTTCATTTCCACTATCTCCAATGATTTTTCCCAAATTGTTTTTTATTATGATCTCGACCTCCTAGGGTTCAAAAATACCCAATTTCTTGGGTTTTAATTTTGATTTGGTCATCCATTAAGCTAGCACAAAATTAATAATTTTCAATGAATAAAATTTTTTGTATGTACTTGATGAAAGAGTAAATAAACTGCAAAATTTAAAAAATTTAATCTGAAAGAAGTTAAGGAAGTAGAGATAGTAATTAGAAAATAAATTGAAGAAAAATCATTGGATCATTATAGTTTTGCCGCTAGCTAACGTAATTTTTCCTGAGCTGACAGCTCATCTACAGTAATCCCATATCAATATAAATATATATATATATATATATATATATATATATATATAGAGAGAGAGAGAGAGAGAGAGAGAGAGAGAGAGAGAGAGAAGGAAGGAAATGAGCTGATAGCTCATGCAAGTTACCTGAGTTGCAGTTCATTTCCACACATCTCCAATGATTTTTTCCAAAAAAAAATTTGGATTATGATCTCGACCTCCTAGGGTTCACAAATACCCAATTCTTGGGTTTTAATTTTGATTTGGTCCTCCATCAAGCTAACACAAAATTAATGGTTTTCAATGAATAAAATATTTTGTATGTACTTTATGAAAGAGTAAATGAACTGCAAAAATTATGAAATTTAATCTGAAAGAAGTTAAGGAAGTAGGGATAGTAATTATAAAAAAAAAATTGAAGAAAATTATTGGATCTTTAAAGCTTTGCCGCTAGCTCACGTAATTTTTCCTGAGTTGGCAGCTCACCTGCAGTAATCCCATATATATATTTATATATATTTATATATATATATATATATATATATATATATATATATATATATATACATATATACATATACATATATATATATATATATATATATACATATATACATATACATATATATATATATAAATATATATATACATATACATATATATATATACGTATATACATATATATATACGTATATATATATACGTATATACATATATATATACGTATATATATATATATATATATATATATATATATATATATATATATATATATATATATATATATATATATATATATATATATATATATATATATATATATATATATATATATATATATATATATATATATATATATATATATATATATATATATATATATATATATATATATATATATATATATATATATATATATATATATATATATATATATATATATATATATATATATATATATATATATATATATATATATATATATATATATATATATATATATATATATATATATATACATACATCTATACATATATATATATATATATATATATATATATATATATATATATATATATATATATATATATATATATACATACATCTATACATATATATATATATATATATATATATATATATATATATATATATATATATATATATATATATATATATATATATATATATATATATATATATATATATATATATATATATATATATATATATATATATATATATATATATATATATATCATTTAACTATAAGTAAATAAATAGAAAAGATCCAATAATTTTTTATCAAAAGAAATATGAAATCAAAGATATACATATGTATACCAGAATATGTTCCTCATGAGAGTCCAGATATCGTATCAAAAGAGAGCAAACTATGAGAAATAAAAAAAAATATACAAAATCTGTATGCATATAACAAAGAGAATAAGGAAACTGGATATATGCATCATATACAAGCCAAAAGAAAGATATACAAAAGAAAAAGATGGTGCTCCTCTCACTGGTGTCTATGTCCTGCATTAATTTGATAAATTTAGAAAATCGGTAAGCAAAATAGTAATTAATAAGATAATAATTTAATTTATAAAAACAATGTTTAGTTTGCTTCGCAAGCCTCCATCAACTGAAGGTTGTGGCCTTATGCAGAGCCAATGGGATTGATTGGCTAAATGATGGCCGGAGGAGGAAGGTAGCAAAATAAAGGAGAGGAGGAAAATCATAAGGTTAAAAATGATGTATTGATGTCACTTCCTGCCGGCGAAAACTCTCTTCGTCCTGCATCATCTTGCAAATAAGGGAGAGGAAGAAAAATAAAAATAAAAATTTAAATTTAATTTTGAGTGACTCTCTCCCTCTATTTCTAGTTGGAAACTATCTCTAAGTAACAAGTTAAGACAAGTAGCATTTATTTTAATTCTACTTTTCTATTGTTTATATGTTTATATCAATTTAGACTACTTTGATCATTTTCTTCTTTATTGAATTGAAATAATGTGACTTCACATTTAAGCAAATTATTGAAAATCAAAGTGTTTGAAAATTGAATCTAAGATCTTGCCCATAGTTAACCTCTTTTCAGTGAACTTAAAATGAATCTATTGATTATTATTTATTTTTTTTCAAGGAAAATAATTTCTAAATAATTTTTAGGAGAATTAGAGATAATTGGAATTTATCATTCCGAGCCTCACAAATGTAATTAGCTCCATTTTTGTTCTCCGACTCATAGCAAGTGGGTTGTCTATAAAATTAGCTTGTACACAAATGCAAGCTCATTTAGGTGTAGTGGAAGTGGGCTCATAATTACTTAAAATAAATGTAATTAGCTTATAACATAATTTTATTAACCATAAATTTATCAATTGTTGCTAATTATTGTCATTGATGTTCTAAATATATTTAAATTAAATCTATTACTTGAAATAAATCAGGACGTTGCTCGGTATTACCCAAGAAAATTTTGGTTTATTAACCCGTGGTGTTAATTTCTTAATATTATTATGATATGGTAATAAATAGATGTTTACTTGCTACATGTTTATTATTTATTTATTTTAAGAAATAGTAATAAATAGATATTATTATTTATTTATTTTCAGAAAAATAACTTCCGTTGATAGACTAACCCTAAAGGGAATAAAATGTGCTGACTTGGTTAATTGATCCACAATTGCCATGTAACCATTACCTATGTATCTTAGGTAATGACATCAATCTAGTGTTTTTGCATACCACTATGTTTTGATAGGCTAATTTTAAAGTATTAGCCTATGTGCTATTTAGAACACTTGTAAAAAGTGCCAAATTTTGAGAAAATTCCTAAAACCTATAAATTCTAAATCAAGAGATATGAGAAGAAACATTATCAACGTCTCACAATTGTTGAAATTTATCATTCAATTTTACGAAAATATAAAATATGTGGTCATATATGCGATAATTACAATCCCATAATATCGTTAGCATGATACTAGACATATTGTATATGATATGTAATACACAACATGAAATATATTGATATGACAGGGAACTGTAGTCTGGCACGACATATTTGAATTCGATCAACACCTTTGGCATGCATGGCTTAACACGATCTTGGCACTCTATTTGGACATGACATATGACATACAATATGACATAACTGGTACTTAATATAGTTGCATGATATATGGTACCTTATGTATAGAATATAGTACATGATAATTAAACCTAACAGCATGACATGATTGAACAACACTTGAATATCTAATATATAATGTGCATGATAAATCATTGAAACATGATGACAAGATTCAAATACCTTGATTACATGGAAATAAAGTATCTTTGTGATATGCTTGTATGTGATCCTGAATTATATTTATTCTTGAATTCAAATTTCTAGTAAGGATATGTATACAATCTGATTTGGCATGCTATAATGTTCTGTAGGTTCATCTATATCGTGTATTATTAATATGAGAATTGGAAAAAACTATATAATGGCATGATTACATGATAATTGAACCTGACAGCATGACATGATTGAACAACACTTGAATATCTAATACATAATGTGCATGATAAATCATGGAGACATGATGACAAGATTCAAATGCCTTGATTACATAGAAATAAAGTATCTTTGTGATATGCTTGTATGTGATCCTAAATTATATTTATTCTTGAATTCAAATTTCTAGTAAGGATATGTATACTATCTGATTTGGTATGCTATAATGTTCTATTGGTTCATCTATATCGTGTATTATTAATATGAGAATTGGGAAAACTATATAATGGATAAAAACTGTCATATAAGGATTAATATAATACTAAGACCGAGAATATTTTACTTCAGCGGCCTGGCTGATACTGATCACTGAGTGATGATTAGTACCTAGTATGATGTGTCTATTAGTGTAATACAATATTAGGTGTGAACAGTAATATCTAGTGATATGTTATGGTTTTTTAATATAGTTCTAGTTTTTATATGCTCACTCTTGGAAATAAGAAGTGGAATAGGAAAAATAGTATTTTATTGTCAAATAAAATAAGAAGAGTATTATTCTATTCGTTGCTTAGAATAAAATTGAAAAGTACTGATGAGAAACTAATAAAAAGATAATATATTACTTAGTTCCTTGAGTTTTAAGATTACTTCTAACCAAAAATGAGTGAAAAGAAAAAAGAAAGTAGGGGTACCAAAAATGAGCCACGTTATCCAATGGAAGTAATATAAAATTCTCTTATTGGCTAAACAAATAAATAAAATAGTGAAAATAACATTACTTCCATCACTTCTATTTTACTTTCAAGCAAGTAAAGACACCCTTAGATAATGGTC
The DNA here is from genome assembly GCA_036321105.1 of Dracaena cambodiana. Classification (NCBI taxonomy): domain Eukaryota; kingdom Viridiplantae; phylum Streptophyta; class Magnoliopsida; order Asparagales; family Asparagaceae; genus Dracaena; species Dracaena cambodiana. Next base: position 27,826,583 of record JAYEPQ010000001.1, read on the forward strand.
AGACCTGTATATACATGTTCACCATCTAATTATTTGCATGATTTTTTACATGTTACACCATGCTACTTGTTTCTACACTTCCGATTTTGCTTATGTTTGACTAGTATAATTGATACAGGACGTTTATATTCACGAATATTTGATACTTATAAAAGTACACCCCGTTTTCTATACATACTACTTGTCAGGTTTAATCCCCTGGATTCTAAGCCTTACATTGTAGATAGGAGATGGAGAGTCGAGCATTTAGTTCAGAGTTAGATAGTAGAACTAATATGGTTCAGTGTCCAGTAGGCGGCTAGGTCGAACATGCATTAATCAGCATGATATTTGTGTGGTAGCCCAACCTGATAGGAGAAGAGAGGCAGAGCCTAATTAGACTGTTAGTGACATACGAAAATTAATGGAGGCAATTCGTAGAAGAAACCTAGTTCATTTCATTCCACCTTTACCAAGGACACTGGACCTTGGTAGATTCAGATACTATGTCATCACCAAATCCATACTGGGCTCACATCAGTATAAATTTAGCATGCACCTATAATTATAAGTGAAAAGTATAGTAATTTTAGTTTATTTTATGCACTCATAATTCAATTTTGGTGATTAATACAAGAAATTAATGATAAATTATTTTTATTGATCAAAATCTCCACTTTATTGTTTTTCTAGTATTTTATGGCCTTTCTGCAGGGTTTTATGTGGAAGGAAATTGAAAAATCGAAGCAAACATTAGCCTAAACTGGCTAATTGATAGGTTTTGCTATCGACAACCATATGTGGACTGTCAACTGCCAACCACTATATCAGAAATTGAATTACATGAGAGCAACTATTGATGTGGCTTTCAATACGACTTTGGACAGTCACGATGGCTTGAACCAATATTTGAAGATTTTTGATGTAAAAAGAGTTTCCTTTTAATAAAATTCTTGTTAGGATTTTTGAGATGCTATAAATATCCAATATAATTCAGAGTTTTAGAGATATAATAAATGAAATAATAGAGAGGAGATAGTATGGAATTAATAATATTTGTTTTTTAGAGAGATTTTGAGAATAGATTTGCACTCTTTCATAGTTATTAATATAATAATCTCTTTTATTCATATATTGATGGTTATGATGAGTATGAGCAGGAAAATCACTTTGTTTGTTCAGATAAGGTAACAAACCCTAGAAAATTTACTGGTATGTATTTATTAGTATAAGATTTGTTTATCATGCTTAATCGTTTTACATAAAGTTGATAATTTTGGTTCCTTATTATATTATTAGGATTTAAATATATTCTTGAGTATATAGTTTGATGGTATATTCATTACTTAGTTTTTGTTAGACTGTAGACTTTCTAAGCACAGTGTATACTTAGAATTTGAATGTTTATTTTTATTATTCATATGCATGCTTAGATTAACTCAAAACATTTATACGATTAATCAGAGAAAACAGCCAAATTATCAAGTTTGCAATTTTATTTATTTTTGTGCTTCAAAAATATATTTTCCCATTAAAGGAAGACCACATGATCTGTGCAACTGATGTAACTAAGCATAAACATAAACAATAAATTATTCTATGGGGAGTTAACTTATCTTACCAATAATTTTTTCTAGATAATTAATAATCTTTCAATCTTAAGTTTAGTAAATTAAAAGTTCAATCCTTTTATTCTGAAATCTATTTCATTTATAAGTATCTATGCCGATGGTTGAAGACTTCCAAGTTTGTTTGCTCAGCTATGATCAATGTTGCTAGTGACTTGATTAGTTCAAAGTTGGGTGTACCAAATGCATATTTTCAAGTATACAACTTGCGAAACTTGATGTGAAAAATCTGCTACAAATATATAGTGTCGGTGTAGCACTTTACAGGTCGTTCCCATAGTGATCTAGGATGTTTTTGCATTCTCACTAATTCTTTAGTCCTAGCAGATTAACTACGATTTCTAAGTTGGATTTGAATTATCCTAATTAGTATAGGATATAGAATCCACTAGTTTTCAACCATGTATTACTTCTATTATCTTCTTCCTATCATAAAAATTGATCTTTTAGTTTTAATCTTTACTTAAAGTGTTCTAAACATGTGTTATCAAGTGGTGTGCAAGTATAACGCATCAAAAAATATAACTTTTCATAAAAATAAACCAAATCATTAGATAACTCTATGAAAAAAGATGAAAAGTAAAAACCCCAAACTCTAATTAAGTATAGGCTATCAAGATATCTAATTCAAGTATAACCTATCAAAGTATTAATTTACGAGTTGTTATATTTTAATATTTTTATTGAAAAATCTTATCTTTATTATTTTATTTAGGAAGAAAATACTAGAGAACAACTATATGGTGGATTCCTAGTTTCATATACATCTTAAAACTAAATTAAATTAGCTACTCATACTCCTAATTAAAAAGATCATATTTTTCCTAGAATATGATTAAAGTTTTACACTAGAAAGCAAGATAAATCTATGTAGAAAGCAATTAGAAGAAAGTTACCTAAGAAATAATGATTAACAGAAAAGGGTACCCATGGAGTCGGTATGGCGGCCGTCACTCCTTCAGCAAACTCTAATTTTATTCAATAAAATTCAAGTACAAAATTACATCATAAACCCTAAATTATAAGGATATGACCAATATATAGGATTCGGAGAATCAAACCCTACTTTAAGTACAAGTGAGAAACTGCAAAATTACATCGAAGCCCCCGTAAAAATCTCATAACAAGTGGGACACATTGAGCCACCAATTGGCTGCAAATACCTCCAAATAGTGGCAAAAGTTGATATTCTGGGCTTCAACTTTCTTCTACATGAATTTTTTGTTCTTTTCCTTTGATTGAATTGACTGTATGGATCTTTGACTCTCTACAGTATCATGGTTTTGTAGCTTTGACCACTTTTAACTCTTTTCTGAACTTGATTTCCTAATTTGGCTCTGAGTTTATGTCATTTCCTTGTAGAAATAGGTTTACCTGAAAACACACTAAAAATACCCTAGTAGTATTATTTAAATTAAAAAAATAGATAATATGGAGGCTATAAATATGCAATATTTGGCACTCATCACACCTCACACCTATCTTTTGCTTGTTATCGAGCAAAACCTAAACCTAAAAAGAAAAAGAAAAATCCCAACTCACTTTCGCAGGAATCGCGATTGCACTTAGCACGTGCAACAAACTGTTAAACCTCTAGATTACACTAGTGGACGAGTTGTGTCTCGTGAGGGTTTGCAGTGAATATACCCACAAAATTTGTGAAGATGTTAGATTAAGGAATAAAGAAAAATAATGATAACCAAAAATCAATAAAAAAAAAATTTTTATACAGAAGAAAGAAAATTCTTTTTTTTAATAATATTTTCTTCAATTAATCTCACTAATATACAAACTCAAGAACGCATTTAGAATATCAATTTTCAAGTCAAGTATCATATCAAATACACTTATCATTTTAAACAAAAATTTAAATCCTATCTTTCAATACCCACTAATAGATAATTCATTGGCTCATATACATCTACGTGTACGTGTGATAGTCTACTTCGGTCTTAAACTCCAATTCTAACTTATAATTCATCTCCTCTCTCATAATATTTTTTTTATTTTTTTAAGAATATTTCACTTTTCATGTGAATATTCATACTTGCTTAGGCGCAAAAGACCCGATTACTCGGATCATACTCTTTTTTTCTTCTCTGAAGCATTGTCTTAAATACCAAACTCACCCATTTTTTCTTCTCTTTTTTTTTATTTCTAAGGCTATTGCCTTAAATACCAGGCTCACCCTTGTTTAGAGAGAGAAGACTACTCAATCATTATCATTTTTGTTCTTAACCTTATAAATTATTGTGAAGTAAAAAATATATGTATATTTTTACTTTAAAATTACTGTTAGTGATATTTATTTTTTGAATTTTAATATTTTTTATAAAATTCTTAGTGTATCATCCATTCTACTCTCCTATCAAATTTCAAATCTAAATTTATTCTTTTATTTGTAATTAGGTTGATTTATTGAAGAAAATATATAATAATTTTTTTACTTTTATTTTTTTAAGTTTTTTTAATTAGTTACCCTAAAAACTACTCGAAGTGTAAAATCAAGAAACCCCCAAAACAATCTAAAAAAAAATAAAAATCCTAGAATAAAAACTAAAAATCCTAGAAAAATAAAAAATAAATAAAGAAAATAAAAATCTCATAATCCACTCTCCCACACCTAAACTTGTGTATACCCTCAGACACAAATCATTGGTGTCATCCTCTTTACCTTCTACTGGACTCTCCGGGTGCACGACGTGCACGTGTAGTAGAAGTCTCTCCACGGTCAATTTGTTTCAATCGACGCTAAATTTTCCAAGACCATGGCAGACAATATTGATTTGCTCAGTGGGATCCGCTGGTAAGTCTTGGTCGAAAAAGACGTCATCCTCCTCCTCTTGTGTTAATTCAGTGGTTGTTGGCGAAATTTCCTGCTAATGAGATTATCTGTCATGAAGAGAGAGATTCATAAATGAAAAGAAAATTATTTTCGTGAGTTATGTTCTATTTTCTATAGAAACTGAAGCGCGGATCACTTTTCTCAGGTTCGCAAACCTAATAACTGGGGTGGGCCCCATAAAATCTCGTTATCTGTTATAAGAGTAGCAAGCAAAGTCATTTGAACTACGCATCTAAAGTTCAAGATCTACATTCTATCTATAATTGAATAAATTCACGAATCTAAAGTTCAAGATCCGTATTTTGTCTACAGTCAAATAGATCCGCGAATCTCAAGCTCAAGATCTGCATTCTGGCTATAGTAAAATAGAAGCCATGAATTTAAAATTCAGTTACGATCTAGAGGATTGAGGACGCAAGTTATAAATTCTGGAGATTTAATACAAATTTACCAGATCATAGGGCAAAAAATTAATACTTAGATCATGGAGATCGACAGTTGAACAGTTACATCAGCTCAAGAGTCTCCAAAACTCGATAAAAAGCCCGAATCAAGGTAGAAAAGGGACCGAAGGCCGAAAATAGGAGATCAATATGATATAGAGAGTCCTCTTGCTGTTGAGAGTTCAAAACATTTGCCAACTAAAAAAATTTGTGCGGAGTGTCAATGGAGAGCAGGATTGTCCTCCACACCTACTATAGAAGCTAGCCTTAAATAAAGAGAGAATTCAATTTTCCTCATTTTCTGTAAACAGAAAACTGTTAAAATTGTAATCTTTTATTGAAACATTCAAATAAAGAAATTATTTTACAATTTTTATGGTGAACAGAAAATTGACGACTCCACTGGGGAGCCCTATCATCTCTGATGATATGATTGTAGCTCAATCTGACAGCATTCTAGTTGGCAGTATAATCGACTCACTTTTCATTGAGTTCGACCATGAGAAATACGATGAATCTCCTTTCTTCCGGCTCTAGGAGCCCTAACTCCTTACGGAAGTGCCGTACGGTCTCCAACAACTTGACCTCTAAAGAAGTCTCAATGACAACAGTTCAAGCGAAGGACTCTACGGACCAATCTGGTCTAAAAGGAGACGACTCCTCTCCTTCACCAATACAGAACTTAGAGCTAAGACTCATGATCTTCTTGAGAAAATGGATTAGGATCCCCATGATAATAAGGGAAAACGACTATTATCCGCTTGTCAGAATGATGATGCGGAGAACAAGGTTCTTCTCACTCGTATGATAAGAAGGAACCTAAGAAGAAGTAAGCCTCGCGCTCTTCGCAAGGCCATGCAGCAACAAAAAATTATCAAACCACCATTGCAAGGACCTACCATCCAAGTATGGAGGCCAAAACGCGAAGGAGTGGTTCCAGAAAGAAAGAAAAATCAAGATGCAGATGGGTTTACTCGCGTTTCATACAGGAAACAGCATACATCCACCAAATTTATTTATAATTACAAACGCGGAGTTTACATTCGCGTTCCTATTACCAGACGAGGGCCTCATTCTCATGCCTCGGGAGAAAAACGTGATTTCCATGATCACGTTCTTAAAAGTGGGCGCGAAATTCAAATTCACGTACCAAGCAGAAAACTTGGTTTTCAAAAACGTGTTTCCGAAGAAGAGTCTACTCTAAGGCAAAAGTTCATTCACGAACTGTACTAGTTAAGGTGAAATTTGCTCCGGAGATCTTCAAAAGAATAGAAACTCCTATTCCAAGGATATCTTTCGGAGAGTTCCAATGATCAAAAGAGTTCCAGAATAAGAGATCTTAGGAAACTTCTTAATAAAAAAAGAGAAGAATCCCGAGTATCTTATTGTCATTGTGAACAACTGATCAATACAGTACTATCGCACTATCATTGTGTGGCTGCTGCTCCAGCTAAAGAGTCGATTTTTAATCGACTTACAATATCCTCATCTCAACCATCAAAGAGAAGACGATGTAACAAGTAGGAGTTCTCTGAACCTGAATATCCCGAAATGTCATCTAATATGATAAGTTTCGGGGAGGAGAAGAAGAAGAAGAAGTCAAAGAAAGTCTCTAAAAAGATTCTTCTGATTTTGAACACTCTTCAAGCTTGAAGAGTCTGTTTAGCGATGTACGGGGTGTTTTTCAGAACACTCGACTTAAAATGGGACTAACAATCCCAGTAAATCATAGATAAATAGCTGGAGTCTCTTCTGATGAAGAAGACATAGTTAAATCAGTCATGGCTGAATCTAAGACATCAGATTCATTCCTTGAAGACTCCGCTTCCACATACATGGCATAGAATGCTACTCCGGAAGAAATCATGCGGAGGATGGATGAGCAAAATAGAAACATCCAACAACAGCAAAATACCATCAATGGATTGCAAAACATACTTCATGTTTTGCTAGAATTGGAGAGAATAAGGGTCAAGAGCACGAGAGAATCCTCTTCAAGAGCTCCACCACATGACCCAGGAGCTGACAAAGGGAAGAATATAGAAGGAGAAGATCACATTCCCCATGCGAATGAAGATGAAAATAATGAGGGTGACCGCGAAGATGAAGACAATCACTCTATACATTCTCATCAGCAAGAAGGAACCCTAAATCAAGAAGGAAATGCAAACACAGTTTGGATGGAGAGCTTTCAGAACCAATTGAGACCATATCTGGTGGAATGGGAAAATATACCATTCCCGCAGAATTACAAGTAATTAAAACTCAAGTCATTTGATGGTAAAGGGTCGCCAAATTAGCACTTTACTATTTTAAATCTCAAATAGGGCATTTAACTGGAAATGACCCAATCATTACACAAGTGTTTGTTAGTACCTTAATAGGATTAGCATTTGAATGGTTTTGGAGATTGGAACCGGAAACTATCAACTCATGGAATGATATTGAGAAAGCCTTTTTGACAAGGCTTTACGAAGATGATATGGAGGTTTCAATGCCTAAACTCTTGGCCACCAAGCATAAAAAAAAGAGAATCAGCTCGAGACTTTATAAAAAGATTCAGAAATAATTTCCTTAGATGTCCTCATGGAATACCAGAAAAGACTTTGGTAGAAACATATCGACATAATTTCTAAACTAAAATTCTGGCTAGAATGGGGGCTGTAAAATTCTCAATCTGGAAAGATCTTTCTTCGTAAGCCGAAGAAGCTGATGAGATAACACAAAGACTCGAAGAAGAAGGAGAAGGAGAAAAACAAAGACAAAATAACAATCATAGGTATCGATCCAAGGGACATAAAGAGAAAGAAACAATGATGACTGATACTCCACTGTCAACAAAGTCTTCTCCGAAACCTCCTCCTCAATCACGGTTTTCTCAAAAGCAATATTCTTTTAAAGATGAGCACACCAAATCCATCTTCAATTTTCTCATGATAAAGAATATGCTGAAGATACTAGAGTTTAAGCGTCTTGAAGAAGCAGGAAAGGTTAATGATCCTAATTATTGTGTGTATTACAGGATCATTAATCACCCTACGCAGCATTGCTATGTTCTCAAAGACAAGATTCAAATTTTGGTGGATGCTAAAGTCGTTAAGCTTCAAGAATACCAGAAGGTAATCGCGAACATGGTGACTTTCAGATTCGGCAAAGCACCAATTGGATAGAGTCAACTATTCAGAATGGAGTGTAACCCATTCCCAAAGGCATGATGAAAGTCATAAACTATGATCCGCATCAACGGCAGAACAAAGGATTATGTCCTTTTGAAACTGACAAAGGCGAAATAATATGGGTGCATCCAGATCTTCTTGATGATAAGTAGTGAACTTTAAGCTCATCTAAGAAGACGCAGAAAGAGAAGATTCTTACTTCCAACGTTGTCACTATAATTTCAGAAGATGATACAAATGTTCCTATTCTGACGAATTCAGAAGAGATAGCTAAAGATTCTCTAGCGATTAACGCAGATCGACCTATCTCTGGGACACGTTCAAGAAGAGACTACTTGAAGAATTACAAGAAAGTAGCAGAACCTCAACCACCTCCAGAGAAGAACAAGCAAAAGGAGTTCAAGTTTGATAAAGCTATAAGAAACAACGGTAAAGAGGTTACAGAAAGTTCCAAGAAGTCATTCCAATTTGATATATTGGCACAATTGGCCAATATTCCTGCGAGCATTACCTTGTATGAGCTCCTAAATCTCTCTAAACCAACTAGAGAAGGTTTAAGAGAAGCTCTGCAAGATTCTGAAGTGTTTCTGATGCAAATGTCCGAAACAATTGAAAAAGAAGAAGTCTGTGCAGTATGTCATCAGGCTTTAAGAGAAAAAAATCCTTTGCATAACTTTCTCTCCAGAGGATATGCAAGTCAAAACTAATAAGCATCATCGCTGTATGTATTACAAAGAATACATAGGGTCATCAGAGATTGACCACATTCAAATTGATCCTGAATCTGCTTTGAGTATAATGCCGCGAAGAGTGTTACGGTATCTTGGAGTCCCAATGAGCAGATTAGTAATAATGAATACTACCATCTTTGGATTTAATGCCAATGGTAGTAGACCGTTGGGCAAAATAAAGCTAAAATTTCAGATTGGCGATTTAAAAACGGAGGTCACATGCTATGTGATAGATACTGACAAGTCTTACAATCTTCTGCTTGGAAGGCCCTGGATCTATATTAATCTCATTGTTCCGTCTACACTTCATCAGTGCATGAAATACGTGGATAAAGATGGGAACGTGAAGACTCTGGTGGCAGAGAAGCAACCCTTTAAAGGAGTTGAAAACTATTTTACCGATGCATTGCTATATCAAGACACGTTTGATGCCTTAGAACAATCTGCTCCAGAGGCATCTGATAGTGACAATGATGCTGATACAGATTAGGATCTGAAGATTTAGAGTCTGATGATATAATTTCGGATGGAAAACCCATTGTAATAAGCCTTGAAGGCCTTGATATGAATGACACCACCCATTCTGACGGTGAGTGGATAATAAATGAAGATATAGTATTTGTTTATTTTTCTAGTATTGATTCTAAAAAATACTAGCACTAATGTCGTCAATGATTACCTAATTAAAATATACTCTTTAGCTTCTTTTCAAACACCAATCCGATCATCCTTTTATGAACAAAGTGATGACGAGGGAGATGCGAATGAAGCCATTTTTGAAGTTCCTCCTCGGGACAAAATTCAGAAACCTATAATATTTGGAAAAGTGAATAATAAAAGTAGAGCAAAATATTTAGGTTCTGACGAACAACAGGAAAATCTCGAGTTCTTCCATTATGGTGAAAATTATCATAAGTTAATGAGAAAAATGGGATACAACCTAACCAAAGACAGGGGGTTGAGATTCGAAAAAGAAAGGAAAGTGATCCTTCAACCCTCTATTCCAAAAGAAAAAAGTCAGATTACTACCATAAAACTAGCAGGGGGTTGGGATATGTTACCACTTTCCAAGATCTTTCAGATGAGAAATCTGAAGAAAAACAACCAAATCATTCATCAGAATCATCCTGCTGGGATTCAGATGTGAGTGTTGGCATCATTTTTCGCAAAGTTTCTGTTAATATAGTCTCCATGAACCAAGAGAACGAAGATACTGATGAAATTCCGCTAATCAAAGATGATCATTGGACAAAACATCTTAATATGAAGTAGAAAATTCAGTTTGAACAATGTGAACCTCCAACTGAAGATAATGTGATCCAAAAAAATATGGGAGACGAAACTAATCCTAAACCCATATTTATAAGCGAAAATTTATCTTCGAAAGAAAAAGAAGAGATGATATCCGTTGTTCGCGAATATATTGACATCTTCGCTTGGAATTATGAAAATATGCCAGGATTAGACTCAAAGGTCGCAGTTCATAAGCTAAATATCTGACCAGATGTAAAACCAGTAAAACAACAAAGGAGATTCCATCCAGAAATTATGGAGGTAATCGAGGTTAAAATTAAAAAGTTGATCGAGTCGGGTTTCATTCGCGAAGAACAACATCCTGATTGGGTCGCGAATATAGTTCCTATAACCAAAAAGAATGGGAAGATCAGGGTTTGCATTGATTTCAGAGACTTGAATGAAGTATGCCCGAAGGATGAATTTTCATTACCCATCACTGATGTCATGATAGACAACACTTGTGGTTATGAACGCATGTCATTTATAGATGGATTTTCAAGATAAAATCAAATCAAAATGTACCTTGATGATGAGAAGCATACATCATTCAGAATACCACTTGGAGTGTATTATTATACAGTTATGCCATTTGGTTTAAAGTATACTGGTGCCATATAACAATGTACTATGAACACAATATTCCAAGAACATTTACGAAAGACATTAGAATAAGATGTAGATGATCTGGCAATCAAAAACAGAAACAAGGATGATCATCTATGCGACCTGAAGACGATGTTTGATTTTATGCAGAAACACCAGTTTAAGATGAACCCTACTAAATCTTTTCTGAGGGTTTCTAGCAAAAAATTCATTGGCTTTGTAGTCACCTCCCATGGAATTCATCTTGATCCGGACAAAATTAAGGCAATTCAAGAAATGGAATCTCAAAGAACTAAGGGGACTTCAAGGCAGATTCGCGTACATCTGTAGATTTATATCAAATTTATCTGGGAGATGACAACCTTTCACAAGATTGATAAAAGAAATGAGTGTCATATGTTTGGGATGACGCATGCCAAAAAGTCTTCGAAGAAATCAAGGAATATCTCACTAAACCGCCTGTACTTGTAGCTCTAGTTTCAGGAATACCTTTCTTATTATATGTGAGAGCTATGGATCATTTTTGGGAGTTTTATTGATGCAGAAGAATGAATTGGGTCATGAACAAACTATTTATTACCTCAGTAGAATGAAGGTTGGGGTTGAACATCGATATAACCCAGTAGAAAAGGAATGTTTAGTTTTAGTGTTTGTTATCCAGAAAATGCGATACTATTTAGTTGGACAAACTATCCATGTTATATCGAGAGTTAATCCCTGAAGAATATTAATGACTAAATCCGGATCATTAAATTCGAGATTATCTAATTGGGCTATTTTCCTATCACAATATGGTATGCATTTTATTTTGCAAAAATCAATCAAGGGATAGGCTATAGCTAATTTCTTGGCCGACCACCCATTTCCAGCTTCTTCAAAATTATATGAAGAAATTCTTGATGAACTAGGTGAAGGAAATTCAATCATAAAAGAAGATTTTTACGAAAAGATGCTGAAGTGAATGCTATTATGGAGGATGTGTGGCAGCTTTTCTTCGATGGTGCCTCTAGGATGAGATCCAAAGGAAAAATGGTAGCAGAAGTAGGAGTTGTCTTTTTCTCCCCTTACAACCACACCATCTCTCGAACATACTCATTGACAAATTCATATTCCAATAATGTTACTGAATATAATGCCCTAATGATTGGTTTAAAAAATAATCAAACAACTAGGGGTAAAATATTTAGAAGCATATGGAGATTTCCAATTTGTCATAAATCAAGTTAAAGGGGAATATGAAGTTAAAAATGAAGATTTTTTCTCCTATTATCAAGCAATAATCAAGATTGCTGATAGTTTTGATGGTTTCTACATCAGTTATGTAAAGCGCCATTAGAATAGTTATGAAGATTCACTAGCTTGCATAGTTGCTACCTTAGCGTTACCCAAAAACGCTAAGAAATGAATTACAGTGGGAAGTAAGGAATTATTCTATCCAAAGAATGAACTTGAAGCAGAATTTAAAAATCAAAAAGCAAATGAAGCATATGTTCTTGAGTCAAATCTTGAACCAAGAGATTGGCGATTTCCTTATATAAATTGTGTTCTTTATAGAATATTGCCAGAAGAACCTAAAGAAGCAAGAGCAATTCAAAGAAAGGCTATTCGATTCTATTACAATGCTGAACTTCATACATTATATAGAAAATCCTATGATAGAATTTTACTTCATTGTCTTTCCAATAAAATGGCTCAGGAAGCACTCGAAAAGGTTCATAATGGCATCTGCGAAGCACATCAACCAGGACCAAAACTTTAGGACAGACTTCGAAAAATGGGTTATTATTGGCCCAAGATGATGACAGATGCGGTCATCTATGCTAAGAAGTGTATAGCCTGCCAAATACATGCAGACTTCATACATCAAGCTTCGAAATATCTTCACCTAACGGCTACATCATGGCCATTTGAACAATGAGGAATGGACATTATTGGATCAATTTTTCCACCAACAAGAGGGCATCGGTTCATATTAGCTATAACATATTATTTTTCAAAGTGGGCTGAAGCTATTTCTCTAACTAAAGTGAAGTCATCTGATATAATCAATTTCATTAAGCATCATGAGCTATATCGCTTCGGAGTGCTCAGGAAAATTATTCATGACAACAAATCTCAGTTCATGAATCAGTCATTCTTTAAATTTTGCAATAAATATAGAATTAAAAGTGTGGCTTCTTCTCTATACTATTCTGCAGCCAATGGCTTGGCATAAATTTTCAACAAAACTATTGTAAAGCTTCTCAAGAAATTTGTTTTATCCAATCAAAGGGATTGGGTGAAAAGCTTGGAGAATATTTTTGAGCATATCGCACCACTGTCAGAACTCCTACTAATATTACACCATTTTCTTTGGTGTATGGGTCTGAAGCGGTTATGCCACTAGAAATTCAAATTCTGTGATTACGAGTTGCATTAGCAACCAAAATGACACAAGAAGAATGGCACCAATAAAGACTTTTGGAGTTAGAAGCTCTGGATGATAAGCGGCTAGAAGCTCAACAAAGCATTGAACTTTATCAGGCGCGGATTTCCAAAACCTTTAATAAATGGGTCAAGCAGAGAACTTTCGAAAAGGGTGATCTGGTCCGTTCAGTAAGGAGACCAATCATAACTAATCAGAAATCTAAAGGAAAGTTCCAGCCAAAATGGGATGGGCCCTTCGTCATTGATGCGGTCTACTCTAATGGCACTTATCGGTTGGTAAAACCGAATGGTGACAAAATAATGATGCCAATTAATAGAAAATTTTTGAAGAAATATTATTCTTAATGATTGCGGAGCACCAGCTGAATCATATGTCTCTGTAATTTAGCATGGGTAGCTCAACTCAAATAGCGAATCAAACCTGCTGTAATTGGGGGTTCGCTAAAAGATTCTCTATGACTTTTCTTGTCTTTGATAAAGTGAAAATTTATGAATTTGGATCAATAAATTTGAATCGCGAACTTTCATAATCTAGCAAATCAAATTTTCCTTTCCTCCAAATTTGCTAAGTTAAAATACCTCTGGCGAATCAAATTTTCTTTTCCTCCAAATTTACTAAGTTAAAAATACCTCTGGCGAATCAAAATTTTCTTTCCTCTAAATTTGCTAAGTTAAAAATATCTTTGGCAAATCAAAATTTTCTTTCTTCAAAATTTGCTAAGTTAAAATACCTCTAGCAATTCAAAAGCTGTTATACTATAAGTCACTGAACGTGAATTTTAACTTGATTAGAAAAGTTAACAGCTACTTCTATCCTGACTCAAGAAATTTATTCATTTGCAGCAAATTTATTTTTGGGTGATTGAATAATGACTTCAATATCATCAAGTTAACAGTTACATGTGATGTTCAACATCAAAATTATTCATCAAGTTAACAATTACCTCTGGTTGAATGACAATAAAAAAAGTATATATCTCTTTATTCATTATCAAGCCAAAATTACAAAGAGTTCCTTGACATCATATAATCAATGAGAATGAATACAAATCATTGAGTCAAGAGAACATTAAATTTTTCGTCAACATCTATAGGATGACTTAAAGGCAAAAAGTTTGTTTCTGTAACTTCCTCCTGCCAATAGTTAAGGATCTCCAAGTTAGTTCGCGCAGTCATGATCAACGTCACCAGTGACTTGATTAGTTCAAAACTGGATGTACCAAATGCATATTCCCAAGTGTGCAATGTGAGGGATTGCTGAAATTGAGTGCCACCTGTTCGTCATAAAAGTTTTGTTGCTTCCTTCCATTGAATACAACTTAGATTACAATGCAAGTGAACAAGATAAAAAGAACAAACGAGAGGATTTTATATCTCAATCTCTCTCTTATACAAAATAGTGTGGGATCTGTGGCGATGGGATCTATAGTAGTTCTTTTGGACGATCGGGCGTCGAACTCTTCTCTCTTGAAGGTGATAGCCAACTGTAGAATCGATCTCCTCTGGTCTTGATTCGTTCAAGGCTCTGTGTGTAACTTGAACGTCTCTAAAACTTCAACAAGGGATCTCAGGTGCCAAAAAGAAAGACTTCTACCGAACCGAAGAAAAGACCCTTAGGGCTTTCCCAAGAGGGTATTTATAGCCTTGGGATGATTTGAGAGTTTCTATCTAAATAGAATTTGCTCACATCAAGGATTCCAATCAAATATCTTAGTTTTGATTTAAATCTCTTGATTTGGAGTTCTGATCGGACTTAATTTGGGTATTTGGATAAGCCTAAATCATAATCTCAATCAATTTGAGATTCTGGTTATCTGCTCATGCGTAGCTAATCGCATCAAGACGCGGAGCTATCGGACCAGAACGCGGAACTAACGCGGAGCTATTAAACATCTCCGCGTTTTGTTCAACGCGAGGCTAAAGTAGCTAAACGCGGGGCTGCGGAGTTAGCTCCGCGTTCTGTTGTGGAAAACTTATTTACTTAGAAATTTTCACCGCCAACAGAACCCCCTCCAAAGTTTTCAAAATAGCTTAGAACTTAGCAAATTTTGAAATACTTTGGATCCTTAAATGCAGAGTTAAAATACCAAGTTTATCTTGCGTTTAGTTCACTTGCGCGGAGCTAATAGCTTCGCATTTCAGTGAGTAATTGCTCATTAATTATGCAGTAATTACTTAGTAATTAATCCTGCTCTGACTTTCGCGTCGAATACCAAGAGGCGGATCATTTTAAATAGAGCCTCAAGCTCTTCTTCATCTTCATTTCATCCGAAGAACCCAAGAGTCTGGAGCTCTGGCAACTCAGGCGAGTCAGTTTGAAGGAATGATCTTCAACCGAACTTCCTTCAACTTTCCATAGATCTTCATCACTAGGATGTTATCTAAGAAGAGTACAGCGTTGCGCGCCTCCTCACCATCGGCGGCCGGCGTTAGCAGCGGCGGCAGCGACCGAGGCAGTGGCCACAATGACGAGCCAATCCATGCTGCACCAATTGGAGGTAGAAATTCTTAACTTTGAAACTCCTCAAATTAACTTTGGAGTGTTTTGGCTCGTTTTAACCGACCAACCTATTTTGAACCGGCGAGATCGCCGTTCTCCGGCTGTAAGGGTTGGGAAGAAAGGAGAAGACGGAGAGAAACTCTGATCTTCTTCTACGCGAAGTTATCGCGTCATCCTCGCGTTTAAATCGCGAGGCTATTTTAACTAGCAGTCGCGTTTAAATCGCGAGGCTATTTTGATTAGCAGTCGCGTTTAAATCGTGAGGCTATTTTGACTAGCAGTCACGTTTAAGTCGCGAGGCTATTTTGACTAGCAATCGCGTTTAAGTCGCGAGGCTATTCTGACTAGCAGTCGCGTTTAAGTCGCGAAGCTATTCTCTCAACTGCGCGCGGAGTTTATCCTTAGCTCCACGTTTTCATACTTAGAAGATTTTTCGAGTTTTCTCTAACTCTTGATTTTTCTTTTGCAGTGAAGTACTTAGACCAGATCCTTCTTGAAGAGGAGTGCATGTGGCTTTACCAGTCTTCGTCAACAAAAGTAACTCTAAGGAAGCTAGAAGCATATGCTTTACAACATAGTTGCAGGTTTCAAGCTCTGGCTCCAAAAGATAAACTTTTGAAGGAGTTACAAGAACTCTGCGGCAGCCCATTAAGTTTTCTTGAGGACCATTTCTGTTAGATGACAATCTTTGTTGTTTTCCAAAGCGATAGAGATGATCATTTAAGGGCTTGTAGCATGTCGAATCCAACTTGTGCATCTTCATTAGGATTCTTGTAGCAGTATCTTCAGATAATCCACTAAGGACTTTAAACAGATCATAGTTGACATTTGCAGAGGAGATCTTTTGCATGTGAACCATGGAATTGAACTTCAACATCTCGTGGAGGAGTCTCAGTGTTAGGTTATTGATGAGTCGATGAATTTGTAGAAGCTTTTTGGGAGAGCTATAACTCCCTCTTCTTCTGTAATTTTTTTTTTGCTTCATGAATAAAGATAATTCATTTTCTCTTTATCTGTCGGCTTCAAAAATTTTGCTTGCTTAACAAATAAATGACTCATTGTTCTGGTAAAACAATCTAAGGCCTATTTGCGTAACTTAGACTGTTAGTACCTGAAATGATCAGATAAGGATCATTTAACTTAGACAGACGCGCTTAATCGCAATGCCTTAGTTTTAATGGAGGCAATTCAAGGCTCAGATGCATAACTTGAATTGTCCATGCCAAGATACTCAAGTGATGATTATCAGATTTTGGCAGAGGCACCAAATAACGCTTGCCAAGTCCAAGCTTCATAGAAACGCATAGCGAAAATATCAGGTTAGTGTCGCGTTTTGCATATTTGCGCGGAGTTAATAGCTTCGCGTTTCTGATAACCACGCGAAGCTAAATAGCTTCGCGTTTTAGGAGTAACTGATCAACCAGTCGCTTCGATTTTCGCGCCGAATATCAAGAGGCGGCTTACTTCATTTAAATGGAGCTCTTTTTCTTCTTCACTTATCTGAAAAGAACTCCAGAGCTCCAGGCGATTCAGGCGACCAGGCGATTTAGGCGACCAGGCGACCCGATCGATTTCTCCAAGCTTTTCGTCAATTTCTCTTCAAAATTTCGAGATCAATGGCACCCAAGACTCGCGCTTCTTCACGCGCAGCCTCGCCATCGGCGGCCGGCACAAGCAGTGGCGGCAGCGGCCGTGGCAGCGGCGAGCCAGTCTATGCTTCGCCCATCGAAGGTAAGGACCTCACTTTTGGGGCTTTTTAGAACATTTAGAGAGTGATTTGGCTCGGTTTTAACCGGCCAGTCTTCTCTTTTATCGGTGAAATCACCGTTACTCCGACCAAACTGGCCTGGAGAAGAAGGAAAAGGTCTTTGATCTTCCTCCACGCGAAACTATCGCGTCATCCTCGCGCTTGAAACGCGGGGCTATTTTAATAATTTTGTGCAGTCTAATCTTTAGTTTCGCATGGAGTTATTTTCAGCTTCGCACGGTCTAATATTTAGCTTCGCGCGGAATTATTTTCAGCTTCACGCTGTCTAATATTTAGCTTCGGGCGGAGTTATTTTCAGTTTCGCGCGGTCTAATATTTAGCTTCGCGCTTCCATACTTAGAAAATTTTTCTGTTTTTGTAGAAACTTTTCTAACTCTAATTCTTCTTTTTGCAGTAGGGTATTCAGTGGAAGCTCTTCCCCATAAGCACTACTTTGGTTTTGCTGGGGGTCCTGATCCATCAGCTCAATTTCGCTTCACCACCATCCTGACCGCATACAAACCAGATCCGAGAGAGCGCAGGGAAAAATTGATCAAATATCATCCCACTACTGCACGGAAAATTATAACTGATGCGGTCTTGAAGCCATGAACAGAGATGTGCTAGAGAAGCCCGCATTTCTCTTTAGGGACATGATGACGCAATCAGACCAGATCCTCTTTGAAGAGGAGTACATGTGGCTCTACAATTCTGGCAAAACTTTAATGTTTCTGCCTAGAATGGAGCGTGGCTATCCCCTGATTTATCTTCAGAGGCTGGCGATGCATCGTGAGTTAGAGTGAGGGTTAACTCAAGAAAAGGATGGCGTCCCAATGGGCAAATTGGGCGCACATGGGGCTCATCAGGATGGCCCCACCAGATGTATTACTGGTTTGCTTCCGGCAGATTTAGCAAGGAGCACCCAGTAGGAGAGGTCTCGATTTGCACACGAACTTTCCTGAGTGAGTTCATGGCGAAAGAAGGCCAATACCCAGCTAGCGACATCAGGATGCCTGGCTGGGTTTACTCATCTGGCAACATGTGGTGAGCCCGCCTCATTCAATACATGTTGGATTCCCATGAACCCATTCTGAAGGAGATTGATTTATACAAGGCCATCAGAAATGTTCAATTTGGGTTCCCTCAGAGTGCTTATCATTTCTTCTGCTTTCTGGAGATGTACAACCCCGAGACCTGCATCCTTTTTACGCCAGTGGGTGAGCTAGGGTTCGCTCTCCACGAGATGTTCGAGATATCTGGGCTTTCCATGGGCGAAGTCCCCTATGAAGAGTATATCCCCACTACCGAAGAGTTGAACATGCTGATGGCGAAGGACGAGCGCATCTATGCTACATACTGGGAGATGATGTGCCATTACCGCATCTGTGCTGACATGGCAGGTGTGCGTAATCAGGGTATCGGCCACAAGAAATGGGCCGAGTACCTTTTCGCTAATTTGAACTCTAAGGATAGTTCAACAACTATCCATGGCTATGCTCCTGTCTACGTCACGGAGATCGATCGCTGCATTGCCAAGACCCGCCTAATGTATTATACTACTGAATCTAACAAAGGTGGATTCGGTCCTGGCACCTCCTTCAAGAGTTACCACTATCAAGCTCAGTTCTCAATATCCAATAGAGGTCTCATTGCTGGGTTCTTGATGTTGTGGTTAAAAAGGTGTGTCGTGCCGTCTTTGCCAAAAGAGGCAATTGCAATGACTGTGGTATATCCAGCAGTTCTCCTTGCATACGGCCGACCCCTCGGACTTCTTCCCGCCATGGTGTGCAATCTACAGCATGGATTGCGAGCACTCTGCAATGACTTCATCCCTGCTGATAAGGGTAAGGGAAAAGGAAAAGGCAAGTCAAAAGAGATTGCCCAGGTGAAGACTCCGAACCCTAGGGTGGAGATGCCTTACACCTATCTGATGGCGTGGCTCATCAAGCACTGCCCCTCTCTGATGAGTGCGGCTGAACACCATTCTAGTGATAAGTCTTACTGTGTGGAGTTATATGAGCGTTCCTCATGGAAACATCACTATATGTCTCAAATCCGGAAGACTCTCCGGCATCACCAAAATTATGAGATCTTCCGGTGCTTCCCCGACTTTCCTGGTGGAGGATACGGGTTGAAATTGAAGGATATTGCGGGAGCAGATAACTTCACTGCTTTATCCTCGGGAGCATTCTGGTGGCTCCTTAACATCCATCCCGACATCCATCCTAGGCACCTGGTGTATCGTCAAGATGCCAAGTGTCTTATCGAACTATACACTCCGAGCCGCTTCACTCGCCAGTTCGGATATTCCCAACTTTATGTGGGTAATCCGAACAAGAATTTTGCCTATGAGGGGAATCTGTACGAGGGTGCCCGCCGCTGGTTCCATTTTGCAGTTGGTGGAACCGGAACTGAATTCGTCCTGCCACAGAAGTTGCCAGAACTGGCCATGACTCTTAGCTTTTGCACATGGTACAGTGTTGCAAATGCTGACGTGCCCGCCTTCTCCATCAACTGAAACTGTTGTAAGGAGATTGAGGCTTTCTACATTAGCCACCAAGGTGCTACAAGAGTTAGAGTAAAAGGAATGGACAAATTCCTTGGTGCAGCGGCCGAACCATCAGACGTCAGCGAGTCTAATGATGAAGATGATAATAATGATGATGACAACACTGATGTTGGAGGTGCTCCTCAACCTGTCGTCATTCGCCCCTGGAGCTCGACCCTCAAACGCCGCGGTGCCCCAAAGAAAGGGCCTGCAAAAAAGAAGAAGAAGTTGGCTCCGGGAACTCTAATAGCCCCGCAAGAAGCAGCTATCAAGTTTGCTTCGGATCTGCTGGCTTCAACTTTGCCTCTAGTGCCGGCAGGGGAGAGTGGACCTGCCGGAGCTCCAAGTGCTTCTGAGGTTCCGGCTCCTCCGACGGTAGAACCTGTCGACCACCCTGCGGCGCAACCACTGGGTAGTGAGACGGGTACACTCCTGGAAACAACGGCGGCTCCCCCTTCAAGTCCGACAACTGGACTTGTATCTCCTGGTATGGCTCTTCGTGTTCTATCTCTTGTCCATTATTTTACTTTATCATTATACGTAACACCATTTGCTTGCTTCCTGAAATGCAGGTGGTCAGCCCCACTCGCCAATGCATTCGACTACCAAGGGGGAGTTTGAGGAGAGGGTGGACTATTCTGGTACAACTGGCTCAGCGGCCGGCTTGGATAGTTCTGCAAATGAATTTGACGCAGACTATTTCACACCCACTCCTGCCTCTATTCCTTCTTCAGTTCCCCCAATTGATGAACTTGGGAGCGACGACAGGACAAAGTTAATTGTCGCAGCCGCAGCAAGAGAAGCTATACCGTCTCCAAGTTTGCCGTCTCCAACACCAAATGTCTGCTCCAGAGAGACTTTTCCAATAGTTGTCGGTGTGCCTTCTACTCCTTAGCCAGCAATACTAACACCTTCTACCATAATGGCTGTTGAGACACCTGCAACTCTTCCAGCTCCAAGTCTTCCAGCGGGGGATGAGGAAAATTTGAAGTTCTCATTCGAAACTACTTCTGCGGAGGAGCTTCGGGTGAAGAAACACTATTGTCTACCCCTGCTGGTGGCACTGCCCAAGTGACCTGTACTAATGATACTTCTCCTCGGGTTCCTAGTTCTGCTAAGTCCATATTGGCTTTACTGGCCCCGCATGTTATGAATCTAGCACAGGGACGGGCTTCTTCCTCTTTGACACCAACGGACGCTACTCCTCCTCCAACGACATCTTCCTTAGAGCTGTCTGTTTTAAACACAGACATTATAGACCCTCTTGAAGAATTCTTCAACCATAGTGTAAATGATTTTATGCGGCTACTAAGGAGGTGCATCGGGATGATTCTATACGGAAGAGATTTCTTTAATCTTGGACGTCCAATGTTGTCCAGCTATCTGGATAATATTGAAAGGATTGGGGGACAAGACCGAGCAGCTCCCTACCGGGCCCGTCTCGCAGCTTTAGAAGATCAGGTGAATACGCTTAACACAATTCGCCAAGCGGACATTGAAGCAATCACTAAGATTGAGTGGGCGCGTCTTCGGGTAGAGTTGGTGTCTCGTCAAGAGGAATTAAGGCGCCAAGAGGAAGTCTGGTCTCGGGAGTTGGCAGAACTACGAGCTAGCCAGGAATCAGTCATCAGGGGGCTAGAGGCAGTGGACTTTGATATTGAGAGGAGCCAGGTTGCTATCCTCAGAGCTAGAGATACTATTGCTAAGGCCCGAGTTGTTCTGGAGGCCAGCGAATCTCGGCTAGGAGAATCTGTCAAAAAATGAGAAGAGTTGCTCCTCCAACAAGGACAATTTGAACAAGAAGGCGCAATAAGAAGTCGCACTATTGAAGGCTCTCGCCAGCAGCTGGCCCAGCAACTGGCAATAAGTGATGATGACTTACGCCGACAGGCTCAACACTCTGTGGAGGAGACTCGTCGTCGAGTAATTGACGAAGCGACAAACAAGTTGAGGCTTTTAGGGGATCCGTAACTTTGTTCTATTCTTTTATTCTTTTATTCTTTTTGTAACAAGAACTTGTAATAAAAGAGAACTTTGCTTATTCTCCGAACCCTTCTGTACATCCATTCCTTTTGAATAATGAATAAAGATAACTCCTTTTTTGATTCTTTTATTTGTTGGCTATGAAATTTTTTTGCACAACAAATAACTTGTCATCAAAATGATTTAGTTGTTTTTTAGGTAAAATAGTCCAAGGCTCATTTGCGTATCTTGAACGGAGATAGAAATAATCCAAATCATACTTTCAGAGGTAAAGACTTAACATGACAGGTTTTATGGGATTTTTAGCAAATCCCCAGCTATAAATGGATTTGATTAGCCTTTACCAATCACCGTTTGCATTGGGCTAGCCATGCTATTCCCCTCAGCATGGTGAGTTGTCGAGGAATCGATTTCCTCTCCCATTTGCTTTTGACAGCATTGGGTACTTTTACCCCCAGTATGATAGGATTGGCGAAGAGCTTGATCTCCTCTTCCCGCTGCTATAACAGCATTGGGCAATTGATTTCATACTTTTACCCCCAGTATGATAGGGTTGAAGAGGAATTTGATCTCCTCTTCCCGCTGCTATAACAGCAATGGGCAATTGATTTCATACTTTTACCCCCAGTATAATAGGGTTGGCGAGAAATTTGATCTCCTATTTCCGCTGCTATAACAGTATTGGTCAATTAATTTCATACTTTTACCCCCAGTATGATAGGGTTGGCAAGGAATTTGATCTCCCCTTCCCGCTGCTATAACAGCATTGGGCAATTGATTTCATACTTTAACCCCCAGTATGATAGGGTTGGCGAGGAATTTGATCTTCTCTTCCCGCTGCTATAACAGCAATGGGCAATTGATTTCATACTTTTACCCCCAGTATGATAGGGTTGGCGAGGAATTTGATCTTCTCTTCCCGCTGCTATAACAACATTGGGCAATTGATTTCATACTTTTACCCCCAGTATGATAGGGTTGGCGAGGAATTTGATCTCCTCTTCCCGCTGCTATAACAGCATTGGGCAATTGATTTCATACTTTTACCCCCAGTATGATAGGGTTGGCGAGGAATTTGATCTCCTCTTCCCGCTGCTGTAATAGCATTGGGCAATTGAAGGCTCTCGTAAACAAATGGAGGTGGTTCAAGCCTCTTATGCGTAACTTGAACTGGGCGCACCAAGATGATCGGGTTAGGATTCATCAAATTTCGACAGAGGCGCCTAATTGCGCATGCCTAAGAAGAAGTCCAAGTGCTCATCTGCGTAACTTGAACAAATGGAGGCGGTTCAAGGCTCAACTGCGTAACTTGAACTGGGCACACCAAGATGATCGGGTTAGGATTCATCAAATTTTGACAGAGGCGCCTAATTGCGCATGCCTAAGAAGAAGTCCAAGTGCTCATCTGCGTAACTTGAACAAATAGAGGCGGTTCAAGGCTCAACTGCGTAACTTGAACTGGGCACACCAAGATGATCGGGTTAGGATTCATCAAATTTCGGCAGAGGCACCTAATTGTGCATGCCTAAGAAGAAGTCCAAGTGCTCATCTGCGTAACTTGACCAAATGGAGGCGGTTCAAGGCTCAACTGCGTAACTTGAACTGGGCACACCAAGATGATCGGGTTAGGATTCATCAAATTTCGGCAGAGGCGCCTAATTGCGCATGCCTAAGAAGAAGTCCAAGTGCTCATCTGCGTAACTTAAACAAATGGAGGCGGTTCAAGGCTCAACTGCGTAACTTGAACTGGGCACACCAAGATGATCGGGTTAGGATTCATCAAATTTCGGCAGAGGCGCCTAATTGCGGATGCCTAAGAAGAAGTCCAAGTGCTCATCTGCGTAACTTGAACAAATGGAGGCGGTTCAAGGCTCAACTGCGTAACTTGAACTGGGCACACCAAGATGATTGGGTTAGGATTCATCAAATTTCGGCAGAGGCGCCTAATTGCGCATGCCTAAGAAGAAGTCCAAGTGCTCATCTGAGTAACTTGAACAAATGGAGGTGGTTCAAGGCTCAACTGCGTAACTTGAACTGGGCACACCAAGATGATCGGGTTAGGATTCATCAAATTTTGGCCGAGACGCCTAATTGCGCATGCCTAAGAAGAAGTCCAAGTGCTCATCTGCGTAACTTGAACAAATGGAGGCGGTTCAAGGCTCAACTGCGTAACTTGAACATGGCACACCAAGATGATCGGGTTAGGATTCATCAAATTTCGGCAGAGGCGCCTAATTGCGCATGCCTAAGAAGAAGTCCAAGTGCTCATCTGCGTAACTTGAACAAATGGAGGCGGTTCAAGGCTCAACTGTGTAACTTGAACTGGGCACACCAATATGATCGGGTTAGGATTCATCAAATTTCGGCAGAGGCGCCTAATTGCGCATGCCTAAGAAGAAGTCCAAGTGCTCATCTGCGTAACTTGAACAAATGGAGGCGGTTCAAGACTCAACTGCGTAACTTGAACTGGGCACACCAAGATGATCGTGTTAGGATTCATCAAATTTCGGCAGAGGCGCCTAATTGCGCATGCCTAAGAAGAAGTCCAAGTGCTCATCTGCGTAACTTGAACAAATGGAGGCGGTTCAAGGCTCAACTGCGTAACTTGAACTGGGCACACCAAGATTATCGGGTTAGGATTCATCAAATTTCGGCAGAGGCACCTAATTGCGCATGCCTAAGAAGAAGTCCAAGTACTCATCTGCGTAACTTGAACAAATGGAGGCGGTTCAAGGCTCAACTGCGTAACTTGAACTGGGCACACCAAATTTTTATGAACTAGATGGGATAGTTACTCTGTTACCATTTTAGTTCGTCAAGCATAGTATTTCTTCAGAAACTTGCCGTTGATCGGCATCATCATCCTATCGCTATTCTGATTCATTAAGCGTTAGGCTCCACTGGAGTATACAGTCTCCACGATGAACTGTCCCTCCCACTGTGGTCGCCAGTTTGTTCGTCGCAAAAGTTTTGTTGCTTCCTTCCATTGAATACAACTTAGATTACAATGCAGTTGAACAAGATAAAAAGAACAAACGAAATGATTTTATATCTCAATCTCTCTCTTTTACAAAATAGTGGGGGATCTGTGGCGATGGGATCTATAGTAGTTCCTTTGGACGATCGGGCGTCGAACTCTTCTCTCTTGAAGGTGATGGCCAACTGTAGAATTGATCTCCTCTGGTCTTGATTCGTTCAAGGCTCTGTGCATAACTTGAACGTCTCTAAAACTTCAACTAGGGATCTCAGGTGCCAAAAAGAAAGACTTCTACCGAACCGAAGAAAAGACCCCTAGGGCTTCCCCAAGAGAGTGTTTATAGCCTTGGGATGATTTGAGAGTTTCTATCTAAATAGAATTTGCTCTCATCAAGGATTCCAATCAAATATCTTAGTTTTGATTTAAATCTCTCGATTTGGAGTTCTGATCGGACTTAATTTGGGTATTTGGATAAGCCCAAATCATAATCTCAATCAATTTGAGATTCTGGTTATCTGCTCACGCGGAGCTAATCGCATCAAGACGCGAAGCTATCGAACCAGAACGCGGAACTAACGCGGAGCTATTAAACATCTCCGCATTTTGTTCAACGCGAGGCTAAAGTAGCCAAACGCGGGGCTGCGGAGTTAGCTCCGCGTTCTGTTGTGGAAAACTCTATTTACTTAGAAATTTTCACCGCCAACACCACCTACAACCATTAAGCATCCTTATATTAAAGATGCTAGGCAGGAAATAGATTAATGCCACAGACCTGAATCTTTTCTCTCATGTAAAGTACATGAGATCTTTCAATACCCCAAAAGTATTGGAAGCAAATACGTCGCAGTCGTGTCTGTGCCATTGTTAAGGAGAATGACTATGGTTATATCCTGCGATGGATCCAAAATCTTGTTAGGAAACATAAAAGAAAATACATGATTTTATGTTCATAACAAGAAAACTTATCGTAGATACGGAAATGATTACGGTCATAAGGATCTTTCCAATAGAATACTCCTTCTCCAATAGGTTGATCCTATCTGGGGGTCTTGAAACATGCTAGCCCCAATCCCTCACCTCACTAGAGAAGCGGAAGAAGAACAGAGTTGCATAACAAAATCAACTTGAAAGAATTTCAAAAAGACAGAGAGATCGAAAAAATTCTCAAGTCAGAATGACTCTCTGTGAGAAGAATCCAACGCCTTATATAGAGGATTTCGTGATCAAAATCTTTGGTTAAGAGAACTTATAGGCGAAATCTTCGGTTGAGATCTTTGACCCAGATCTTAATAAAATTTATTTTTATTGCATGGGGCGCTTAGATATCGGTGCCAAAGAAAATGAGATCTTTGATTAGAATCTTGTCATTAATGAAGCCATGCAACGCTTAGATATTTGCACTAAAAGATCAGATTAAATGGATGAAAAGTCATTCCATATATACACTCAAAGATTTTATGCGAAGTTCCATTCGTAAATTCGCAGATTCTTAAGAAGGAGTAAATCCATGAATTCTTAAGAAAAATCCTATGCAAACTCGTGAACTTCCAAATGTAAGGTCGCATGTCTGATACAAATTCGTGAAGACAAATACAAAGTCGCATGTTTAAAGCACAAAGTCATATCTGATAGACGGAGACTAAGACGTGCCGAAATCTACACAAAGTAAAGTCAAAGGAATTGTTTTAAAATTTTCATTAATTAGAAAGTAATGAAAAGATTACATGAGTTCCTTGAATCATAAAAAAATCATTACAGTTCAATGATTCAAGAGAGCCTTTATCTTTTCCTCAGCATCACTAATTTCCTGTTGGATAATCTTATAAGCTTGAATAACAGCTTGTTGGTGTAGTTCTTCTTTACTGGCAATTGTACTTCTTGCTGAAGCAGCCTCCAATATTTTCAATTCAGCTTGTGCAGCCAGAAGATCTTTAATTGCATTATCACGCTGTCTAGACAAACTGATGAGATTTTTCATTGACTTTTCATGCTCTTTAGTGATTTTAGTTAGGAAATCTTGGGCTTTGGCAATGGATTCCTGAGTTCTAGCAATGGCTTGATCATGGTCTTTGACAATTGAAGCAACATTATCTACCTGAAGAACTAGAGACTGACTGTCCAATTGGCTCTTTTCAATGCAGACCTTGCAAGCATCAACTTTCTTCTTCTGGAACTTAAATTGTTCTTCCATCAGTTTCTGGATAGTAACTTCAACTATTTCAGATTTATCTGTGCTGCGAGATATTGACAAAGATTCAGCATGATTTTGGAGTTGAGCTATCATAAGTCAGTAAGGAGCGGCTTTTCTTCTCCACCAATGCTAGTTATACTAGTCAGGTAAATATTAAGAACATTAGCGATAGAAGGAAAAAAGACCCCTTTTAAGAACTTATCAATATTGCGATCCAGAAAATGAAGAAAGGTTTCCACTGTATCTTTTAACAAGTCATTTTCGAGAGCATCAATCTCCACGTGACTTGATGAAGAAGAACCAGCAACAGCTGGAGTGGATGTAATCTGAACTGTGCTTTGCTACAAAGAAGCAACAGTACTAGTATCAGAAAGAGTAAAGTTTCTAGCATCTTCAACAGGGACAACAACTTCAACATTCTCAACAGAATTAGCAGTTATAGCAACCTTAGTAGGGATAACAAATTTGGTGGTTTCTATTGAAGGAGCCACTATTTCAAGAGTATTAGCAACATAAGCAATGATCTCAGTTACCCCCACAGGCTTCATCAGAAGTAACTTCCACGACGGTGTTAACCAGCGAAACGTTATCTGTAGCTATATACTCTGAAGCTGGAGTGGAAGGAAGAGTTGCTAAAAAGAAAATAACAACAACAACAACAACAACAACAACAATAATAATAATAATAATAATAATAATAAATAATAATAATAATAAAACGGTTAGATGATGATGATAAAAAAATGACATAAGATGAGTAAAGTTAGAGTATAAACCTTGAGGTTGAGCACTGGATTCTTCAGGACTGTATATTTTAACTCTTTCTTCTTCCGTAAAAAAAAAATATATTTGCCATGATCCGACCAAGGAGTAGAAGAACGAACATCATCACTACCAACTTCATCATCATCATTGCTACTCCAGTCATCAGGATCTCCTGAAGGAAGTATTGTCTTTAAGGAAGAACTTGATGCGCGGATTTTCCCAATTACCTGCACGTCATCATCATCAACAATTTGAGATACTGGATGAGCGAGAATTGCAGAATCCTCTTGTGCAGGTAGAGCAGTAGAAGAAGGCTCAACTACAAAGGCAAGATCACTGGGGAAAATAGGCCCCTGACTTCGGCGTTTCTTAGAAGAACAAAGAATTAAGCTTGAGTCATCTTCATCTTCTTCTGGTTCTTTTTCAATAATTTCGAAAGCCGAACTGTGTACTGCTGCACCAGCTTCAGATAATATGGTTTGTGGAATGATAGGCAAGTCACTAAGGTGCCTCAATCTTTTTTCGCTTGTACAAAAACTTCTTGGGAGGAGATTTTGGCTGAAGAGAAGTCTCTTTCGTCTTAGGAAGTGGAGAAGTTGAAATATCAAAAGAGGTAGATTGATTTGATGGGATTATAGCAGTGCTATCTTCTTCTCTCTATTTTACTATTAACTCTAATTCTTCAGAAAGATATTTTTCTCCAAAGTCTTCCATCACAGCTACTTTCTTTCTGCCAGCCTCCTTCTTTTGAGCATACCATGCTCTAATGTCTCTTAGACAAGTGAGATTTACATTGAAATTTTGAGGCATGGAGTTAGCAGCAATATACCACTTGCAAAACTGAAACTCATATATGAGTTTGGGGTCTTGAGCGAGAGATCAAATCTAGTTTGTGTACCACTAGAAATGAAATGGAACTAAGCTCGAGCTCCTTCAAGCAAATTTCCAACAAAGCTTATCTCCTTGTTTGGATTTCCAACATATAGTTGATCATACCCAAACTGTCCTAAGCGGATAACCAAATGACCTGGGCGAATATTTATTAACCACCAAAAACACCATGGGGATAAAGTTGTAAATTTGTCAGTACCAGCAATATTCGCAAATTCATCCCCATATCCAGCATTTGGAAAGTATGGGAAACACTTAAACAATTCGTAATTCGCATGAAAACGAAGTGTTCTGCGGATTGCAGCCATATAACCTCCCTTCCACTGCAACTTGTCGTAATGTTGCACTTTGGGAGAATTTAAATCTATTTGCGAATCAACTGGCTCATCAAAGAAGGACGATGTAGAACCAACCAAGCCATCAAATAGGTGTAGGGAAGTTCTACATGCGGATTAGGAGTTTTGACGATCAATTCTCCTTTATTATTCTACTCTTTCTTGACATTACAGAATTTGTCAACCAATTTTCTTAGCCTGCTTTGGATTTCACATACCATCGCAGGTAGTAAATTGAGTGGTCGACCGAATGCAAGTAATACAGTCGGATACACTGCTCTAACAGGTATAGTTTCCTACAATGGAATTGCACATTTCTTCAACCAAAGTATCAAGACGCCTGCCATAAAAGCTAAATCTGATAAATGTTGAAGAGCTTGATAGTGGAAAGTTTAAAAGGATGTCCCGGCCTTGAAAACATCCTCATCAGCTTCGGCGACATATGCATATGTCCCGAAATTAGTAATTCTTCTTTCAATCTCCTTTTCAAAAACTGGAGGGAGACGGGTGAAATTGAAGCTATTCTTTGAAAAATTGGAAAGAAGATATTGTAACCACTTCTTTTGCTTTACATTACGAGTGCCAGACATATAAGCGCAGATATGGTAATGGCAAAGCAACTCCCAATAAGTGTCATAAATCATGGGATCCTGAGTCTTCAACGAATGAAGCTCTTCTCCCGTGGGGACATACTCTTCATACGGAATGTCTCCCATAGACAGTCTTGAGACTTCACACATCTCATGCAGAGCAAATCCCAGTTCACCATGAGGAGTAAAAACTGTACAGGTATCAGTATTGTATAGCTCCAATAAAAAAATGGAATCGACTGGCAAGGGTACCGTGCTAAGCTGCTCTAATAGCACGATAGAGGTTCGCATGTTGAAACTGATCTCTAAAAGTCCTAAAAAAGAAATCAGTCAGAATTGCCCACTCTCCTTTGGAAGAGCAGTGAAACCATCCAGCAGGACGAAAGTCTTGAACTAAAAATTCTTCTTGCATGTCAACGAATTGGTGCAAGAAGGTCTGGGCAAGTATAGGTGTTTCGCCTAAGGGAATGTCTTGCTTAAAGGATACCGGAAACAACCCCAAAAGTATTTCCCAGTAGAACAGGAAAAAACACCTTATGCACTGAGTGCGCCCAGCAAAACGCCATCTTGTGGCTTATTTAAATGCCAGTCCATTCTTTTGGGAATAGAAAGAGATTGGAGATACAAGAATGAGTAAAATCTCTCCATGTCAGGAAGAAACAGGTTTTGACCATTAATTTGAAGGAGCCATTTATATTCTCCATCATCAAGGCAATCATTAGAGATTGAAAGATGATCGCCAAACAGAAAAGCAGGCTTGTTTAACAAAGTCCTATCATTTCCTTCAAAAGAGCAGTGGTCATCAATTCTCACAATGTAGGGCGAGTAGGGTTCAGAACTCTACTTTTCCTTTCTCAACCACTGGACGCTGCGCAAGCTGGAAAAACTTGGTCGAACCTGAAATCTTTCTTCCCATCATAAGCCGCCTGAGTAACCAAAGTAATGGTCTTTTGGTCAAGAGTTTAAGGCGCAATTGACTGCATGAAAAGAAAGATTAATCAAAACAAAGTTATGAAGAAAGGGATGTTTTCTAATGTAAGGTAACAATATTACTTCCAATCAAAGGTTCTTGCCGAACCATAATAGAGTTAGAAGTTGCTTAAGGGTTTTGGGAACCACTCGCAGAAATAGTAGGTCTTTTTGCCATCTTCTTCAGATTACTTTCAAGAAATCCTTGATTTGAAGAAAGTTGAAGGCTAAAGAAGCTTGAAAATGAAGAGCCTTGAAAACTTTGGAAAGAAATCTAGAGTTCAAATCTCTCAGAGAAAAGTTAAAACATACTTTACTTGAAGAGGTTGGGATTTTATAGAAGATGATTTGATGGACGACATTTTCGGATAAACGTGATCTCTGGCCCAAATCTCGTGAGTATCTTCTCATTTAATGCAACTCAGAGAACGTTTCAATCTCTACGTCTTAAAAAGTGAAAACCGTGATTCTAATACAGAGTCATGTCCTCTTCAAAAAAGAAAAAATGTGATTCTAATATAGAGTCGTGTCCTCTTCAGAAAGGGAAAACTGTGACTCTAATACAGAGTCATACTTTCTCAAAAGCGTGAAATCCGCAACTCTAATACATAGTCTTATCCCTTTCAAAGACGTAGAAGTCCGAGATTCTAATACAGAGTCCTACTTCTTCTCAAAATATGAAATCAACGAAGATGATATTCTTACAAAATTATCCAAAGTATTTCAAAACATCTTCAAAACCATAGAGTTTTGAAAACTTTGGAGGGAGTTATGTTGGCGAAATTTCCTGCTAATAAGATCATCTGTCATGAAGAGAGATCCATAAATGAAAAGAAGATTATTTTTGCGAGTCATGTTCTATTTTTTATAGAAACTGAAGTGCGGATCACTTTTCTCATGTTCACAAACCTAATAACAGGGGTGGGCCCTATAAAACCTCATTATCTAGTATAAGAGCACCAAACAAAGTCATTTGAACTACGAATCTAAAGTTCAAAATCCGCGTTCTGCCTATAATTGAATAAATTCGTGAATCTAAAGTTTAAGATCCATGTTTTGTCTACAGTCAAATAGATCCGCAAATCTCAAGCTCAAGATCCGCATTCTGGCTATAGTCAAATAGGAGCTACGAATTTAAAATTCAAGATTTGCGTTATGCATTTCAGCTACGATCTAGAGGGTTAAAGACGCCAGTTACAAATTTTGGAGATTTAATACAAATTTACCAGATAAAAAGGCCAAAAATTAATACTCAGAACGTGGAGATTGATAGTTGAACAGTTACATCCACTCAAGAGTCTCCAAAACTCTATAAAAAGCCTGAATCAAGGTAGAAAAGGGACCGAGGCCGAAAATAGGAGATCAATATGATATAGAGAATTCTCTTTCTGTCGAGAGTTCAAAATCTTTGCTAACTAAAAGAATTTGTGTGGAGTGTCAACAAAGAGCAAGATTGTCCTCCACAGTTACTATAGAACCCAGTTTTAAACAAAAAGGAAATTCAATTTTCCTCATCTTTTGTGAACGGAAAACCGTTAAAATTGTAATCTTTTATTGAAACATTCAATAAAGAAATCATTTTACATATTTTATGGTGAACAATGACATATATATTTTCATCATCCGTGTTTCTGTTCCAATCCTCTGAAACAACAGTGTGATATGTCACTGAAATATGCTCTATGGCCATGAGCACACGTGAGGGTGCATATGCATCAAACTCTGCACCAGACATAAATTCATGACATAATTGTGTAATTAGACACGGCAGAGGCAAACTAGTCGTCGACCGCATCTTAACATCTATAATGGTGCCGACTAATTGTGTGCACATACAAAAATGATTGTCCTAACACATGATTCTATCAACAATGTGTAGTATGGGTGTGTAAAATGATAATATGTGTGTAATCCCCATTATATTAGTGTTGATCCAGCGGCAAGTCACGTGCACATTGTGATAAAGTGTTTTGCTATTGATCCCTCTATCTCGTGTTATTCTACAATTCGGACCCATCCGTGTAAGATAGTCCTCAATTGCATCTGGGGTTTGATTCCTAGGGTGAAAGAGGATACCGGTGGATGCAGAGATGGCCGCTGCGTGCACTTCGTAGATTTCTCCACACCAGTGGAGTTTAATGGTTTAACGACTCTCTGAAATATCAAATTTTGCAAAACTTGAATAAAACTTCTCTACTAACTCTAGAATGTAGAATGAATTGGGCATGTATAACAGATAATTCCATCCCAAAGTTTCGATAGTAGATAAAAAGTATACAGTAAATGCAGCAAAAATTTTACCAAAATATTTTTCATACACAAATCATGCCATTGGATTCTACTAGAAACCACAAAAAAATATTCTAATTTAACAGTAAGTAGATATCTAGAAAGCTCACCTCTCCCGAAGTTTTAGGAGGAAATTCTTAAAATTTGTCGCTAATTGGTGGTTTTTGCCACTGATTGGCAGCAAAACAAGGGTATCTGGGGCACGACTTTGTAGAGGAGGAAGATGAGGCAGGGGTATGGCTGCTGGTGGCATCTGGATTGAGCTCCAAGTTAAGAATCTCAACTGATCTGCACAAAAAAAAACCAAAGAAGGTAATGGAGGCTTTGGGGGAGATGGGGGTAGCTAGGGTTTGGGTTTGGGGTTGGTTGGGGCTGGTTGGGTATTTATAGAGATGCAAATTTTAGCCAGCCCCTTCCTTTCTCATATATTACTTTGCAGCCGTCAAGTTCTATTGTACCCTGTATTATGTTAGAAATACATAATATAAATTCTAATATACAAATAAATACATGCCCCTACGCATAGATCGGGTCGTGAAGTATCAAGGCCTCTGTATTATTGCTCACTCGAGTCTCTAAAAATGGTTTTAATCTCTGACCATTCACTTTAAATAAATCACTATTTTTAGGGTTCTCGATAACAATTGCACCGTGATGGTGCACAGTCCGTACTATGTACGGTCCACTCCATCTTAATCTCAACTTTCCTAGGAACAAATGAAGCTTTGAATTATACAAGAAAATTTTCTGTCCTGGTGTAAATGACTTGCGAATAATCGCTTTGTCATGAAATACTTTAGTCTTCTCTTTATAAATCTTAGCATTTTCATATATATCCTGTCTAATCTCATTAATCTCATTAAGTTGTAGCCTCCGCTGCTCGCCACCTTTTTCGAGCTCAAAATTAAGAAATTTAATAGCCCATAAAGCCTTATGCTCAAGCTCCACCATTAAATGACACGATTTTTCAAATATCAACCGATAAGGAGACATGCCTAGATTGGTCTTGTAGGCAGTACGGTATGCCCATAATGCGTTTGCTAATTTACATGACCAATCTTTTTTGTTGTGTTGCACTGTTTTCTCCAAAATCAGTTTGATTTGGCAATTTGAAACTTCCACTTACCCACTGGTTTGTGGATGATACAGTGTAGCTAACTTGTGGGTATGGAATATTTTCGCATGAGCGCCTCAAATGGCCGGTTAGTAAAATGGGTACCGTTATCACTAATGATAGTTTGAGGAATGTCAAATCGAGAAAACATATTCTTTTTCAAGAACTTGACAACAACTTTATTGTCATTCGATTTTGCGGCAATTGCCTATACCCATTTAAAAACATAATCGACAGCGACCAATATGTATTAGTTTCTAAATGAGTTGGGTAACGGTTCCATAAAATCTATACCCCATACATCGAATATTTCGATCTCAATGATAGATTGCAGAGGCATCATATTGCGCCATAAAAATTTGCCTACGAATTGACATTATGTGCATGTTTTGCAATATTCCACAGCATCTTTGAAAAGAGTTGGTCAATAAAAGCCACTCTGCAACACCTTTTCAGCCATTTTTCTTGGACCAAAGTGTCCTCCACAAGTAGATTATGACAAAAAGATAGGACACATTATATCTCATCGTTAGGTATGCATCGACGTATGATCTGGTCTGGACAATATTTAAATAGATATGGTTCATCTCAGTAAAAGAATTTTACTTGGGACAAGAATCTATATTGGTCTCGCTTGGACCAATGTGATAGAATCTTTTTGGTCACAAGATAATTCACAATGTCAGCAAACCATGGTTCACGCATTAATGCAAGTAATTGTTCATCAAAAAATGATTCATTTATGGGGCAAGAATCAGTTGGAGTGTTGGGCAGGTGAGACAAATGATCAGCTAATAAATTATCAACATATTTCTTGTCTAATATCTCAAGATCAAACTCTTATAACAAGAGGATCCATCGAACGAGCCTTGCTTTTGCATTTTTCTTGGTCAATAAATATTTCAAAGCAGCATGATCAGTGTAAACTATAATTCATGATCCAATTAAGTAGTAGCGAAACTTTTTAAGTGCAAAGACGACTGCCAAAAACTCTTTCTCTTTGGTAGAGTAGTTCAACTGGGCGTCATTGAGTGTCCTACTTACATAGTAAATCACATGTGACTATTTATTAATACATTGTTCAAGGACGGCACTGATAACATAATCAGATGTGTCACACATAAGTTCAAAGGACAGACTCCAGTTTGGCGCATGAATGATAGGAGTGGTGGTAAGCGCCTTTTTGAACTGCTCAAATGCTCTAAGACAATCAGGTGTGAAATTGAATGGCACATCCTTGACCGGTAGATGTGTAAAAAGGCTAGCAATTTTGCTAAAATCTTTGATAAATCTTCTATAGAATCCAGCATGGCCAAGGAAGGATCGTATATCTTTCACTAATCGCGGAGGTGGAAGATTTATGATGAGGTCCATCTTGGTTTTGTCAACCTCGATACCATCTGTCGAGATGACATGCCTTAGCACTATGCCATTTTTGACCATAAAATGACATTTTTCCCAATTGAATGTCAAATATTTCTCATGACAACGCATGAGAACTAATTCTAAATGATATAGACACTCTTGGAATGAATCTTCGAAGATAGAGAAATCATTCATGAAGATTTCAATAAATTGTTCAACCATGTCGGAGAAAAACCACCATGCACTTTTGGAATGTGGCAGGTGCATTGCATAACCCAAAGGGCATGTGTCTGTATACAAACATGCCAAATGGGCATGTGAATATGGTATTTTCCTGATCCTCCAGGGCGATGGAAATTTGATTGTAGCTAGAGTATCCATCTAAGAAATAATAGAACTCATGTCCGGCCAACTGTTCCAGCATCTGATCAATAAAAGGTAAGGGAAAGTGGTCCTTCCTACTTACAGCATTCAGCTTTCCATAGTCAATACAGACTCACCATCTCATCTACAAACGCATCGAGATAAACTCATTTGCTTCATTTTTTACTACAGTGATTCCGGACTTCTTAGGTACTACTTGAACTGGACTCACCCATGCACTATCTGTGGTAGGATAGATGATCCCATTGTTGAGGCACTTAAGAATATCCTTTCTCACAGCTTCTTTCATTACTGGATTCAATCTAAGCTGAGCATCTCTTATTGGACGTGTATTATCTAGTAAATGAATTCTATACTGCACTATAGATGGACTTATCCCCTTTATATCGGCCATACTCCAGCCTATGGCTTCCCTATGTGCTTTCAACATTAATATAAGTGCTTCCTTCTGAGCTTCAATCAATATACAAAGATAATGACTGTTAGTGTGTCGTTTTCACCCAAGAAAGCGTACTTGAGATGACTCGGAAGGGTCTTCATCTCAAGCTCAGTTGGACACTCAATAAATGGTCGTAACTGAACTTGTGGTTCAGTCATCAATGGCTCAGGTGGAAGCTCCCATCGGAAGACACATAATTAGATGACTCATCGAGCGTTTCCAAAAATAAGCTCTCGTCAACTAAACCATCTAGCTCATCAAAGAATTCCACCTCTTTGTGCTCACTGGACAACCCTTAGATCATATTTTCATCTGGGGGCTCGTCATGTGGATCACTCGGTTGGCACCCTAATTGAATATATTCAATTCAAGTGTCATGTTTCCAAAGGAAAGTCTCATCGATCCACTCCGGTAATTAATAAGAGTATTAGAAGTGGTCAGGAATGGACGTCCCAAAATAACTGGGATACAATGTTGTGGATCCACCACAGATTGAGTCTTGAGAACTATGAAATCGACTGGAAAATAAACTCCCCAATCTTAATTAAGACGTTCTCAATCTCTCCCATAGGCTTCTTCACAGATCTATCGGCTAGTTGTAACATAATCCTTGTAGGTCTCAACTCTCCCAGTCCTAACTGCTGGTACACTGAATAAGAAAGCAAGTTGACACTCGCTCCTAAATCTAGTAGAGCCCTTTCAATCACTGTAGTTCCTATGATGCAGGAGACAGTAGGACTTCCAGGGTCTTTGTACTTTATAGGTACAGACTGAGAGAGGATGCTAGAGATGTTAGCAGTTAGGAAGACTTTCTTGGAACATTTGTTCTCTTCTTGGTGCATAAATCTTTTAAGAATTTTGCATAATCAGGTACTTATTGGATTGCATCATGAAGAGGAACATTGATCTTAAGTTTATTATATATTTGATGTGAAATATAAAATATACTGCAAGCGGCGCCAAAAACTTGATGTGAAAAATCTACTACAAGCGTACAGTGTCGGTGTAGCACTTTATAGGTCGTTCCCATGGGATCTAAGGTGTTTTTGCATTCTCACTAATTCTTGAGTCCTAGCAGATTAACTACGGTTTCTAAGTTGGATTTGAATTATTCTAATTAGCTTAGGATATAGAATCATCTAGTTTCCAGCCATGTATTACTTCTATTATCTTCTTTTTATCATAAAAAATGATCTTTTAGTTTTAATGTTTACTTAAAGTGTTCTAAGTATGTGTTATCAAGTGGTATGTAAGTATAACACATCAAACATACAACTTTTCATAAAAATAAACTAAATCATTAAATAACTCTATGACAAAAATGAAAAGTAACAACCCCAAACCCTAACTAAGCATAGAATATCAAGAAATCTAATTTAAGTGTAATATATCAAAATATTAATTTATGAGTTGTTATATTTTAATCTTTTCATTAAAAAAATCTTATTTTTATAATTTTATTTAGGAAGAAAATACTAGAGAGCAACTACATGTGGATTCCTAGTTTCATCTACATTCTAGATCTAAACTAAATTAGTTGCTCATACTCCTAATTAAAAAGATCACATTTTTCCTAGAAAGCGAGTAAAGTTTTACTCAAGAAAGTAAGATAAATATATCTAGAAAGAAATTAGAAGAAGATTATATAAAAAACAATGATAAACAGAAAAGGGTACCTCTAAAGTCGTTATGGCGACCATCACCCCTTTAGCAAACCCTAATTATATTCATTAAAATTTGAGTATAAAATTACATCATAAACCCTAGATTACAAGGATATAGCCAATATATAGGATTCGGAGAATCAAACCCTAATTTGAGTACAAGTGAGAAACTACAAAATTACATCGAAGCCCCGCAAGATTCTCATAACAAGTGGGCCCCACTGAGCCGACAATTAGTGCCAAATGCCGCCAAATAGCGACAAAAGTTGATATTCTGGGCTTCAATATTCTTCTGCATGAATCTTTTGTTCTTTTCCTTTGATTAGATTGACTGTATTGATGTTTGACTCTCTGCAGTGTCATGGTCTTGTAGCTTTGCTCACATTTAACTCTTTTCTAGACTTGCCTTCCTAATCTGGCTCTGAGTTTATGTCATCTCCTTGTAGGAATAGGTTTACCTGAAAACACACTAAAAATACCCGACTAGTATTATTTAAATACAAAAATAGATAACATGAAGGCTATAAATATACAATATATGATACTCATTAGAACTGCTGAAATTGGGGGTTGCCAATAACCATTTACCATCCATACTTTAAAAGATGCTAGGCAAGAAATAAACAATAACACACACCCAAAAATTTTTATCTCATGTAAAGTACATGAGATCTTCTGGTTCTCCAAAGATATTGGAAAATTTTGAGAACCAGACGGGTGTGGGTCATTGTTATGAAAAATGACTATGGTTATATTCTGTAACAGATCCAAAATCTCGTTAAGAAACATAAAAAAAAAATACCTGATTTATGGTCATAATGAGAAAACTTACCGTAGTTAAGAAAAATAATTACAGTTATAAGGATCTTTTCAATAGGATACTCCTTCTCTAACAAACCTGATAGAAGACCACGCACAGATAAAGTGACATTATCTGGAGGTCTTGTGACATGCCAACCCCAGTCCATCGCCTTGATCAAGGAAAAGAAGAAAAATAGAACTCCATGATAGAATTGGCTTTGGGGGGAATTTTAGAAAAGAAGAGAAGAATTCTTAAGTCAGGATAACTTTTTGGGAGAAAGGCTAGGCGCTTTATATAGAGAATTTCATGATAAAAAATCTTCGGTCAAGAGATGTTATAGGCGAAATTTTCAGTTAAGATCTTTTGACTCGAATCTCAATAATATTTATTATTATTGCATGGAACGCTTCGGTATCTGCCCAAAGGAAATGAGATCTTCAGCTGAGATCTTTGATTAAAATCCTGTCATTAATGGATGCATGCAGCGCTTAGTTTGTTGCACCAGAAAGTCTATTAAATTAATGAAAAGTCATTCCTTGTATGTAAACTCGTGGATTTTACCGTAGAGTTACACTTGTATGTAAACTCAAGGATTTTAACGCAGGGTTACACTTATGTACGAACTTGCGATTCAAATATAGATTCGCATTTCTGAACACAAAGTCATAGAGTTGGGTTCGAATTTTTAATAAAAATTACTCCAAGTTTATATTGGACAAAAAAAATGATTACAAGAGCTCCTTGAAAATTCAGTGATTCATGAGAGCCTTGATTTTCTCTTTTACATCGCTTATCTGCAGCTGAATGGCTTCATAAGTCTGAACAACAGCTTGTCTGCTGATGATTGTCATATGTTGCATATTTATAACCTCCATATTATTTTTTTTTGTATTTAAATAATACTGCTCGGGTATTTTTTGTATGTTTTTCAGGTAAACCTATTCCTATAAGGAGATGGCATAAATTCAAAGCCGGATTAGGAAACCAAGTCCAGAAAAGAGTTAAAAGTGCAAAGCTACAAGACTATGATGCCGTAGAGAGTCAAAGT
Organism: Dracaena cambodiana; assembly: GCA_036321105.1. NCBI lineage: Eukaryota > Viridiplantae > Streptophyta > Magnoliopsida > Asparagales > Asparagaceae > Dracaena > Dracaena cambodiana. The sequence goes on from JAYEPQ010000001.1 coordinate 27,866,312, forward strand.
TTAATACAATTATCAAAATCAAAAGAAAAAGACAAGAGACTCATATAGAAGAAAAACCAGGAAACAAACCTAGGGTTTTGCCGCTATTTAGCGGCATTAGCCACCAATTGGGGGCAAAGAGGGGCCCACTCTGGGTGAAATTTCTATAGGGATTTCGATATAATTTTATACTTTTTCACTTGTACTCAAATTAGGGTTTAATTCTTTGAAGCCTATATATTGGCTATATCCTTGTAATCTAGAGTTTGATATAAGATATAGGATATAATCTTGTACCCATAATTATAAATAAAATTAGGGTTTGCCGAAGGGGTGACAGGCGCAATACCGTGCTCCAGAGGTACGCCTATGTTTTCAAGTTTTTTCTAGTAAGTAGAAATATTTTATTTACTTTTTAGATAGATTTAATTGCTTTCTAATATAGATTTATTTGCTTTGTAGTATAGATTTCTCTTGTTTTATGGGAAAATAGAATTTTTCATGGCTTTCATAAATAAACATAGGTTTTTGATAATTAGTAGTATGAGTAACTAATTTACTTTAGCTCTAGGATGTAGATAAAATTAGTTTAATAAATCTAACATGGATTTATCTCATCTTCTTCCTAAAAAAAAATAAAGTCATGATTTTTCTATAAATAAATAAAAGATAAATTTTGTAAATCATAATTCTTTGATAGATTATACTTAATTCATATTTTGATAATCTATACTTAAATGAGATTTGGAATTCATATTGTTTGTTTTTATTTATAGAATTATTAGCAAGATTTTCCTACAAATAAATTGAAGAGAATAAACTTGTAAATCTAATTTTTTTGATAGGTTATACATAAATTTAGTCTTTTGATAGTGTATGCTTGGATTAGGGTTTGAAGTTTATTTCTTTACTTTTGTTTATAAAATTATCTACTAGATATAATTTGTTTTTAAGAAAGATGTTATTTTTGATAATTTATACTTCCACATCACTTGATAGATCACACTTAGGGGCACTTGATAAAAATCAAATTAAAGGATCACCTTTTTAATGTATTAATTGATCGTGCATAATTAAAAAGTTAGGAAGAAATAGATAATTCATTGTTCGGCTATTATTCTAGTGGATTCGAACTCCTAGGCTAAATTTTAGAACTTAAAACTAATCCTCTCAATTTAGAATCTCATTGTTAACTTGATAGAACTAAAAAATTAGTGAGAATAACAAAACACCTTAGATCTCTGTGGGAACGATCTGTATAGTGCTACAAAGATATTATGCACTTGCAGTAGATTTATCACATCAAGTTTTTGGTGTCGTTGCCGGGGATCGACAGTGTTTTTCTTGCTTTTTCTAACATTTTACGGGTTAACAGTGTGTGTTGAGTGTGCAGAGACCTGGAAGTTCAGATACAGGAAGCAAAAAGGAACAAGAAATGTCTCATGATTACACTGCAAAAATCAGGGAGCTAGACTCCCTGGTTTTTCTACTGAACAGCGGCAATTGCCGCCATTTAGCGACGTAATTGGTGAGTCTCTCCCTCTATTTTTCTCCAGTTCTGTATTTTTGGTCCCTGATTATGTAAAAAAATACAAAAAAATAGAACTTATAGGACATCACAATTTTCTTTGATCATATTTCTTCCACCATTTTATCTTCACCACACCCCACTTCTTGCATTAGTTTAGAAAAATCACGCATCCATTCATGGTCACTTGTTCATGCCACATTGGATCCGTGATCAATTTGGTCGACTAGTGAGATCAGATTTGTTGATGAGAGACAAGATGGACCAACTGATCCCGATCGTTAAAGATCGATGTTACCCATTGCGCACATCACTACCATCTTGTATAAAACTTCAACACGCAGCGGGTAACACTATGAATTGAAGCTGCAGTATATCAACATACTTTCTAAATTTACTGGTTCTGATTCTGAGGATGCATATATCTTTATCAGTGAATTTCAACAAGTATGCATGAAGATTAAACAACAACATTTATCGGAGGACGCAATTAAACTTCGCTTCATCCCATTTACTCTTAAAGAAATGTCAAGAAGTGGCTCTACAGTATGCCTACTAATTCAATTACTACTTGGGGTGAATTCATTGTAGTGTTTCTTAAGAAGTATTATCCCACGCACAAGACAAAAAAAATTCAAAACCAAATTAATCAAGTCCGTCAAGTGCTGGGAGAACCCTTCTAGAAATACTTAGAACGGTTCAAAGATTTATTAGCTCAGTGCCCTCACCATGTGATAGAAATGTGGCGGTTGTGTCAAATTGTGTATGAAGGACTCGATTACACATCCAAAACTCTTCTTGAGTCTAGCGTCAGGGGGAGCTCATGAGAAATAATGAGGATGAAGCATGAGACTTTCTTAAGGACCTATCGTGAAAAACTATGCAATTGGAGAGACCCGTTGAGAAACCCAATGCATCAACTTCTGCATATAAGGGTGGAATCCATAGCGTCGACAGTTTTATAGCTGCTGAAGCTAAGATTGCAACCCTTATGAGGAGAATTGAGGTATTGGAGACTCCTAGTGCTTCACCGATGGGTGAAGTAAATCAAATTCAAATTTCCATATGCTTTAATTGCGGAACTCCAAATCATATTATGGAGGAGTGTCCATTATTAATGAATCCCATGGGTCCCACATTTGAGCAGTCTAACGCCTTGTATCAACGACCCATGAATAATTCTTACGCTCATATATACAATCCTGGCTAGAAAAACCATCCAAATCTCTCATGGGATCAAGGGCATTAGGGAGCCCCCAACCCTAAAATGCAGCCTCCAGTCAATGGTCAGTTTTTAAAACCAAAAGTGGGTGCTTATCAACACCAAAATGCTTCAAATCAAGGGAACAACTAGAATAGACCACTTGTACATAATCAATCATATCCATAGCAGGGGTCTAACAATAATTATGATAGATGGCTAATGACACTTGAAAGGGATGCAAAAAATCTTTTGAAGACGACGTCCAATTTAGACACACAAATGCAAAATTTAATAAAATTGTCTACTGACTTTATACAATGGACTGACCAACAACTTCTTGTAAGTTCTCAGTCGATTAAAAATATAGAGCAGCAGGTTGGACAGTTAGCCACACAGCTGAGTAAGCGGGGGCTGGGTATCTTTCTGAGCCAACCAATAATGAACCTCAACTCTAACTCATCTCAGTCTGTTTCATCCCATGTTCACTAATGCAATGCCATTCACACACTCAGATCTGGTAAGAAAGTGAACAATAATATAGCCATGCCCCATGATATCACTCCTACTATTTTATAGGCTACACCATCTTTTTTCATCTTTTTCTTCACATCTATCTTCATCACCTCCATTACCATCACATGCTCATTTGGGAGAATCTATTCCTAAGCCGAAAGTACCATATCCCAATCAGTTTAGGAAGGCTTCACCGTAACTAGAGAAGATTCTTGAAATATTTCAGCAGGTGAAGGTTAATATTCCACTCCTTGATATTATACAACAAGTTTTTACTTATGTCAAATTTCTCAAGGATTTGTGTACTAAGAAAGGAGCAAAAAACGTTCCTGAGAAAGTTTTTCTTGTTGCAAATATATCGCAAATCCTCTCTAACTCCTTGTCTGTCAAATATAAAGATCCAGGTTCTCCCACAATCTCATGCATCATTGAGAGCACTACATTTGATAGGGCGTTGCTTGATTTAAGGGCAAGTGTCAACTTTTTTCCTTACACTGTTTATCAGCAACTGAGCTTAAGAAAACTTCAACCTACTAAGATCACATTACAGCTAGCTGATTGTTCGATCAAGAGACCACTTAGTATGGTTGAAGATGTGCTCATTGAAGTCGGCGAGTTCATCTTTTCTGGACTTCATTGTTTCAAAAACTGAGCCGATTTTCAATATATGGAATCAAATTCCTGTTATATTAGGTAGACCATTCCTTGCAATATCAAATGCATTAATTGATTGCAGGAGTAGCCTCATGAAGCTATTATTTGGGAATATGACTTTGGCATTGAACATATTAAATATGGATGACCACACAATGAGCTTCCTCATTGAGGTAAATATGATTTATAGTTTGCACTTTCATTCTACCTCTTACATTGATGATGAACGCTCATTTGAGCAAATTTTCGAAGATGAGCTCATATTATTAGATGAATTGACACACACTAATTCTATGTATGATGATACTTGTGTAAGTGTGCCATTGATTTATGAGCAAACTTTTGAGGATTTGTTTACAGAGGAGCTTGCATTACATCATGAGTTAGAAGGGCCACCACGATATTCACTTGATTATATAGCACTCTTCTCACCTCACAATATTTCTACATGTATGTTTGTTACTAACGATGATTGGCAGGTTTATAATTAAGAATTCTTTAACCCAATTATTAATTTTTACATGTGGACAAAGAAAAAGTGAGAGCGGCATAAGATACAGATAGGTAATTTTGTGACCTGTATGAGGATGATGAGATACAATAATGCACCCACTTCATATTTAAAACGCATACACTATGAAAGTGAGAAGTGATCAAGAGGTCGTAACCATTTTTTTTGCGTTAATAGGGTGATGATATTGAGATCATAACTTTTTACAACTCTCATTATTTGTATAATATTTGTACAATAGTTTTCATATTTATTTTACCACTCTTGGTTTGTGTATGAGGGCATACATGAGTTTAGGTGTGGGAGAGTGGGTTAGGATATTTTTGTCATATTTTTCTAGGATTTTTAGTTTTTTTTAGAATTTTTATTTTATTTTTAGATTTTTTGGATATCTTTATTTTACACTTCAGGTAGTTTTTAGAGTAACTAACTAAAATAAATAAATTAAAAAATATTTATTATATATTTTTATCAATAAATAAATCTAATTACAAATAAAAGAATAAATTTAGATTTAAAATTTGATAGGATATTAGATTGGACGATACACTCAGAATTTTATGAAAAAGATTAAAGTCAAAAAAATAAATACTGCTAACAGTAATTTTGAGGTAATTATACATCTATTTTTTACTTTACAATAGTTTATGGGGTTAAGGATAAAGATGATAATGATTGAAATCTTCTCTCTCTAAATAGGAAAAAAAATAAAAAAAAAACGGGGTAAGCCTGGTATTATGGTAATACCCTTAGAAATGAAAAAAAGTGAGAAGAAAAGAAGGGGTGAGCCTGATATTAAGGCAATAGCTTCAAAAGTATATAAAAAAAAGAGTATAATCTGAGTAATCGGGTACTTTGCGCCTAAGTAAGCGTGAATATTCGAATGAAAAGTGAAATATTCTTTAAAAAAATTATTATGAGAGAGGAGATGAATTATGAGTTAGAGTTGGAGTCCAAGGCCGAAGTAGACTATCACACGTGCACGTAGATATATAGGAGCCAATAGATTATCTATTGTGGGTATTGAAAGATAAGATTTAAATTTTTAATTAAAATGATAAATGTATTTGATATGATGCTAGACTTGAAAAATTGATAATCTAAATGTATTCTTGAGTTTGTATATTAGTGAGATTAATTGAAGAAAATATTTAAAAAAAAATTCTTTCTTTTGTGTAAATTTTTTATTTTTATTGATTTTCTGTTATACTTATTTTTCTTTTCTTTATTCCTTAATCTATTTTCTTCACTAATTTTGTGGGTATATTCACTGCAAACCCTCACGAGACACCACTCGTCCACTAGGTTAACCTAGGTGTTTAAAGACTTGTTGTACATGCTAAATGCAATCTCGATTCCTGCAAAAGTGAGTTAGGATTTTTCTTTTTCTTTTTAGGTTTAGATTTTGCTCGAGTACTAGCAAAAGATAGGTGTGCGGGTGTGATGAATGTCATATGTTGCATATTTATAGCCTCCATATTATCTATTTTTGTATTTAAGTAATACTACTCGGGTATTTTTATTGTGTTTTTTGGTAAACCTATTTCTACAAGGAGCTGGCATAAATTCAAAACCGGATTAGGAAACCAAGTCTAGAAATGAGTTAAAATTGAGCAAAACTACAAGACTATGATGCTGCAGAGAGTCAAAGTTTAATACAGTTATCAAAATCAAAAAAATAAGATAAGAGAATCATGCAGAATAAAAACCAGAAAACAAACCTAGGGTTTTGCTGCTATTTGGCGGCATTAGCCGCCAATTGGCAGCAAAGAAGGGCCCACTCTGGGTGAAATTTTTGCGGAGATTTTGATGTAATTTTGTAGTTTTTCACTTGTACTCAAATTTGGGTTTGATTCTTCGAAGCCTATATATTGGCTGTATCCTTATAATCTAGAGTTTGATATAAGATATAGGATATAATTTTGTACTCGTAATTATAAATAAAATTAGGGTTTGCCGAAGGAGTGACGGACGCAATACCATGCTTCAGAGGTGCGTTATTATTTTCAAGTTCTTTCTAGTAAATAGAAATATTTTATTTACTTTTCAGATAGATTTAATTGCTTTTTAGTATAGATTTATTTGCTTTGTAGTATATATTTATCTTGCTTTCTAGGAAAATAGAATTTTTTATGGCTTTCATAAATGAATATAGGTTTTTGATACTTAGTAGTATGAGTAACTAATTTGTTTTAACCCTAGAATGTAGATGAAATTAGTTTAATAGATCTAACATTGATTTATCTCATCTTCGGCCTAAAAAGAAATAAAGTCATGATTTTTCTATAAATAAATAAAAGATAGATTTCGTAAATCATAATTTTTTGATAGATTATGCTTAATTCATATATTGATAATCCATACTTAGATAAGATTTGGAATTCATATTCTTTGTTTTTATTTATAGAATTATTAATAAGATTTTCCTATAAATAAATTGAAGAGAATAAACTTGTAAATCTATTTTTTTTTGATAGGTTATACTTAAGTTTCGTCTATTGATAGCGTATGCTTAAATTAGCGTTTGAAGTTTATTTCTTTACTTTTATTGATAAGATTATCTACTAGATAAAATTTATTTTTAAGAAAAATATTATCTTTGATGATCTATACTTGCACATCACTTGATAATAATCAAATTAAAAAGATCACCTTTTTAATGTGTTACTTGATCATGTATAATTAAAAAGTTAGGAAGAAAGAGATAATTCATTGTTAGGCTATTATTCTAGTGGATTCGAACTCCTAGGCTAAACTTTAGGATTTAAAACTAATCCTCTCAATTTAGAATCTCATAGTTAACTTGATAGAACTAAAGAATTAGTGAGAATAGCAAAACACCTTAGATCCTTATGCGAACGACCTGTATAGTGCTACACCGATAATGTGCGCTTGCAGTAGATTTATCACATCATCTACGTAACTCCTCTTCATTGGCAGTTATATTGCTTATTGATTCAGACTCCAAAACCTCTAATTCAGTTTGAGCAGTTGAGAGGACTTTGTTCACATTATCAAGCTGCTCAAACAAATCAGCAAGATTTTTCTCTGAATCCTCTCGCTCCTTAGAAATCTTTTCAAGGAAAGCCTGAGTTTTAGCAATGGTTTCCCGAGTTCTCACAATAGCTTGATTATGGCCTTCAATAATTAAAGTAACATTCTCTATTTGAATACATAAAGATTGTTTGTCTGATTGATTCTTGTCAACACAGGCCTTACAAGTATCAACTTTTTCCTTGATTTCATTCTGGAGTTTGATTTGTTCCTCCATTAACTTTTGAAAAGTAGTCTCCACTATTTCTGACTTATCAGCGCTGTGAATCTTCAGTAAAGAATCAACATAGTTCTGGAGTTGAGCAACCATAAGTTTATAAGGATTGACTTTTTCTTGACTTTTTCTTCTCCACCAACACTTGCTATCCCAGCCAAGTAGATGTTGAGAACACTAGCAACTGAGGAAAAAGAATTTCCTTTCAGAATTTTATTGATGAAGACTTAAATAGTATGCTGAAGCAGGTTATCTTCCAATGCATCAATTTCTGCACAACTTGATGATGGCAATGAAGAAGAAGTAGTTGCAGTGGAGAAAATCCCTGAGATAGATATGACATGTATTATGTCCTGGGATAAAGGGACAATAGTCTCAGAAGTTTCAACTTCAGCAACTTTAACAGCAGTGACATCAGCAGGACCAGTAGCTTCAATAGTTTCATCAGTTTTGACCTTAGCCATTGAAGTAATGCCGGCTGGGACAACTGATTCAGTAACATCAGTAACCACAACTTCAACTTCAGTAGTTGCAGCAGGCTCAACACGTTCAACTTTAGTAACTTTAGCAACTTCAATCTCAGATGCAATTCCTAGTTGAACTTTGCCTTTAGGTACATACTCTGAAGTTGGTGTAGATGGAAACATTTCTATAAAAAAAAAGAAATGATTAAATGATAATAAAAGAAATAGAAATGGTATAAATGGGTCAAGTTTAGAATAAACTTTGAGGATGAGAACTGGATTCTTCATGTGCATATACCTCAACTCTCTCTTCTGCTGTTAAAAATGTATATTTACCATGGTCTGATGGAGGAGTAGAAGAGCGAATGGCGAAATTGTTATCATCATCATCATCATCATCATCATTATCATCGTCATCACTTGATGTGATAAATTACTGCAAGCATATAGTGTCAGTTGTAGCGCTATACAGATCGTCTCATAGAGATCTCAGGTGTTTTGCGATTCTTACTATTTCTTTAGTACTAGTGGATTAACTAAGAGTTTCTAAATTGAGAGAAGATTGATTCTAATTTCTAAAAATTAGCCTAGGATTTCAATCCATTAGAATAATAGCCTAACAGTGAATTATCTCTTTCTTCCTATCTTTTTAATTTGCACAGTTAAGTAACATATTAAAAAGGTGATCTTTTTAATTTGATTTTAATCAAATGCCCCTAAGTATGAGATATCAAGTGATGTGCAAGTATAGACCATCAAAGATAACTCCTTTCTTAAAAACAAATCATATCGAGTAGAAAATCTCATAAACAAAAGAAAAGAAGTAAATTTCAAACCCTAATCTAAGCATAGGCTATCAAAAGACCGAACTTAAGTCTAACCTATCAAAGAATTTAGATTTACAAGTTTACTCAATTCAATTTATTTATAGGGAAAATCTCTATTGATAACTCTAAAAATAAACAAAGAATAAGAATTCTAAAATTCATCTAAGCACAGATTATCAAAATATTAATTAAGCATAATCTATCAAAAAATTATGGTTTGTGAACTCTATATTTTATTTATTTATAGAAAAATCATAACTTTATTTCTTTTTAGAAAGAAAATGAGATAAATCCATATTAGATCTATTAAACTAATATCATCTACATTCTAGGGCTAAAAAAAATTATCTACTCATAATTCTAGTAAGCAAAATCCTATTTTTATTCATGAACGCAATTAAATCTAATCTAGAAAGTAATAAAACCTAAACTAGAAAGCAATTAACTCTATCAAAAAAGCAAGTAAAGAATTAAAAGCAATGACTTACCTCTGGAGCACGGTATTGTGGCCGTCACACCTTCAGCAAAATCCTAATTTTATTAAATTAAAAACGAGTACAAAACTTCCAGGATTCTTTTAGAATACAAGGATACGGCCAATATATAGGCTTCGAAAAACCAAACCCAATTCTAATACATTTGTGAAACTACAAGATTAAAACGAAACCACGGGAGAAAACTCAAAAGAATTGGGGCCCACATGGCCGCTAATTAGTGGTAAATACTGCTAATTAGCAGTAAAAATAATGATTTAATTTTTGATTTTTTTCCCCTTGATTATTTTCTCATTTTGAGTTTATTTTGATGACTGTATTGCACTTTGACTCTCTGCAGTATCGTAGTCTCGTAGTCTTACCCACTTTAGAAACTTTTTGTACTTTGATTTCCTACTTCAACTCTAATTTCATACTATCTCCTTGTATGAATCGGATTACCTGAAAAAAAAACTAAAAATACCCGAGTAGCATTTATTTATTTACAAAAATAGGTAATATGAAGGCTATAAATATGCAATACATGGCACTCATCACACCCCCATACCTATCTTTTGCTAGTTCTTGAGCAAAACCTAACCCTAAAAAGAAAAAGAAAAATACTAACTCACTTTTGCAGGAATCGCAATTACACTTAGCACGTGCAACAAGTTTTTAAATCCCTAGGTTACCCTAGTGGACGAGTATTGTCTCGTGAGGGTTTGCAGTGAATATACCCACAAAATTCATAAAGAAAATAGATTAAAAAATAAAGAAAAGAAAAATAAGGATAACCAAAATTCAAAAAAATAAAAATAAAAAAATTATACAAAAAAATGAAAAATATTTTTTTAATAATATTTTCATCAATTAATCTCACTAATATACAAACTCAAGAACGCATTTAGATTATCAATTTTCAAATCAAGTGTCATATCAAATACACTTATCATTTTAATCAAAAATTTAAATCCTATCTTTTAATACCCATTAACAGATAATCCATTAGCTCCTATATATCTATGTGCACGTATGATAGTCTACTTCGGGTTTGGACTCCAACTCTAACTCATGATTCATCTCCTCACTCATAACAATTATTTTTTTCTTTTTTTTATTTTTCTTTTTTTTTTTCTTTTTTAAAGAATATTTCAACTTTTATGCGAATATTCATGCTTACTTAGATGCAAAGTATCTGATTACTTAGATCATACTATTTTTTTTTCTCACTCTCGAGACTATTGCCTTAACACCAAGCGCACCCATTATTTTACGACTCTCGAGACTATTATCTTAATAACAGGCTCACCCCAGTATTTTATTGTCACTTTTTTTTAGAGAGAGAAGATTTACTCAATCGTTATCATCTTTGTCCTTAACCTAATAACCTATTGTGAAGTGAAAAATAGATGTATACTTGCCTCAAAACTACTGTTAGCGGTATTTATTTTTTGAATTTTAATCTTTTTCATAAAATTTAAAATGTATCGTCCAATCTACTCTTCTTTTCAATTTCAAATCTTAATTTATTCCTTTATCTGTAGTTAGGTTGGTCTATTAATGAAAATACATAAATTTGTTGTTAATTTTTTATTTATTTATTTTCAGTTATTTTCAGTTTTTTTTAATTTTTTTCTTTTCAATTAGTTACCCTAAAAACTACCCAAAATGTAAAATAAAGAAATCCAATAATTATCTAAAAATAAAATAAAAACTCTAAAAAAACTAAAATCTTAGAAAAACACAAAAATAAAATAACTTAACTCACTCCCCCACACCTAAACTCATGTATGCCCTCATACACAAACTAAGTGTGGTAAAATAAAAATAAAAACTATTATACAAATACACTTATTAGAAAATTCAAATGGTTACGACCTCTTGATCGCTTTCCACTATCATAGTGTGTCCTTTTACATTTTAATATGGATGAATTTATCCTTTTTATCAGTTTTGCATTTAATCTTTCCATCTTATTTTTTATTTTTCTCAATTTATTTCTACCCTTCTTTCTTTTATTCAATAGTAAAGTTTTGAGGTTAGAAAGCGTATCTTTACCGTCCATATTCGACCCACGAGTTTCTTTAATGGTAGTAAGTATTTTTGTTTTATCAACATGTAAAATAACATACTCACTTTGATGTAGCGGAATCATGAGCTCGATTTTGGATCGTCCTTCCAAATCATTAGGTATCATGACCTCTTCCTTCTGATATTACTTCTTTTCTTCAATTATTATATGCTTGTTATGCAAATTTTCTTCAATCCTGTCATCAAAATTCTCAAAAAAAATGCTATACTAGTGGACTTATCATTAGTCAAGTTATTATGAAGGGATAAAAATTCTTCTTCACAAATTTCTTCACAATTTCCATCAAAAGATTTAAATGATAATATGTCACTTGTAAGCTCATCATGAGGCAAATCACAAAGCAAAATATTTTCTTTATCACTAGTTTTATCATAATTATTTTCACAATGGTCTAAAATAGGTTGATCACAATGTTGAATTATAGACTCATCATTCACTAAATTATTTAACTTATTTTGAATCATATCTACTTCAAAAAATGACTGAAGTGATTACTCCTTAGAGTCAGATATGTTCAAACTATTAGATGGTTGATCTCCAAAAGTTTAGTTTGAGAAATCGCTTTGAGAAGATCTTCCATATAAGCTGCAGTTTTAGAGGATGAATTTTGAGAGGATGATTTTAGCAAACCTTCTATACCTTCCTCAATTCTACGTTTTCGTTCTTCAGACTCATGATTGTAATTTTTCTTATTTTCTTCAAATGATTGCATTTCGAGATTATGAGTGAAATTTGATGGTGGATATGATAGATCTGTATACATATTTGGTGACAGATATGAAGTGGTTGAAGGTATATTCTCATGACATGCATAGTTTGCTTCTAATCTTTTTAATTTTTCATCTAACATGTTCAATTGAATATCTTATTCATGATTGAATATAGAACATGAAGATGAATAGCCCATAAGGAATGGATCAAATGGAGGACTCTCTTGGTATGACTCTTGATTATATGCAAAATTAGAATTATTCATCCATTCATAGTTGTAATTTTGTATATAAGAAGTGCTCGTAGATTCATTATATGTGTTGTGAATTTTATTATGACCTAATCCTAACGAACTTCCTATCCATGGACACTGATAATTATTATGATATGATCACGACAATGATAGCAACCAGTTTGATTTTAAAATTTTTTTTAATTTTTTTTTTGAAAATAAAAATGGAGAGGGAGAGAGATGGAAAATAAATAAAAAAGATTGATTTTTTTAAATTCTTTACAGAACCAGGGAACCAAATCACATAACAGGGGGAAATTTGGGTTCAGAATCACCTTTACTTGTCGCCAATTGGCAGTTTTGGCCGCTAAATAGTGGCTCAACCAGAGAGTTTGACTCTCTGGTTTCTACTGCTTAGTCCAGAGGCTCTTCTAATCCTTTTTGTCTTCCTGTATCTGCAATTACTGTTCCCTGCACACTCAACACACACTGTTAACCCATAAAACTTTAGAAAAAGCAAGTAAAATACCGTCGATCCCCGGCAACAGTGTCAAAAACTTGATGTGATAAATTACTGCAAGCGTACAGTGTCAGTTGTAGCGCTATACAGGTTGTCCCACAGAGATCTCAGGTGTTTTGCGATTCTTACTATTTTTTTAGTTCTAGTAGATTAACTAAGAGTTTCTAAATTGAGGGAAGATTGGTTCTAAGTTCTAAAGATTAGTATAGAATTTTGAATCCATTAGAATAATAGCCTAACAGTGAATTATCTCTTTCTTCCTATCTTTTTAATTATGAACGGTTAAGTAACATATTAAAAAGGTGATCTTTTTAATTTGATTTTAATCAAGTGCCCCTAAGTAGGACGTATCAAGTGATGTGCAAGTATAGACCATAAAAGATAACACCTTTCTTAAAAACAAATCATATCGAGTAGAAAATCTCATAAACAAAAGAAAAGAAGTAAACTTCAAACCCTAATCTAAGCATAGGCTATCAAAAGACCGAACTTAAGTATATCCTATCAAAGAATTTAGATTTACAAGTTTACTCAATTCAATTTATTTATAGGAAAATCTCTATTGATAAGTCTAAAAATAAACAAAGAATAAGAATTCCAAACTTCATCTAAGCATAGATTATCAAAATATTAATTAAGTATAATCTATCAAAGAATTATGGTTTGTGAACTCTATCTTTTATTTATTTATAGAAAATCATAACTTTATTTCTTTTTAAAAAGAAGATGAGATAAATCTATATTAGATCTATTAAACTAATTTCATCTACATCCTAGGGCTAAAGAAAATTATCTACTCATAATTCTAGTAAGCAAAATCCTATTTTTATTCATGAATGCAATTAAATCTAATCTAGAAAGAAATAAAACCTAAACTAGAAAGCAATTAACTCTATCTAAAAAGTAAGTAAAGAATTAAAAGTAATGGTTTACCTCTGGAGTACGGTATTATGACCGTCACACCTTCAGTAAAATCCTAATTTTATTAAATTAAAAACGAGTACAAAACTTTTAGGATTCTTTTAGAATACAAGGATACGGCCAATATATAGACTTCGAAAACCAAACCCAATTCTAATACAATTGTGAAACTACAAGATTAAAACGAAGCCACGGGAGAAAACTCAGAAGATAAATACCGCTAATTAGAAGTAAAAATAATAATTTAATTTTTGATTTTTTCCCCTCGATTATTTTCACCTTGTGAGTTTATTTTGATGACTGTATTGCACTTTGACTCTCTGCAACAACGTAGTCTCATAGTCTTACCCACTTTAGAAACTTTTCAGATTTTAATTTCCTACTCCAACTCTGATTTCATGCTATCTCGTTGTATGAATCAGATTACCTGAAAAAAGACACTAAAAATACCCGAGTAGCATTTATTTATTTACAAAAATAGGTAATATGAAGGCAATAAATATGCAATATATTGCACTCATCATCACTCCTAATTTTGATTATGGGAGGAATAGGAGCAATAGATTCTTCTTGCACCAATTGAAGTGGTTTTTCCGAAGAAGACTCAGCAATAGAAAGAAGCCCAATTGTTGGCGCAGTAGAAGGAACTTCTGTGATAGGATCACTGGAAAAAACAGGTCCTTAGTTCTGACATTTTTTAGATGAATCGTCATCTTCTTGTTCCTTCTCAGCAGTTTCCAAAGTTGCACTAAGCGTTGTGGTGCTAGTATCAGCTAATGCATCTTGTGGAATGGTTGTCAGGTCACTAAGACGCCTTAATCTCTTCCTTTTGTAAGAAATCTTCTTTGGAGAAGATTTTGATTGAGGAGAGGTTGGAATGGTGGGAGACGCAGGTCGATCTATTGAAGCTATCGCAGTGCTATCTTCATCCCTTGATAAAAAAAATTTAATGTCAAATTCTTCTATTCCAGCCACTTTAGTGCTACCTGCTTCTTTCTTCTGAGCGTACCATGCTCTAATGTCTCTCAAACAAGTAGAGTTTGCATTGAAATTATGAGGCATGGAATAGACAGTGGAATACCATTTGCAAAATCTAAACCTCATAGCTGAATTTGGCGTCTTTAGTGGAAGGTCGAATTTTGCTTTTGTACCATAAGAGATGAAATGAAACCAAGCTCTGGAACCCTCGAAGAGATTCCCAGTAAAACTCATGTTGGTATTTGGATTTCCAACATACAACTAATCATACCCAAATTATCGAGAAAAGATATAACAGTGGTTCCTCAAGCGGAGAACCAAGTGCCCTGGACGGATATTTATTAACCACCAGATATAGCCAGAAGCAAGAGTTGTAAATTTATCAGCGCCAGCTATATCCGCGAATTCTTCTTCATAGTCAGCATTTGGAAAGTAAGGAAAATATCTGAATAATTCATAATTAGCATAATACCAAAGTGTTCTATGGACTATAGCCATGTAACATCCTTTCCATTGAGACTTCTCATAATGTGGAATCTTTGGAGAGCTCAAATTTACTTGAGCATCAATCAGACTCATCAAAAAAGGACAATGTAGAACTATCCAAGCCATCAAATAAGTGTATGGAAGTTCTACCCGCGGATTTAGAGTCTAAACAATCAGTTTTCCTTCATTGTCACGGTCCTTCTTGACATTGCAAAATCTGGTAATTAATTTTCTTAATCTACTTTTGTTTCCACAAATCATTGTTGGCAATAAACTGAGTAGACGACTGAATACTAACAAGACTTCCAGATATACCACTCCAATTGGTAAGGCTTATTGTGATGGAATAACACACTTTTTCAACCATAACATTAAAAAACCGGCCAATAAAGCAGGGTCTGATATGGGTTGTAAAACCTGTTAATGAAAACTATTAGAGGATGTCCTGGCCTTGAAGACATCCTCATCTGATTCAGCAACATATGCATTTGTCCCACATGTCCTCCATAAAAATTGCAAACAACACTCTATATTGAAGTTTTTTCAATAAAGGATTACAATCCAACGATTTTCTATTTACAGAAGATGAGGAAAATAGATTTTCTCTTTGTTTAAACCTGGGCTCTGAGGTAGCTGTGGAGGACGACCTTGCTCTCCATTGACACTCCGCACAATGTCTCTCAGTTGGCTAAAAGAATAAAGGCTCTGGACTCTTAATCGCTAGGGGTAATTCAAGAAGAACATGACTGATCCCTGTGTCCGTTGCCTTCTCTTTCATTCCCTCGCCTTTTATAGGGGCTCTAGGGTAACGTCCCACCTCATTTGCTCGATAGTTAGCTCCCACTACTTGAGAAGTGCCTTCATATTCGTTAGGGGGTTGCTCCCATGATCGAAGTAATGCTGCTGCATCTATTTGGCAGTTAGCTCCACGATCCGAGGTGGCAACTCTCTTGTTTTGGTCGGGTGACTTTGTATTAAACCCCTACCCGAAAGTTATGGGTAGTATCGTGAATCTCAATTTTAGATTTGCGAACCTATTATGTCGTCACTGGTTTGCGAACCTCAATTCTTAGGTTCGCAGATCTGCTGAATTGTGGATTTTCAACTCTAAATCTGCGGATCTGCTTTGTTTTCCAGAATTTTTCGCTGACAAAATCCCCTCCAAAATTTTCAAAACTCTCATAATTATTTGAGGAGTTTTGGAATACTTTGGATATAACATTTTGTATTAGAATCTCCATCTAAGAGTACAATTCTGTATTAGAACTTTCTTCAATTGAGGGCGGCATGACTCTGTCTCAATATCTTGAATTCTCTTTTCGGAAGAAACACGACTCTTTATTAGTGCCGTGAATTCGCTGTATTTGAATGAAAATGCGACTCTGTATTAGCGTCACATTTTACTGCTTTTGAAAGAAAATGTGACTCTGTATTAGTGTCACACTTTGCTGCATACGACTCTGTGTTAGGGCCGCATTTTGGAGAAAAAGATGACTCTGTGTTAGGGTTGCAAACTTTCGCTTTGGAAGGAGAAAACGACTCTGTGTTAGGGTCGCGACCTTTCCCTTTCGGAGAAGAAAACGACTCTGTGTTAGGGTCGCAAACCGTCATTTCGGAAGGAACACGACTCTGTATTAGGGACGCGAACTTCCACTTTCAGAGAAGAAAATGACTCTATGTTAGAGTTGCAAACTGTCATTTCGAAAGGAACGCGACTCTGTATTAGGGATGCGAACTTTCACTTTTTTGGTTGCAGAAAGGCCGGAAGGTGGTTGCTTACTACGGCGTAGGAATTGAGACGTTCTCTGAGCCGCATTAAATGAAAAGGTACTCACGAGATTCGGGCCAGAGATCACGTCTATCCAAAGATCTCGGCCGTCAAATCATCTGCTATATAATCTCGATCTCATGAGAGAGGCTATTCTTATCTCAAGAAATTTGAAATTCGGGTTTTTCTTTTAGAGTTCTTCAGACTTCTTGTCTTCAACCTCTTTCAGCTTTCGATTCTTTGCGTGAAGGATCTCCTCAATCTGTAAAAGATGCCGAAGAAAGCTTCTTCCTCCGATGCTGCTGCCAGTGGTCATCAAGACTCTCAAGCAATCTCTAGTTCAATAGTGGTTCGGCAGGAACCTTTGGTTGGAGGTAATAATAATAACTTTCAAAAGACAATTCCTTTCTAAAAAAAAATATCTTGGATCTGAATGTCTCCTTCTGCAGTTGATTATGCTTTGAATTCTTGGCCTAAGGATTATTACTTCGGATACTCGGATGGCTATGACGGAAAGACGAAGTTCAGGTTCGGTTAAGTTTTTCCACATTGTACAACATCAGATAGCCAAGAGAGGGAAAATAAAATTCTCCATTCCACTCGCTCAACATTGCGAGAACTGATGACCAATGCACTTTTTGAAGGAGATGACCGGTCTTTGCTACACAAACCCACCTTTTTATTCAGGGACCATGTTTCGGTGCCCGATAGCGGTTTAGAAGATGGAGATTACAAGTGTTTTCGTCAAGTTGAAGGTCACTACTTGTTTCTCCCCAATATGGAGAGGTCTTACCCGTTCTTATTCCTCTAATCCCGTTCTGTGTCCAGATGAATGGATTGGCACATAAACAGGTCGCAGAATGGCATCTTATTGGGGGGATTCAACTCTCAAGGTGCTTTTTCCCGTATCACTAGGAAACACTTTTGTGGATTGCTCCCGGGACTGCTTAAACATGACCTCCCTAGGGGCAAAATTCCCATAGTCGCGCAGACTTTCTTGCACCGATTCGTCAATGCAGGAGGGGAGTTTCCTGTTCAGGATTTTCGTCCCCCTGGATGAGTTCACTGCTCTTCAAAAGGAGAGTGGGCAGTTTTGACTAACTTCTTCTTGAAAACTTTCAGAGATCAGTTTCATTATGCGGGGCTGTATCATGCTATCAAGGCCGTTTAGTACGGTATTCTTGATAGTAGATTCCATTTTTTTGCTTTACTAGAATTGTACAATCCTGATACTTGTACAATCTTTAGCCATCGCGGCGAATTGGGTTTTGCCCTTCACGAAATGTATGAAATTTTGGGCTTGCCTATGGGAGACATCGCATATGAAGAGTACGTCCCCACTGGGGAAGAATTCCATCTACTGAAGACCCAGGACCCTTTGGCCTATAATACTTATTGGGAGTTGCTCTGCCACTATCACATTTTCACCCACACATCCGGCACCCACAATTTGAAGCCGAAGAAATGGTTGCGATACCTTTTGCCCAATTTTTCTAAGAGTAATCCTAATTTTACTCGCCTTCCTCCATTCTCTAAAAAGAAGGTTGAGAGAAGAATCACAAGTTTCGGGACAGATGCTTATGTCACCGAATCTGATGAGGACGTTTTCAAGGCTGGGACGTCCTTTGAGAACTTTCACTATCAGGCCCTCCAACCTTTATCTGATCCTGCCTTCTTGGTAGGCTATTTGATGGTATGGTTAAAAAAGCATGTTATTCCTTTGCAGGAAAACATACCCATTAGGACCGTATACCCAGCCGTCCTACTTGCACTTGGCAGATGACTCAGTCTGTTGCCCACGATGGTGTGCAGCATCCAAAGCGGACTGAGAAGATTAGCCGATAAATTCTATAATGTGAAGGAGCAGAGGAAGAAAGGAGAAGCGATTGTTAAGACTCCTAACCCGCGTGATGAACTCCCTTATACTTATTTGATGGCTTGGCTAGTTCTACATTGCCCCACCTTGATGAGCCCTGCCGACTCGCAGATTAATTTGGATGCTCCCAAAGTGCAGCATTATGAAAGGTCGCAATGGAAAGGGAGCTACATGGCCGTGATCCACAAGAATCTTTGCCACTTCGTGACTTTTGAATTATTCAGATATTTTCCGTACTTTCCAAATGCTGGGTACGGGGAGGAGTTCGTGGATACTGGTGGTGCTGATAAATTCACTACTCTGTCTTCGGGATGTTTCTGGTGGTTGATAAACATCCGCCCAGGACATCTGGTTCTTCGTTTGGGCAACCATTGCTATATAGAACCTTATTATCTGAGCCGTTTCGCTCGGCAGTTCGGGTATGATCAGCTCTATGTTGGTAATCCCAATAGGAAAATGAGTTTTGTTGGGAATGCCTTCGAAGGAGCTCGAGCTTGGTTTCATTTCGTCGCAGGTGGAACCCAGGCTAGATTTGATCTTCCTCTGAAGACCTCAAACTTAGATATGAGTTTAGTTTCTGTAAGTGGTTTGCGGATGCTAATTTCGCTCCCCAGAACTTCAGTGTAAATCATATCTGTCTGAGAGAGATCAGAGCTTGGTACACCCAAAAGAAGAAGGTTGACAGCACAAAAGTGGCAGGGATGGAAGACTTCGGGGAAGAAAGTGTCTCTGACAATTCAGAACCGGCGACCCAATAAAGGGAGGAGGACAATAATATACTAGCTTTATCAACTCAAGCTGCCTCCCTTGATACTTCTCCTCTCCCAATATCGAAGAAGACTTCTCCTCTACCGCAGTCTCCTCCCAAGAAGCCATCTCATAAGCGAAAAAGACTAAGGCGCCTCAATGACTTGCCTATCAATCCGCAGGGTGTTGATTCGCAGGACACCCCATCTGGAGATGGCACTGTGATGCCCAATCTAGTTTCTGAGCCCCTCACTGAGGAACCTGAGGAAGATGAGGATGACTCATCTTTAACTCTTCGCTCCCTTAAGAGGCGTCGGAGTCAAGGACATGTTCTTCACGGTGATCCTACTCCCATCACTCAAGAAGGTTTTACCCCTCCTACTTGTCAGGCCACTGTTGAAGTCGGTGTTTCTCTGGCCATAAAAGAGGATCCTGTAGCTCCTGCTGTTCAAGTTATTGCGGACGATGAAGTACAAATTATTGGGGAGACTCGCGCATTAGGTCCCCCAAAAGTAGCACCTCCTTCGGAAGATCAAGATGAATGGGGCGATGACGATGATGTCAGTAGTGGCAATATTCACTCTTCTACCTCCCTCGGACCATGGTAAGTACGTCTATCTGAGCGAGGATGTTCAGACCGAAGTATACAGGCCTGAAGTGTTTGGTTCTGAGGTGTACGAACTTGGAGAATCCAGTATTCAACCTCTAGGTTTGCATCTCTTTTTTTTAGCAATTGTGTTATTATCAAATGATACTGTAACATTTAACTATCAACTTTCTCCTTTTGCCAGCTCCAGTTTCGATTCCAGATTTAGAGTGCATGGGCGCAAAGGCAACTTCGCCAGATGATGCCATTGCGGAAGCTGACACTGATGAGGCGACCGAAGTTACCACTTCTGCTGTTGATACTACGGAAGCAATGATCCTCGAGACTACTATGTCTACGGTTTTGGCTGCAGCTGCTCCGACCAATATTTTGGTTCAGGATGCTGCTGGTAATTCTGCTGAAGCCTCCAGAAGTCCCATTCCTCCGATGCTAGCCCGGTTGCCCCTATACAACAGAGTGCGGATCAAATTGCCTCTGCCTCAGCCAGTGTTACTCCCTCTTATGCAGAGGTTGATATCTTTGAGATTGATTTATTGAAGGACATGGTAAAGACTTTCCTCCACTTCTTTGACCGCTGCATTGATAAGATATTGAAGGGGGCTTCTTTTGCTTCACTCGCCAATGTTCTCAATATTTACTTAACTGATATTGTCAGCATTGGTAGAGAAGAGAAAGTTGTTCCCTTTAGGCTTATGATCACTCAGCTTCAAGAGCATGCTGAATTTCTATCGAAAACCAGAAGTGCTGACAAATCTGAGACGGTAGAAATAATTTTCCAGAAGTTAAGAGAGGAACAGCTTAGGTTCCAGAAGGAGACTCAGGAGAAGGCAAATGCTTACAAAGCTTCTTTAGAAAAGGGTCAATCAGACCGTGAGTCTCTAGTTCTTTAAGTGGAGGTTGCTGCTGCGATTGTCAAGAACCATGACCAGGCTATTATCAAGACTCAAGAAACTATCGCCAAAGCTCAAGCCTTCATGGCCAAGATCACCAAGAAACGTGATGAGTCAATGAGGAATCTCACCAACTTATCGCGTCAGCGGGACAATACAACCAGAGATCTCCAGGCGATACAAGCTGAATTGGATATGCTGGAGGCTGCTGCAATACAAAAAATCATTGCTAGTGATGAGGAATTGCGTCGTCAAGCCACTGTCCAAGCTTATGAGGTCCTTCAGCAAGATATTGATAATGCTGAGGAGAAGATTAAAGCTATCTTGAATCATTGAACTATAGAAACTTGTATATATATATATATATATATATATATATATATATATATATATATATATATATATATATATTTTGATTCTCTGCTGTTCCTTCTTTTGTAGAAACTTGTATATATATATATATACATATATATATATATATATATATATATATATATATATATATATATATATATATATATATATATATATCGGACCAAAATTTACCTGACATTTGTTGTGCATGGTATGACTTCTTGCTTATGTAGAAAGTTTTGAATTCAATTTTGTATTTCTACGGCATGGCTTCGGCATTTGTCTTAAAGGTTTGCAATAAACCCACCATTTAATATCTGAGATTGGGGAGTCTCCGTATAATCTCAGTATTCGCGTATCTGTCACGTGACTTTCATGAGCCTTTGTCAGATTCGCAATTTTTCATCTGGAGGTCCGCGGGTTTATACTAAATTCGCAATCTTGGCCCCCGAGGACTGCAAATTTAAGCTTGCGATGTTGTGCCTAGAAACTTCGCGGGATGACCCAAAATTCTTCAAAATTTGTAGAGACTTCTGCGAGCCTTGGGACAAAGTCGTCGGGCATGGAATCCCAAACGTTGCATGTCTTTATTAATGACGAGATCTCCGGACTGTGATATCTAAACGTCCCATGTAACAGTAATAAATTCTTTTGAGATCTGAACTGAAAATCTTAGCCGAAAATTTCGACCTTATCTTTTACAAACCGAAGATCACAGTCACCAGACCGTCTATATAAGATGCATGATTCTTTCAATGGAAGATTATTCAGTCTTGAGAAAATTTCTTCCTGACTCTTTCTCTTCCTTTCTTTTGTAGTCGATTTATTTGTGCAGCCATATTTTCTTCTTCTCCAACCGAAATGATGGATAAGAGTTGGCATGTTACAAGACCTCCAGACTGCTTCAATCCAGCGGGGTGTTCCACCGAAAATGTTCTTCTGACCGTAGTTATTTTTCTTAATTAAGGTAAACTTCTTATTCTGATTACTATCATTCTCTTTCTTCTTTTCTTCCTTTTTTTTAACGGGGTTTTGACTTGGTTGCAGGAGATAACCGTAGTCATTCTTCTTAACAATGACCCAGACCCGATGGGCTCGTAATTGTTTACAATACCTCGAGGGTCTTGGAAGGTCTCATGTATTTTTCATGAGAGAAAAGATTTCGGGTGTGGGACATTATTTTTCTTCTTTCCTAGCACCCCACAAGGTTGGGGTACTAACGACCAGAACCTTGAATTTGTGCAACCCCTCATGTCGTACGTCTAGGGTTTGCATTTGGTATGCCCAGTTTTGAACTAATTAAGTCGCTGGCATCATCACTGGGGGAACCAACCAGGAGGTCACTAATTGTGATCGGAAAGAAGAAACAAAATTGTGCTTTTAAGCCGTCCTTAAAAAGGAGGCTACAAGAGCAAATTGGAAGTGAGCAAACTTTTTTATCCGAGCCATGCTAAAAGAGACGGCTACAGAAGCAAGTTTGTCATTCCAAAAGAAGAGCCTACAGGAACAAACTTTTTGATCCGAGTCATACTAAAAGAGACGGCTACAGAAGCAAGTTTGTCATTCTAGAAGAAGAGCCCGCAGGAGCAAACTACTGCCTTTACACCATCCTTGGGAGAGGAGGCTACAGAAGCAAACTTTTCTTTTTTTACATCAGTGATTTGTATTCACTCTTGTTGACTGTACAATACTAGAGAATTCTCTATAATTTTGATCTGGTGATGAATAAAAAAGTTCTTTTCCTTTTACATAACTAAGAGTAGCTGAAGGATGACTCTGATGTTGATTACCAGAGGTAACTGTTAACTTGATAATCTTAAAATCAATCAAAATTTTCCAAGTACTCAAAATTACTGTGAATGAAAGAACTTCTTGTTGACAAAGTTTGATTCGCCAGAGGTATTTTTTAACTTGGCAAATTTGAAAGAAGGAAATTTGATTCACCAGAGGTATTTTTAACTTAGCAAAAAGGAAAACTTGATTCGCGACTTAGAGATTTTTAGTCCGGAACCACGAATCTTTAATGAACCTCTGATTACAGACAAGCTTTCGTTCATCATTTGCATTGAACCACCCAGATCGTGTTACGACTGGTGTTCTACAATTTTACTAAGAATAATATTTCTTCCGAAATTTGTCGTTGATTGGCATCATGATCTTATCACCATTCGGTTTTGCCAACCGATATGCGTCGTTGGAATAGACGGTATCAATGACAAAAGGTCCCTCCCACTTCGGCTAGAACTTTCCCCTAAACTTTTTGTTAGTTATGATCAGTCTTCTGACTGACAGGATCAGATCACCCTTCTTGAAAGTTCTTCGTTTGGCCTTTTTGTTAAAGGTTCTGGAGATCCGCGCCTGGTATAGTTCAATACTTTGTTGAGCTTCCAAGCGCTTATCATCCAAGACTTCTAATTCTTGGAGCCTTTGCTGATGTCTTTCTTCTTGCGTCATCCTAGTCGTTAATGCGACTCGCAATGATGAAATTTGAATTTCCAAAGGCAAAACCGCTTCTGACCCATATACCAAGGAAAAGGGCATGGCATTAGTGGGGGTTCGGACTGTTGTGCGATATGCTTACAGACATTCTCCGAGCTTCTCATCCCAGTCCCTCGGGTTGGACGATACGAACTTTTTGAGAAGTTTTATAATGGTCTTATTGAAAGTTTCTGCTAGACCATTGACTGCAGGGTAATTGATGTGATAAACTGCAAGCGCACAGTATCAGTTGTAGTGCTTAACAGGTCGTTTCACAGGGATCTCAGGTATTTTGTGATCCTTACTATTTCTTTAATTCTACTGGATTAACTAAGAGTTTCTAGGTTGAAGTTTGGTTATTCTAATTAGCCTAGAATCTAGAATCCATTAGTTTCCAACCATGTATTTACTTTTATTATCTTCTTCTTTCATAAAAAGGTGATTTTTTAGTTTAATATTTATTTAAATTGCCCTAAGCATGAGCTATCAAGTGGTGTGTAAGTATAACTCATTAAAGATACTACTTTTCATAAAAATAAACTAAATCATTAGATAATTCAATGAAAAAGATGAAAACCAATAACTCCAAATCCTAACTAAGTATAGGCTATCAAGAAACCTAATTCAAGTTGAACCTATCAAAGTCTTAATCTTCGAGATCTTATATTTTAATCTTTTTAATAGAAAAATCATGTCTTTATTTAATTTATTTAAGAAGAAAAATATTAGAGAGCATTTACATGGTGGATCCTAGATTCATCTACATCCTAGTGCTAAACTAATTAGCTACTCATATTTTTAATAAGCAAAATTAAATTTCTATTCATAAAAGCAATTAAATCTAATCTAGAAAACAAATAAATCTAAACTAGAAAGCAATTAACTCTAGCTAGAAAGCAAATAAACATTAGAAAACAATGGCTTACCTCTGGAGCACGGTATTGTGGCCGCCACCCCTTCAGCAAAACTCTAATTTTATTAAATTAAAATGAGTACAAAACTTACTGGATTCTCTCTAGAATACAAGGATACGGCCAATATATAGGTTTCGGAAATCAAACCCTAATTCTAACAGAACTGAAAAACTACAAAATTACGACGAATTCACTGACAAAAATTCAGCGCATGGAGCCCACATTGGACCGCTATTAAGCTTAAATTACCGCCATTTGGTGGCTAAATTTTGTGAAAATCGGTTGAAATTTCTTCCGCACGAGTCTCTTGTCTTGTACATTTTAGTTTCCTGACTATATTCGACTTTGAGTCTCTGCAGTATCGTAGTCTCATAGTCTTACCCACTTTAGAAACTTTTCAGACTTTGATTTACTATTACAACTCTGATTTCATGCCATCTTCTTGTACGAATCGGATTACCTGAAAAAGACACAAAAAATATCCGAGTAGTATTTATTTATATACAAAAATAGATAAAGTATAGGAGGAAAAATACAATTTATGATACTCATCACACCCCCATACCTATCTTTTGCTAGTCCTCGATTAAAACCTAATCTTAAAAAGAAAAATAAAAATCCTAACTCACTTTCGCTGGAATCGCGATTGCACTTAGCATGTGCAACAAGCTTTTAAACCCCTAAGTTACCCTAGTGGACGAGTTGTGTCTCGTGAGGGTTTGCAGTGAATATACCCACAAAATTCATGAAGAAAATAGGTTAAGGAATAAAGAAAAAAAATAAGGATAACAGAAAATCAAGAAAAATAAAAATTTTATACAAAAGAAAAGAAAAATATTTTTTAATGATATTCATCAATTAATCTCACTAATATATAAACTCAAGAACGCATTTAGATTATCAATTTTCAAATCGAGCATCATATCAGATACACTTATCTTTTTAATCAAAAATTTAAATCCTATCTTTCAATACCCACTAACAGATAATTCATTGGCTCCTATGCAACTACGTGCACGTGTGATAGTTTATTTCGGTCTTGAACTCCAACTCTAACTCATGATTCATCTCCTCTCTCATAGCAATTTTTTTCTTTTTTTCTTTTTTTAAGAATATTTCACTTTTCATGCAAATATCACGCTTGTTTAGGCGCAACATACCCGATTACTCGGTTTATACTCTTTTCTTTTTCTTTTTCTTTTTTTTTAGAATATTTCATCTTTTATGCGAATAATTACGCTTACTTAGGCGCAAAGTACCCGATTACTCAGATCATACTCTTTTTTTCACTTTTGAGGCTATTGCCTTAATACCAAGCTCACCCCATTATTTTATCACTCTCGAGACTATTGCCTTAATACCAAGCTCAACCCATTATTTTATTCTCACTTTTTTTGTTTAGAGAGAGAAGACTAACTCAATCATTATCATGTTTGTTCTTAACCTAATAAACTATTGTGAAGTGAAAAATAAATGTATACTTACCTCAAAACTACTGTTAGCAGTATTTATTTTTTCGATTTGATCTTTTCATAAAATTCAAAGTGTATCATCCAATCTACTCTCCTATCCAATTTCAAATCTAAATTTGTTTCTTTATCTGTATTTAGGTTGATCTATTGATAAAAATACATAAATTATTTTTTTAATTTTAATTTTTTTTAGTTTTTTTAAATTATTTTTTTCAGTTAGTTACCCTAAAAACTACCCAAAGTGTAAAATAAAGAAACCCAAAAATCTAAAAATAAAATATAAAAAATCCTAAAAATCCCTAAAAATATTCAAAGTGTAAAATAAAGAAACCCAAAAATCTAAAAATAAAAAATAAAAAATCCTAAAAATCCTTAAAAAAATAAAAATCTCCTAATCCACTCTCCCACACCTAAACTTGTGTATGCCCTCATACACAAACCAAGTGTGGTAAAATAAATATGAAAATTATTATACAAATACTATATAAATAATGAGAGTCGCAAAAGTTACGATCTCAATATCACCACCCTATTAACGCATGGAAAGCGGTTACAACCTCTCGATCGCTTCCCACTTTCAAAGTGTGTGCGTTTTAAACGTGAAGTGGGTGCATTATTATATTTCATCATCCTCTTACAAGTCACGAGATTATCTGTCTGTTTCTTATGTCGTCCTCACTTTTTTTTTGTCCACATGTAAACATTAACAATTTGGTTAAATAATTCTTTATTATAAACCTGCCAATCATCGTTAGTAACGAGTATACATGTAGAAATATCATGACGTTAGAAGAGTGCTATATGATCAAGTGAACGTGGTGGTGGCTCTTCTAACTCACGAACTAATGCAAGCTCCTCTGCAAATAAACCCTCAAAAGTTTGCTCATAAATAATGGCACACTTGCATAAGTATCATCATATATAGAATTAGTATGTGCTAATTCATCTAATAATATGAACTCATCTTTGAATAATTGCTCAAATGAGGGTTCATCATCAGTGCAAGAGGTCGAATGAGAGTGCAAATTATGAATCATGTTGACCTCAATGAGGGAGCTCGTTGCGTGCTCATCCATATTAAATATGTTCAATGCCACAGTCATATTCCCAAACGATAACTTCATGAGGCCACTCCTACAATCAATTAATGCATTTGATATATTTAGGAATGGTCTACCCAAGATTACTGAAATTTGATTCTATGGATTGAAGATCGGCTCAGTTTTTAAGACAATGAAGTCTACAGAAAAGATAAACTCGCCGACCTTAATGAGGACATCTTCAACCATACCAAGTGGTCTTTTGATCGAATGATCAGCTAACAGTAATGTGACCTTGGTAGGTTGAAGTTTTGCTAATCCCAATTTCTAATACACAGTGTAAGAAAGCAAGTTAACACTTGCCTCTAGATCAAGCAACGCCCTATCAAATATAGTGTTTCCAATGGTGCATGAGATTGTAGGGGAACCTGGATCTTTGTACTTGATAGGTAAGGAGTTAGAGAGGATTTGTAATATATTTGCAGCAAGAAAAACTTTCTCAAGAACGTTTCTTACTATTTTCTTAGTACACAAATCCTTGAGGAATTTAGTATAAGTAGGAACCTGTTGTATAATATCAAGGAGTGGAATACTAACCTTCACCTGCTGAAATATTTCAAGAATCTTTTCTACTTGCGGTGAAGACTTCCTAAACTGATTGGGATATGGTGCTTTCGGCTTAGGAATAGGTTCTTCCAAATGATCATGTGACTGTAATTGAGGTGATAGAGATGGTCATGGAGAAAGGGGTGGAAGAGATGATATAGCCTGCGAGATAGTAGGAGTGGGATCAGGGGGCCTGGCTACATTATTGTCCACTTACTTGCCAGATCTAAGCGTGTGAATAGCATTGTATTGGTGGACATGCGACTGACTGGAATTTGAGGAACTGGCATTAGGGTTCGTTATGGGTTGACTTGGGAAGGTACCCTGACCACGTTCACTCATCTGACTCGCTAATTGTCCAATCTGTTGCTCTATATTTTTTATAAATTGAGAGTTCACAAGTAGTTGTTGACATGTACTCTGAATAAAGTCATTTGACACCTTCATAAGATTTTGCATGTACGTGTCAAGGTTGGACTGAGACTTGAGAAGATTTTCAATATTTTTCTCAAGTGACTGAAGTCGCTTTTCTTGATCATTATTAGACCCCTGTTGTGAATATGAGTGGTTTTGTATAGGTGGTCTATTCTGGTTGTTCCCATGATTTGAAGTGTTTGGATGTTGATAAGCATCCATATTTGGTTTGGAAACTGTCCAGTGGCTGGAGGCTACATGTTAGGGTTAGGGGCCCCCTGATATTGCCCTTGACCCCATGATAGATTTGGATAGTTCCTCCAGCCAGGATTGTATGTAGGAGTATAAGCATTGTTCATGGGTCCTTGATACAAGGCGTTAGCCTGCTCAAGTGTGAGACCCATTAAATTCATTAATAATGGACACTCCTCCATAACATGATTCAGAGTTCTGCAATTAAAGCATGTGAGACTTTGGATTTGATTTACTTGACCAACCTGTGGAGTACGAGTAGTCTCCAATGCCTCAATTCTCCTTATAAGGGCTGAAATCTTAGTTTCGGCAGTTATAGAGCTATCGACGCTATGGATCCCTCTCTTATGTGCAAAAGTTGATGCACTGGGCTTCTCAGTGGGACTCTCCCACTGCATAGTCTTCCACGATAGGTCCTCAAGAAAGACCCATGCTTCATCCTCATTCTTTCTCATGAACTCCCCTTGACATATGGACTCAAAAAGAGTTTTGGATGTGTAATCGAGTCCTTCGTACACGATTTGACACAACCACCACTTTTCTATCGCATGGTGGGAGCACTGAGCTAATAAGTTCTTGAACCGTTCCAAATATTTCCAGAAGGGTTCTCCCAGCACTTGACGGAATTGATTAATTTGATTTCATATCCTTACCGTCTTATGCGTGGGATAATACTTCTTAAGAAATACCGTAACGAATTCATCCCAAGTAGTGATTGAGTCAGTAGGCATACTGTACAACCACTTATTGGCATTATCTTTAAGCACAAAGGGGATGAAGCGGAGCTTAATTGCGTCCTCCGATAAGTGCTGCAGTTTAATCATCACGCATACTTCCTGAAATTCACTGATAAAGAGATATGCGTCCTCTGAATCAGAACCAGTAAATTTAGGATGCATACTGATATACTGTGGTTTTAACTCATAGTGATTACCCACTGTGTGTGAAAGTTTTATGCATGATGAAAGTGATGTGCGCAACGGGTAACATCGATCCTGAAGGATCGAGATCGGTTGGTCCATCTTGGCATCAATGAGCAAATATGATATCACTAGTCAACCAAATTGATCACGGGTCCAATGTGGCATGAACTAGCGACCGTGAGTGTATGTGTGGATTTTCTAAACTAATGCATGAAGTGGGGTGAGGTGGAGATAATAACGGTGGAATAGATATGATCAAATAGAAATGTGATTCCTACTGTTGCTAAATTGGTTTTTTTTTTGTATTTTTTTACAGAATCAGAGACACAAAATACAGATGCCAGGAAAATTTTGGGGGATTTTGTACCTGAAGTGCCGCTAAATAACGGTTTATGCCGCCAATTACTGGCCAAAACAGGGATTCTCGTTCTCTGTTTTTTTTAGTGCACTACAAATGCTTATCTTGTCCTGTTTATTTTCCCATATCTGCACTTTATTGTCCCTGCACACTCAGCACACACTGTTAATCCCATAAAACGTCAGAAAAAGTAAGAAAAACACTGTTGATCCCCGGCAACGACGTCAAAAACTTGATGTGATAAACTGCAAGCGCACAGTGTCAGTTGTAGTGCTTAACAGGTCGTCCCACAGGGATCTCAGATGTTTTGCGATCCTTACTATTTCTTTAATTCTACTGGATTAACTAAGAGTTTCTAGGTTGAAGTTTGGTTGTTCTAATTAATCTAGGATCTAAAATCCACTAGTTTTCAACCATGTATTTACTTCTATTATCTTCTTCTTTCAAAAAAAGGTGATCTTTTAATTTAATCTTTATTTAAAGTGCCCTAAGTATGTGCTATCAAGTGGTGTGCAAGTATAACTCATCAAATATACTACTTTTCATCAAAATAAACTAAATCATTAGATAATTCAATGAAAAAGATAAAAACCAACAACTCCAAACTCTAACTAAGCATAGGCAATCAAGAAACCTAAATCAAATATAACCTATCAAAGTTTTAATCATCAATTTCTTGTATTTTAATTATTTTTTATAGAAAAATCATGTCTTTATTTATTTTATTTAAGAAGAAAAATATTAGAGAGCAATTACATGGTGGATTCTAGATTCATCTACATCCTAGTGCTAAACTAATTAGCTACTCATATTTTTAATAAGCAAAATTAAATTTCTATTCATAAAAGCAATTAAATCTAATCTAGAAATCAAATAAATCTAAAGTAGAAAGCAATTAACTCGAGCTAGAAAGCAAATAAAGATTAGAAAACAATGGCTAACCTCTGGAGCAAGGTATTGTGGCCGCCAGCCCTTTAGCAAAATTCTAATTTTATTAAATTAAAACGAGTACAAAACTTACTGGATTCTCTCTAGAATACAAGAATAGGCCAATATGTAGGCTTTGGAAATCAAACCCTAATTCTAACAGAACTGAAAAACTAAAAAATTACAACAAATCCACCGACAAAAATTCAGCGCATGGGGCCCACATTGGACCGCTATTTAGCTTAAATTATCGCCATTTGGCAGCTAAATTTTGTGAAAATCAGTTGAAATTTCTTCCACACGAGTCTCTTGTCTTTTACATTTAAGTTTCCTGACTGTATTCGACTTTGAGTCTCTGCCGTATCATAGTCTCGTAGTCTCGTAGTCTTGCCCACTTTAGAAACTTTTTGGACTTTTATTTCTTATTCCAACTTTGATTTCATGCCATCTTCTTGTACGAATTGGATTATCTGAAAAAGACACTAAAAATACCCGAGTAGCATTTATTTATATACAAAAATAGATAAAGTATGGGAGGAAAAATACAATTTATGATACTCATCAGTAATATGGTGATGAAGCTACATCTTCGATCCTGTACTTGTTGCAAAATCTGGAAATACTTGGCTCACGAACTGAGGCCCGTTGTCATGAATGATTCTTCTGGGCACTCCGAAGTGATAAAGCACATGGTGTTTGATGAATTTGATAACATCCGATGACTTTACTTTGGTCAGGGAAATGGCCTCAGTTCATTTCGAAAAGTAATCCATTATAACTAAAATAAATCGGTGTCCTCTTGTTGATGGCGGGAAAATTGGTCCGACAATATCCATACCCCATTGCTCAAATGGCTAGGACGTAGCCGTTGGGTGAAGATACTCTAGAGTTTGATGTATAAAGTCTGCATGTATTTGGCAGGCCCTACACTTCCTGGCTAGTCAACCGCTTCTGTCATCATCTTAGGCCAGTAATAACCCATACTTCGGATTCTATCCCAGAGTTTCGGCCCTGGCTGGTGCGCTCTGCAGATGCCAGCATGAGCTTCTTCGAGTACCTTTTGAGCTTCGCGGTTGGAGAGAGAGCGAAGTAAAATTCAACCATAAGATTTCCTATACAGTGTCTGGAGCTCTGCATTGTAGTAGAACCGGACAGCCCTTCTCTGAATTGCCCTGGCTTCTTTTGGACCTTCGGGTAATATACCGTAAAGGACATAGTCTATATAAGGAAAACGCCAATCCCTCGATTCTAGGCTTGATTCGAAAACGTCAGCTTCGTCTTCCTGTGGTTCTTTCATTTCCTCTTTGAGCTCGTCCTTTGGACAAAATAATTCTTTGCTTTCTACCGTAATTTTCCTTCAAGCATGCCTGGGCAAGGCTAATGTAGCAGCCAAGAAAGCTAACGAATCTGCATAACTATTTTGGTGGCGCTTTATGTGGCTGATATAGAAACCATAGAAACCATTGGCTGTCTTGATCACCGCACGATAATACGGCAGGAGGTCTTCATGTTTGACCTCGTACTCCCTTTTACTTGATTTACAACAAGTTGAGAATCCCCAAACGCCTCCAAATATTTGACCCCCAGTTGTTTAGCTATTTTTAAGCCGATTAGCAAGGCGTTATACTCCGTGACATTGTTGGAGCATGGGCTTGTTAATGAGTAGCCTCGAGGAATGATGCGATTGTGAGGATAGACGAAAACAACTCCTACCCCCGCTGTCATCTTTCTCTCAGATCCCATTCGGGAGGCACCATCAAAGAAAAGTTGCCATACACCTTTCAAGACTGTATTTGCCTCGTAAGACCTTCGCGAGTCATCCTTTTCTAGAATCAAGTCCCATTCTTCTAACTCTCCCGGGATTTGTTCATATAACTTCGAGGATGTCGGGATTGGATGTTCGGCTAAGAAGTCGGCCACGGCCTGTCCTTTAATAGACTTCTGTGGGACAAAACGCATATCATACTGTGATAATAAAATAGTCCAATTGGATAGTCTTGAGTTTAACGATCCGGGTTTAGTCATTAATTTCTCAAGGGGTTAACTCTCGATACGCTGTGGATGGTTTGTCCAACCAAATAGTGTCACATTTTCTGTATTGTGAACACTAAGGCTAAATATTCCTTTTCCACTGGATTATACCGGTGTTCTGCCCCGACCATCATTCTGCTGAGGTAATAAATAGTTTGTTCGTGACCTGACTCATACTTCTGTGCTAGCAAAGCTCCCAAGGAATGGTCCATAGCCATTACGTATAGCAGGAAAGGTATTCCCGAGACTAGAGCTA
Organism: Dracaena cambodiana; assembly: GCA_036321105.1. Classification (NCBI taxonomy): domain Eukaryota; kingdom Viridiplantae; phylum Streptophyta; class Magnoliopsida; order Asparagales; family Asparagaceae; genus Dracaena; species Dracaena cambodiana. The sequence continues at coordinate 27,899,586 of JAYEPQ010000001.1, forward strand.
CAAGGACTGGTGGCTTCATGAGATATTATTTGACTTCTTCAAAAACCTTTTAGCATGCGCCATTCCAAACTAATGACTCTCCTTTCCTCATTAATCTGGTGAAGGGCTGACATCTACCAGACAAATTTGATATAAACCTGCGGATGTACGCCAGTCTGCCTTGTAACCCCCTTAACTCTTTGAGGTTACGAGGGGGCAGCATATCCTGGATAGCCTTGACCTTATCTGGATCAACATGTATTCCTTCTGACGTTAAGACAAAACCGAGGAATTTTTCACTGGAAACCCCAAGGAAAGACTTAGTTAGATTCATCTTGAGCTGGTGCTTCCTCATGAGGTCGAACACTGCCTTCAAATCCTTCAAGTGATCGTCTTTGTTTCTGCTCTTAATTGCTATGTCATCTACGTAACATTCCACTGTCTTCCGGAGGTGCTCTTGGAATATTATGTTCATGGGGCGTTGATACGTAGCACCTGCATTTTTTAGGCCAAAGGGCATGACTGTATAGCAGTAAACCCTGAGTGGCGTCCTGAAGGACGTATGCTTCTCATCATCAGGGTACATCTTTATTTGATTATACCCCGAGAACCCATCCATAAATGTCATACGCTCACACCCACAAGTATTATCTATCATAATATCTGTGATGGGTAATGGGAATTCGTCTTTAGGGCAAGCCTTATTCAAGTCCCTGAAGTCTATACAAATTCGGATTTTTCCATTTTTCTTGGTCACGGGAACTATATTCACGACCCAATCAGGGTGCTGTTCTTCGCAAATAAAACCTGATTCAATTAATTTCTTGATTTCAGCTTCAATAGCTTCCATGATCTCTGGGCGGAATTTTTGTTGTTTTTGTTTTACTGGCTTAGCCTCTGGCCGGATTGTCAATTTGTGAACCGCCACACTTGGGTCTAATCCTGGCATTTCCTCATAACTCCAAGCGAAAATGTCAATGTATTCACGAATGAGGGATATCAATTCCTCCCTTTCTTCTGAGGATAGGTTCTCACTTATAAATATGGGTTTAGGATTCTTTTCATCCCCCATATTAATTTGGATCACTTTATCTTCAATTGGAGGCTCGCGCTGTTCAAACTGAATCTCCTACTTCACATTAAGATGCTTGGCCTAGGGGTCGTCTCTTATTGGCGAGGTTTCCTCTAAGTCTTCGTCTTCTTGGATTGCGGAAGCCATGTTCATGGACATTTCGCGAAAAATCATGCCAATACTGACATCTGAGTCCCAGCAGGATGATTCTGACGAATGATTGTACTGTCTTTTTTCGGTTTTCTCACTTGAGGAACATTCGGGAGTGGTGACGTATCCCAACCCCCTGTCGGTTTTCTAGTAATAATTTGGCATTTTCCCTTCTGGGACAAATGGTTGAAGGATTGTCCTTCTTCCTTTTCCGAAATTCAACCCCCTGTCTTCGACAAGATTATATCACATTTCTTTATTAATCTACGAGAATTTTCATCGTAATGGAAGAACTCGGGTTTTCCCTGTTCTTCCCCGGAATCTAAGTATTTCTTTTTGTTCGTGTGACTTGCCCTTCCAAATACTATGGCTTTTTGGGTTTCGTTTTTGGGAGGAAGCTCAAAAATGACCTGGTTAGCACTTTCAACGTCATAACTTAATTCGTGTAAGGATGATCGGATAGGTATTTGGAACGAAGTCAGAGAATACATCTATTTCACACAATTGCTGAATGCATCTGTGCTAGTGCTTGAGGAGTTAGAATCAACACCAAAAGAATAAGCAAACTCTAAATTTTAATTTCTCACACATTCACCATCAGAGTGAACGGTGTTATTTACATCAAGGCATTCGGGTTTATCACAATGGGCTCACCGTCCCAAATTACATTATCTGATTCCGAATCCTAGGATCTTGATTCTGTATTATCCTCCTCGCCGCTATCAGAGTCATCTGGAACAGGCTGATCTGAAACACCGAACGTATCTTGATACAGCAACGCGTCAGTAAAGTAGCTTTCAACTCCTTTAAAAGGTTGCTTTTCTGCGATCAGCGTTCTTACGTTCCCGTCTTTGTCCACATACTTCATGCATTGGTGTAACATGGAGGGCACAATGAGATTGCTATGGATCCAAGGTCTCCCCAATAGCAGATTGTATGATGTGTCCGCGTCTATCATGTAGCACGTGACTTCCGTCTTCAGGTTGCCGATTTGGCACATGAGCTTTATCTTACCTAACGGTCTACTACCGTTAGCATTGAATCCGAAGATAGTAGTATTAGTCGCCACTAATCTATTCATCGGCACTCCAAGATACCATAGTATCCTTCGTGGCATGATACTCAAGGCCGAGCCTGGATCAACTTGAATGTGATCAATCCCCATAGACCCTATGTATCCCTTATAATACAAAGGGCGGTGATGCTTGTTGCTCCTGACTTGCATATCGTCTGGAGAGAAAGCGATGTAGGGAACGGTCTTACCAGAGACTTGGTGACACGTTGCGCAAAGAGATTCTTCCTCAATCATCTCTGGTATCTGTGCCAAGAATACCTCCGAATCTTTATGAGCTTCTCATAAAGCTTCTCTAATAGATTTAGAAAGCTTCAAGAGCTCGTATAAGATTATCCTCGCAGGAATATTGGCTAACTGTGTTAGAATATCGAACTGGAATGACTTCCGCAAATCCTCCGCAAGCTCTTTTCCCTTCTTCTTCAGAACTTTATCAAACTTAAGCTCTTTCTGTTTGGCCTTCTCTAAAGATTGTCGAGATTCTGTGGCCTGGTCATAGTTCTTCAAATAATCTTTTCCCGAACGGGTCCCTGTGGGAGGGGGATCTACATCAGCCACCAGAGAGTCTCCTGCTTCTTCTTCCAAGTCTGTTAGAGTAGGAATGCCTCTGTCAACTTCGAAAATTACGGAGACGACATTGGAAGTAAAAATCTTCCCTTGTCGCCTTCTTCTAGATGAGTTGGAAGTCCATTGTTCATCATTAAGAAGATCTGGATGCACCCACATTATCTCCCCCTATCAATCTCGAAGGGAAACAATCATTTCTCTTGTTGTTGATGCGGATCAAAATTCACAACCTGCATCGTACCTCTAGGAATGGGTTGCACTCCGTCTTGAACTGTTGACTCTATCCAGTCAAGTGCTTTACCGAACCTGACAGTCACCATGTTCGCGGTCACCTTTATCTGGTGTTCTTGGAGCTTAATGACATTGGCGTCCACCAAGGCTTGAATCTTGTCTTTAAGGATGTAATAATTTTGGGTAGGGTGGTTAATAATTCTATGGTAAACACAGTAGTTAGGATCATTAACTCTTCCTGCTTCCTCTGGTCGTTTAGACTCTGGCAGTTTCAGCATCTTCTTATTCATGAGATGGTTGAAAATGGTTTTCGTATGCTCATCCTAGAAGGAATATTATTTTTGAGGCATACGCATTTGAGAAGGGAGCTTTGGAGAAGATTTTACGGGTTGCGGGGCATCCATCACCATTGTCTCTTTCCCCTTATATCCCTGGGATCAGGGCTTATGGCTGTTATCACCATTTCGCTTCTGCTTCTCCTCGCCTCCTTCTTCTTCGAGCCTTTGTGTGCTCTCCTCAGCCTCTTCAGCTTGTAGGTCAAGGTCCTTCCAAGTAGAGGATTTTACTGCTCCCATCCTGGCCAGAACTTTAGTCGACAGATTATATCGACAGGTTTTTACCAGGGTCTTTTCTGGCATCCCATGCGGACATCTAAGAGAATCATTCTGGAATCTTTTGATGAAGTCCCGGACTAACTCCCCTTTTCTTTGTTTAGTAGCTAGAAGCACCAGTATTGACACCTCCATATCATCTTCATAGAACCTAGTCAGAAAGGCTTTTTCCATGTCACTCCATGAATTGATAGTTCCCAGTTCTAGCCTCCGGAACCATTCAAAAGCTAGTCCTGTTAAGGTACTAACGAATACCCGCATAATAATGGGGTCGTTTCTGGCTAAATGCCCAATCTGCGATTTAAAATAGTAGAGGTGCTGATTTGGCGATCCTTTACCATCAAAAGATTTGAGCTTCAATGGTTTATAACTTTCCGGGAACGGCACACTTTCCCATTCCATGGGATATGGCCTTACCACTCCTAGCTCTTGTAGATCACTCTTATGCATGAGAGCGTTCAGTTGATTTTGGAAGCTCTCCATCCAAACAACATTCGTGTTTCCTTCCTGATGCATGGAGCGATTATCACCGTCTTAAAAATGTTCTGTTTTTTCTTCGTTGTTGCGAGGACCATAACCTTCTTCTTCCACCTTCTTTCCCTTGTCAGTTTTCGGGTCATGAGGTGGCGTCTGCAAAGATGTATCCTTCAACCTAGTCTTTTCAAGTTCCAACAGAACGTGCAGCATATCTTTAAGTTCACTGATAGCATTCTATTGTTGTTGGATATACTTGTCTTGTTCATCCATTCTCCGCATGAACTCTTCTGAGATGCTGTTCTGAGTCATATATGCAGAGGCGGAGTCTTCTACGAGTGAGTCGGATGTCTACGACTTAGCCAAAATAGATTTGATCATGTCTTCTTCATCGGAAAAGATTCCCGCCATCTGTCTATAATTCATAGGGACTGCCATTCCACTTTTGAGTCAAGTGTTTTAAAAAACTCCTCGCTCTTCATTGAGTAGATCCTTCAAACTCGAAGAGAGTTCCGGGTCATAAACATCTCCTTCGAAGACTTTCTTCACCTTCTTTTTCTTCTTCTTCTTCCCGATACTTATCATATTGGATGATTCTTTGGGGTATTCGGGGTCAGAAAACTCAAGCCCGTTTCGTCGTCTCCTCTTCGCCAGTTGGGATGAAGATGTTGATGGAACCGATAATCGATGGAACACCGACGATCTAGTATGGGCCAAACAATGACAGTGAGATAGTATTGCATTGATCAGTTGTTCGCAGTGGCAGTGAGATGCGTGGGATTCTTCCCTTTTTCTATTTAGAAGTTCCCTACGATCTCTTGCATTGGAATTCTTTGTGACGGTGTCACTTGTGAAAGATAGCTTTGGGAATGGCACCCTTCTCTCAGCGGGTGAGACAGTCTTAGCCTTAAAGATAAGCACTCGTCTTCTGCGAACTTGAGGTTCGCGGGTTTCGCAAGCTTCTTCAATCACGTGATCATACTTCCTCCCTGGAACACGAGGGATGCAGATGTATGCTCCACATTTATAGTCATAGATAACTTTGGTGGATTTACTCTGTTTTCTATAGGAAATGCGAGTAAATCCTTCCGCATCTCGATCTTCTGCGACTTTGCATTTTGGCCTCCATACTTGTACAGTAGGCCTCTGCGATGATAAGTTGGCAGTTTCCTTTTGTTGCGTGGTCCTGCGAAGGGTACGAGCTTTGCTTCTTCTTAGATTCCTTCTCATTGTACGAGTGATAGGAACCACCTTCTCCCCGTCATAGCTTTGCGGAGTAGACAGTGGTCGCTTCCCCTTGTTGAAGTGGGGACCTTTGTCTACTTTGCTTGCGAGATCAGGAGTCTCAGTCGAAACTGGTTTAGAGCCCAATGTTGGTAAAGAAGAGGGTTTCAGACCAGTTTGGTCCACCGACTTCTCCAGCTGAGTTATTGTCATTAGAGCCTCCTTGGAGATTGACCCCTTAGAGACTTTACGGCATCCCCGTAGGGAAGTAGGGCTCTTGGAGCGTAAAGAAAGGAATTCTTCATATCTTTTCTAGTCAACCTGAATGGTGAGCGAGTTGATCAAACTGCCAACTGGAATGTTGTCCGATTGAGCTACCACCAGATCACCGGAGGTGATGGTAGTCCCCAGTGGAGTCGCCAATTTTCTGTCCGCCATAAAAATTGCAAACAACACTCTATATTGAAGTTTTTTTAAATAAAGGATTACAATCCAACGGTTTTCCGTTTACAGAAGATGAGGAAAATGGATTTCATCTTTATTTAAAGCTGGGTTCTGAGGTAGCTGTGGAGGACGACCTTGTTCTCCGTTGACACTCCGCACAATATCTCTCAGTTGGCTAAAAGAATAAAGGCTCTGGACTCTTGATCGTTAGGGGTAATTCAAGAAGAAGATGATTGATCCCTGTGTCCGTTGCCTTCTCTTTCATTCCCCCGCCTTTTATAGGAGTTCTAGGGCAACGTTCCGCCTCATTTGCTCGACTGTTAGCTCCCACTATTTGAGAAGTACCGTCATATTTGTTAGGTGGATGCGCCCACGATCGAAATAATACCGCTGCATCCGTTTGGCAGTTAGCTCCACGATCCGAGGTGGCAACTCTCTTGTTCGGGTCGAGTGACTTTGTATTAAACCCCTACCCGAAAGCTATGAGTAGTATCGCGAATCTCAGTTTTACATTTGCGAACCTGTTCTGTTGTCACTGGATCGCGAACCTCAATCCTTAGGTTCGCGGATCTGCTGAATTGTGAATTTTCAACTCTAAATCCGCGGATCTGCTTTGTTTTCCAGAATTTTTCGCCGACACCACATTGAGCGATTCTCTCTTTAACCGCTTTCTCAAAAATTGGAGAAAGACGAGTTAAATCAGGACTACTCTTTGAAAATTTTGGAAAAAGGCACTGCAACCATTTCTTTTGTTTCACATGTCGAGTACTAGACATGTGAGCACAAATGTGATAGTGACAAAGCAATTCCCAATAGGTGTCATAAACGATGGGATCCCGAGTCTTCAATAAATGGAGTTCTTCTCTTGAGAGAACGTATTCTTCATAGAAAATGTCTCCCATGGGAAGTCCTGAAATCTCATACATCTCATGAAGGGCAAGCCCTAATTCACCTTGGGGTGTAAAAAAAGTACAAGCATCAGGGTTATACAATTCCAGCAAAGAAAAGAAATAAAATCTATTAGGAGGAATTACATGATGAATTGCCATGATGGCGCAATAAAGGTTCGCGTACTTTAACTGATCCTCAAAAGTCTTTAAGAAAAAGTTTACCAAGATCGCCCATTCTCCCTTATGAGAACAATGGATCTATCCAGGGAGACGAAAGTCTTGAACTGGAAATTCTCCTTATGCATCAACGAAACGGTGTAAGAAAGTTTGGGCAATTACCGGAACCTCACCCACAGGGAGTTCTTGCTTAAACGATCCTGGAAATAATCCACAAAAATATTTTCCAGTAGAACGAGGAAATGCACCTTGTGCATTAAATCCACCAAGCAAAATACCATCTTGCGATCTGTTTAAGTGTCAATCCATGATCCTGGGAGTAGAAAGGGACTAGAAGCACAAAAATGGATGAGATCTCTCCATATCAGGAAAAAACAAATTACGACCGTTAACCTGATGAAGCCATTTGTAGACTTTATCATCTAAACAATCATCAGTAATTGAGACATGATCACCAAACAAAAAGGAGGCTTGTCTAATAAATTTCTATTCTTTCCTTCAAAAGGGGTAGTGGTCATAAATTCCCGTAATGTAGAGCGAGTAGGGTTCAAGATTCTGCTCTTTCTCTCTCGACCATCAGATGCTGCACAGGCTGGAAAGACGCGACCGAGTCTAAATTATTTCTCGCCATCATATTCTCCTGTATGACCAAAGTAATGATTTTTTGGCTAAGGGTTTAAGGCGTAATTCACTATATGAAGAGACGAAAGAGTTAAAACAAAATAATGGAAAGGAAAATACTCTTTTAGGGTTAGAAGTATAATACAAAGTAAAAGAATCACCTCCAACCATAGGCTCATGGCAGATCACTGATGGACCAGAGGAAAAAACTTCTTCGTCATTTTTTTTAAGATTCTTAAGAAAAATTGAAGAAAAGAGGATTTTGAAGACGAAGAGTTTTGAGAGCTTGAAAAAAAAAAATCTGAAGTTCAAACTTCTCAGAAAGTGTTAAAAGATATTTCAATGATGAATTCGAGATTTTATAACAGATGAATTGACGAACAAGAGTTTTGGCCCAAATTTCGTGAAAATCTCCTTATTAATGAATCTCAGAAAAGGTCTCGGTTTCTAAGCCAAAAAAGTAGTAACCTTCCAGATACACTGCAAAGGCATGAGATCCACGACTCTAATACAAAGTCATGCTATGTGCAAAAGTGCGAGATCCGCGACTTTAATATAGATTCATGCTCTGTGGAAAGGCGCGAGATTTACGACTTTAATATAGAGTCGTGCTCTATGCAAAGGGGCGAGATCCGCGACTTTAATATAGAATCATGCTTTATGCAAAGGTGCGAGATCCGCAACTCCAATACAGCGTCGAGCACGTGAAAAAGTTGTATTTCTTTCAAAATGCGAAGATTGTATTTCGTCCAAAACTATCCAAAGTATTTCAAAACACTTCTAAAATTATGAAGTTTTGAAAACATTAGAGGGGGTTTTGTTGGCAGAAATTCTCTTATTGAGGATCATCTGTCATAGAAAAATTCGCACCTCGAAAACCAAGAAATGTTAAAACAAGACCCTTACATAATCACATTTTATCTCTCAAGATAGCTAAAATGCGGATTTTCAGCCAGAGAGATCCGCGGATTAGGCTAACAAGGGTGAGCCCCATAATGTCGCGTTTTAAAAAGAATGATCCTCGCAGACGCTTAAAATAACATTAAAATACTGATCAAATCTGTGACTCAAGTACGAGATCGTGGTATGGCCCACGAAAGCACGTAAAAGCCAAATACGATTCCTTTTCAATAGAAGAATGGGCCCAGCTAATAAACTAAAATGCAGATCATCAATCAAAGAGAGATCCACAATTTTAGTTAACTTCTTAACTTATGATTAGAGCTAAGCATAACTCGCATGAACTCCAGAGAGTCGTGATTCTACTTTAAAACCTCAAGGAGCAAAAACCATCCCCAGTAGCCCTGAAATGTGAGTTCAAGCATATCATGCAAATAGCGAACGTGCCATCACAGCGAAGCCACGAATCTAAAATTTGAGATCCGTGTTCTGGTTGTGATCTAAAGGAAACGCGAATCTAAACCTTGAGATTCGCATTCCACACTTCAGTTATGATCCAGAGGATTAAATGACGTCAGTTGTGAATTCTGAAGATTTAATACAAATGCTCTAGACCAAAAGACAGAAAATTAATTCTCAAATTGTGGAGGTCATTAATTGGACAGTTATATCAACTCAAAAACCTCCAAAGATCTGTTCCAGATGTAATCTAAAAGAGTCGTCCGCGAATCTAGAGTCTGAGATCTGCGTTCCGGCTGCAAACTAAAAGAGTCGTCCGTGAATCTAAAATCTGAGATCCACATTCCGGCTGTAATCTAAAGTAGCTGTCCGCGAATCTAAAACTTGAGATTCGCATTCCGCACTTCAGTTACGATCCAGAGGATTAAATGACGTCGGTTACAAATTTTGAAGATTTAATACAATTCTACTAGACCAAGAGACGAGAAATTAATTCTCAGATCATGAAGACCAGCGGTAGAATGGATAAATCAACTCAAAAGTTTTCAAATCTCTATAAATAGCAGAAGTTTAAACAGAAAAAGGGATCCAGAGATCAATATTATAAAAAGAGTCATTTTCCACCCAAGTGCTGGTGTTATCAGTGATCTGAAATTCCTGCCATCTAAAATTTTGTACAGAGTGTCAACAGAGAGAAAAATCGTCCTCTATAACTACTTTAGAGCCAAGTTTTAAATAAAGAGGGAATTAAATTTTCTTCATTTTTTGTAAACGGAAAACTATTAAAATTGTAATCCTTTATTGAAAAAGCTCAATAAAGAATCATTTACGATTTTATGGCGTACAGTTGCTAACGCCGACGACTGTTGGGGCTGTAGTGGTTACTAATGGTGATCACAGACAGAGAGAGGAGTGAGGAATGAGTTTTGTATGAAGGAAGAAGATTAAGATGATTGGAGGAGTTTAAATGGGACTTAAAGGGTTGACTTAAGAAAGAGATTAATGGAATTACGAGGGCATTTGAAGGAAAGTTTGAATGAGTCAAAATACTCATAAATATGGTTGATTTAGATAGTTTTGAAGACATATTTGAAATGGGGTTAAAAGGTTCATAAATATGATAATTTATAAGGATTTTAAGAATATATTTGAAAAAAAAGTAAAATAACTCATAATGGGATAGATTTAGATATATTTAAAATCGGGTAAAGGTTCATAACTATAGTTGACTATAAGGATCTTTAAAGACAAGTTTTAAATTTGGATTCAGATAGATCATATTGGCTCATTAATATAATTCATTATTCATGAATTCTAGAATTGAATTATTGAGGAAAAAGAGAAGGGAGTTAAATTGGAAGGTTTAAAATAGAAGTAATTTTCTCATTATTATATAGTAAAAATTGGCTTAGTGGTTATGATCTGAGGGTAGATTGGTTGGGTTCAAATCATAGCTTACACCTTACATTATTATTGTTAATTATTATCGTTGGTATTTTGAACTTGGGCCAAAGAAATGGGATTGGGCTCTAATTAAATAGTCCAAAAAATTTTAATAAAATATTCTATGGGCTTTAGAAAAAAAAATAAGAAAATATTTTATGGTTTAATATAATATTAGCTAAAAATAATAATTTGATAAATCTATTTAAAATTATATGACTATATTTATTTATTGACTATTTATGTAATCATACAAAAATTTCATAAATAAATGTGTATATTGGTTTAGGGTAGTTACACTGAGGAGGAGGGGGTGGTTGTTTTTGTAGAGGGGGTGAGGAGAGCAGGAGGTGGAGGAAGGGAGGAGAAGGAGGAGGGAGAGACTGGGGAGAAGAGTATTTTAAGAAAAAAAAAATTGTTGTTTTCAAACTTCAAAGGGTGTGCCCCTGAAAAGGTGTGCCCTTAGAAGAACGGGGTGTGCCTCTATAATTACCCTATAATTTATTTATTCAAAAATTTATGACCAATAACTCAATAATTATTAAGGAGGCGATTACTTTAGTTTTGCTTTACTTTTGGCTTCATAGAAATATAAATTGTCATATTAGCAACATTTTTTTAAGTTATAAATATTCTTAATTAAGATAAATGAAAAAAAAACTCGAATTAGAAATATTGAAATCAATTCTAAGATAAAATATTCTGAATAAAAGAGATATAAATAATGAAAATGATGTTACAATCAAAAGATAGGGTTTGAGCACTGATAAATTGGGTCAGAGAGAAGCTTTATGGGTTTAATTGAGAAAAAAATTAAATAGTTTAATTTAGTGTCGACCAATGTTTAAAATAGCAATAATGGTAACGTAATGTTTAGCTTCTGTTATATTATGTCACATATAGTATAAAGCATACGTAAGTTATGCAATTTCTTATTTATTTAATAAAAATAAATATAAAACTATATCAAATAATTTTTATAAATTAAAATATAATTTTTAAATATCTAAGAAAGGAATATAAAACCATTTTATAATACTTAATTTATTCTAATCTTATATTAAGTTTTACAATAATTTTTACATTTATCTTTATAAACTATATTATATCTGCAATCATAATTCCACTCATCATTAAAACAATAAAACAAGATTACTATCACTGTTGTAATTTATATCTTGTAATATTTAATTTATCTTATTTATAATTGTTGATTTCAATTTTATAAAAATTTAATAGAATCAACAAGTAAAATATTTTAGCAACCGGAGTGGAATTACAATAACCGAACGAGAAAACAATTGCAAATTAACAAATTAGCAATTCTACAAGTAATCAAACAAATCAACAACTAATCAAGTAAGAAAATTATAGCAATTCGCTAGTAATCAAAATAAGAATCAATAACAATATAGAAATTACTAAAAAAATAATTGTAAATAACATAATATAACGTTACATAATATAACGTAAAATAGCATAAAAAATATACTGTTACGGTGCCCTGAATTATTTATGGTTGTTACGTAGCATTGGGGTCCGTTAGGTTACGTAACGCAATATAACAGTTTTCATAACACGTTATTTTATTTTCAATATTAGTGTACACGTAGGCCTGGGAGATTGTTGGTGATCTCATTCTGGTCTGGACTCAAAATATATCAGAATTAAGATTTCGATCCTATTTTTATCCTAATTTTGAGAGTGCCGAGATTTTGGTGGTTTTATATTAAGTGACTTGTTTAAACAAGCGTAGTCTTATGCAATTGTTGATGCCTACATCAAACTTAATTGGAAAATAATGAGCAAGTCATTTTGAACTGGTCCTCACTGGTTAATTCAACTAGTTCGTCTTGTAAATTAGTATTTTCTAATAAAAGTCAGCAATTAATGTAATTAAATTAACACCTTTATCATGATATAATCACAGTATCATCCTACAAAGAGTAATTAGTCACCATCAATTTCAGCTTATTGTAACCTCCTATTAATTTATGGAAATTGATTACCAGTTTGCAGTTAATTCGTTTGCCCTTCTCTTTATTTGTATCATGTGATTTTACCCAAAAACTGGTTTCTCCCATTAGTATGTTATTAACAACAGTTATTTTTTTTTATTTAAAAAAAAATAACATTTCTAGTTTCTAAATAGTTATTATTATTATGATTTTTACATTTTCCGAATTATCTACATGAAGTTTCTCGATAGATATAATCACATTCTCATTGTAAAAATTGACTTCCTGTGATAATGAAGTTTATGAATTTTTCTACTCCAATAAACTTCATTGTTGATTCAAGAGTTGATGATTTAAATCCATCAGATTAGGTTTTGAGTGGAAAAATAGCAGAGAGAGGTTTGAGAGAATTTATAATCCACTTTTTCAGTAAGAAAGAATGACATACAGAGTGTTTCGAGATCCACCTCAGTCAAACTTCGTAAATTGTTGAGTAATTTTTTTTTGTAATTTTTATTTTCTTACACTACTTCTGTAGGATAGTCACAGGAAACTTTGCTTGTTAGCAATTCGCTTTAAATAGACCACCCAGTTGTTCGAGCATGTCGCAAGCCCAATTTCTATATAGTGTTCAAATTGGCTAGAGAAACTAGTCAGTTAGTTTTTGGCACCAATTCCTAGGAGACAAAAACCAACATGTTGGCACTTGATTGAAGCAAAAGGTTAGTGTTTGTGCAAATATACGTTCAATTAGATTTTCCGAACTAGACTTGGCACAAATCTAGTATCTTAATTAATTAATATAGAGAAGATCGCATAGATAGAACAGAAAAAAAAAAAAAAAAAGAAAAAAAAAAAAGAAGCATAGTTTGACGAGGTTCTAATGAGAAGAATTTCGAGCCTATTTCCTCTAAATGAATAGTCTTATGGCGAGTACTTTATTAGAGGAGAAAAGATTACAATTTTTCAAATGTTCTCTCTTCCAACCTAAGATTCTCCTCGAAAGGTAAAGCATCCCCATCCTTTGTGAAAAATTGGGGTTATTCTAATTGAATTCTTTAGTCTTTTAGTCTTTTACGTAGATAGACTTAGTTTCCTAACCATGATGATTAGGTAAGTGTTTTATTTTATTTTGAATTTTACTGTCTTTTGGATAGATCTCGGGCTTATGGACCATGCCGGCTCATGGCTTTGTCTGGGCTGGGCTTGTCATCTTGTTGGGCTTTATATTGCGGTTACTTACTGAGGTGGACCAGTAAATTTATGCTCTAATATAGCCTCCACTCCTAAGTTTGGTCTGCCAAATTCTTGGAGTATTATGCACTTCTTCCAAATTGGGTTGTTTGCCGTGTTGCCCCGGGAACAATTCGTTGTGTATGAAAATTGCTTCGAGCTCCACCCTCAGATCTATGTGCACGATCATGCAATTGAGATTTCCCATCAAATGAATTCTAGCAATCATTTGGTTGAGATGATCTCGGCAAGGCAAAGCATAACGATCGATCCTATTTTGTTTTGTTGCCTTCTAGAGTTTCAGGACCCTAGGGTGCCTATAAATCGTCGGTGGAGAATCTGCTCAATTTGTCATGGATGAAGAGATTAAATTCAAAGTAGGTGCTCAGAGAGTTAGAGCCAGCCTTGTCATTTGTCACCCGATAGTGCCGGCGGAGTAGATATCAACTCTCACCTTGAAACGAACTACTCAATAAATTCTTTATTGAGTTTCCTAAAGAAACCAATGTGGTCCGTCTGATTCTTAACTATTTACTATTTCTCCAAAGAAGTCAGAAAATACCATGCTTCTGATGAATTGAGTAGTTGACCTTTTCAACTCGTCTTAAGGGATGTTTTCATTTTCGGAGTAATCAGCCCACATATTTGTTTTTCTTACACGTTTACTAGTAGCTCTATAATACCCCAATCCCATTAAATCAAAAAAAAAATTATCCTTTTTTAAAAACATTAAAAATAAAAAATGATTATGTTCAGTAACTAAACAGAGAAAGGATAAAAAATAAAATAAAAAAACAATCTGTTCAGAACAGAGAAAAGAAAAGGAAAAAAAATTAAAAACAAAATAAACTTTTGATAAGTTTTCTGAAGAGAGAAAAGTTTGGAAGTAAATACATTTAAAAATATAAAAAGAGAGGAAAAAAAAAAAAAAAGCTGTTCAGTTTTCTGAACAGAGAAAAGAGAAAGAGAATGAAAAAAAAAAAAAACCAGAGAGGATTAGAGCAGCGCATCTATTTATATATAAAAGTTGAATATCTATTTATATATGCTATCTTTTTTTTTTCCACTTTATGAGTTATTTCCAAATCTTGTTTCAATGTTTTTGGATTTAAATGAGTAGTGAATTTTTGTTAGTTTATAATTTAATTATATATGATAATTACCATCTATTTTCCTAAGGCAATCTATATATTCATTTAATAATATTATTCAATTCACCTTTATTAATAACTTGGTAGTTTGACATTGGGATATGTTTTAATACTCGCCAATTAATAAACTCTAAAACTCAACTAAATGAAAATTGTCTGGGATTTCTGTGCATGATTACATTGAATCCATATTTTTGACACTGTAGTCAATTATTTCTAAAAACCATTGTGTGTGAGTAATTTTACATCATCCTTTACATATTAGCTTGATTCTAGCTTGATTCGATTATATATTTAGGACATCAAATAAAACAACAGGGTTAAGGAAGAACTAGAAAGTGGAACTTGAACACATGTTTTAAGAGATTTAACTTGTTAGGTTGCGTAATTGAAATTTAGGGACCTAAACATGGAGGTTTTGGGTAATTACTAGATCACCATGTATTTGTAGGGTTTTGTGTCCGGTGGTTATGCTCATGTACATTCGTGATTGAGTATCTAGCGATACATCCAGAGACATTACCCGGAATGTGGGTTTATGGTCTCAAGAAAGTATAGAACGCTTTTAATACATGTGGTCGTTCTTTCTAACAGTTCCAAATAAATTCACAATAGACATAATACAATATATCATGTTTTATATGCATACTTGTTTTTAATTTTCTGTGCTTACTACAATATCATTCATAATATGTATATACTGCTTGTTGATCATTATTATTTTTAAGGCAAGGATAATTAAATCTATGATTCACTTTATAAGACATAGTCTTTATGATGCTCTTAAATATTTTCTATATCACTTATTTTATGCATTATGTATATAAATACACCACACGTAACATGTCTGTATATTATTATCCCTCTTTTATTGTTGCATTTGGTAGGTCATTCTAAAGATCCTAATTTGGCACGCCCAGACAATAGTGATTTGTAAGTTACCAAGGAGAAACAAATATCACAGCTAAAATTATATCTCAAGGAACTAACAGAGACTCAATATATTCTTTCATTGCGAGTCTTTATAAGATGATCATTTTTATCCATTTTCTATTCCTTCAATAAAATAGACAAATGTTAGTTATTACTATTCCTTATTTTTCTAGACTCTTAGTCTTAGATTGTAATAAAGAATATTATTTCTTTGGATCCTTTCATGTACTTTGGCTTAGTTGTTCAATTATTTGAATAAATCATTTAATTTTTTAATATTATTCTTTCGTGTATATGTGTATATAACTATGTGACATTAGTACATGCTTATTTTTATGTATTTAGGGTTTGGTGTATTCATCTACGATACGTCATTGAATGTTATCTATATCCTCGGATGCAGGACATTACGGTTGGTATCAGAGAGCAGGTTCGAGTTTGGCCTTTATTTAGGGATCTCTATTTAGGATTACTGCCATGCGCGTGCGCGCGCACACACACACATATATGTATGTGTGTGTGTTTGTGTGTGTATGTGTATATGTATATGTATCTGCATATTCCTATCCTATTCATTGATTAAAAGTTTATTCGATCCATTACTACTTTGATTTTTTTAGTTGACTTGAAATTCCTTATAATACATGTGATCGTTCTTTCTAACAGTTCCAAATAAATTCACAATAGACATAATACAATATATCATGTTTTATATGCATACTTTTTTTTATTTTTCTATGCTTACTACAATATCATTCATAATATGTATATACTGCTTGTTGATCATTATTATTTTTAAGGCAAGGATAATTAAATCTATGATTCACTTTATAAGACATAGTCTTTATGATGCTCCCATATATTTTCTATATCACTTATTTTATGAGTTATGTATATAAATACACTACACGTAACATGTCTGTATATTATTATCCCTCTTTTATTGTTGTATTTGGTAGGTCATTCTAAAGACCCTGATTTGGCACGCCCAGACAATAGTGATTTGTAAGTTACCAAGAAGAAACAAATATCATAGCTAAAATTATATCTCAAGGAACTAACAGAGACTCTATATTCTTTCGTTGTGAGTCTTTATAAGATGATCATTTTTATCCATTTTTTATTCCTTCAATAAAATAGACAAATGTTAGTTATTACTATTCCTTATTTTTCCAGACTCTTAGTCTTAGATTGTAATAAAGAATATTTCTTAGTCTTAGATTGTATTTCTTAGTCTTCGATAGAATATTTCTTTGGATCCTTTCATTTGGCTTAATTGTTCTATTATTTGAATAAACCATTTAATTTTTTAATATTATTCTATTGTGTATATGTGTATATAACTATGTGACATTAGTACATGCTTATTTTTATGTATTTAGGGTTTGGTGTATTCATATACGATACGTCATTGAATGTTATCTGTATCCTCGGAAGCAGGACATTACGGTTGGTATCAGAGAGCAGGTTTGAGTTTGGCCTTTATTTAGGGATCTCTATTTAGGATTACTGACATGCGCGTGCGCGCGTACACACACACAACACACACACATATATGTATGTGTGTGTTTGTGTGTGTATGTGTATATGTATATGTATGTGCATATTCCTATCCTATTCATTGATTCCAAAAGTTTATTCGATCCATTACTACTTTGATTTTTTTTAGTTGACTTGAAATTCCTTATATTTCTATTTTCTAAGAGTTGACTTTTCATTTCTACCATACTATTTGATATCAAAGCGTGCAGTGAAAATTGTAAACTCTTATGCATATTATATCTTATGTAATTGATATCCATATGGTTATTCTGCTCTTAAATTAAATTTGGAGGACGAAAGATGGGTAGATTGTAATGTCCAAATCCCATTAAATCCAAAAAATTATTTTTTATAAAGAATAAAATAAATGTGATAGGCTTATTTTTTAAAAATATCTAAATGATAATACCACTCTTAATTAATATCTTATCTTGTCCTAACAGCCTAACTACCTAAACAACTCAAATTCAATTTTACGTACAAAATAAAAGAAACAGAACATACAGTAGAAAGGGGAGAGAGAGAGAGAGAGAGAGAGAGAGAGAGAGAAAGGGGGAGAGAGAACAAAAGAAGGAAGAAGAGAAAAATTATCCCAAAAAAATACAAGACCTTGGGGTGCAAATTCTTTCCGTTCTCGAAAACTTCCAAGGCAAGTGTTTTTAACCTTCTCTCTTTATCTCTTCTCCTTTCTAATAAGTGGTAAAGAAAAATATGAATAAATTGTAAGTATTTCCTCCATTTTTCTCATTCTCCATAATTGTGGTTGGCCACACTATTATGTAAAAAAGCAAATAAAAGAAAAAAAAAAAAAAAAAAAAAAACCTCTACGTTCAGAAACATAAAGAATAGAGAAAAAAAGAAAAAAGTTAAACCATTGAGAAAAATAAAACACAAAAAAAAAAAAAAAAATTCCTCTTTCCACTATTCTGTTGAACAGAGAAGGAAGAAGAGAAAAAAATAAATAAGTAAATAATAAATAAATCATTTTAAAAAAGTCTCTTTTCTCTGTTCACTGAACAGAAAAAAGCTGTTCTAATCACTGAGAAAAACTGAAATTGGAATAGAAAAACAAATGAAAACAAATAAAAGAAGAATTGTTCGATACATGAACAGAGAAAGGGGGTAAGAAAAATTCTATTTAGAACAGTGAAAAGAAAATAAAAAAATAAAAGCAAAAAAAAAAAAAAAACTTCTGAACAGTTTTTTTAATAGATAAAAGAAAGGAAATAAAAAATTAAAAACAAAAAAAAAGAGAGTAAATTTGTTCAGTTTGCTGAACAGAGAGAAAAAAAAAAAAAAGAGAATGGAAAAAAAAATTCAAAGAGAGGACTAAAACAGCGCATCTATTTATGTATAATAATTGAGCATCTATTTACACATGTTTTCTTTTATTTACATTTTATGTGTTATTTTCAAATCTTGTTTCAATTTTCCTTAATTGAAATCAATAGCCAATTTTTGTTAGTTTGTAATTTTAAATATATGTGAATTACCTTCTACTTTCTTGAGATAGTCTATACATTTTTTTTAAAAATAGTATATTTTACCTTCATTAATAACTTGGTCATTTTGCTGAACAACATTTATTTATATAATGATATTGGGATAATTTATAATATTCATAAATTAATAAACTCTTAAACTCAAGTCAATGAAAATTGTCTTGGATTTCTATACATGTTTGCATCAAATCCATATTTTTGACACGTCAGTCAATCAATATTAAAAATGATTGAAAACTATTGTATGCGAGTAATTTTACATTATCCTTTACATATTAGCTTGATTCGATTATATGCTTAGAACATCAAAAACAAAACAACCGGGTTAAGGTGAACTGGAAAGTGAAACTTGAACACATGTCGGAGGTTTACCTTATTAAGTTGTGCAACTGATATATAAGGACCAAATCATGGAGGTGCCGGGTGATTACTGGATCACCATGTGTTTATAGGGCATTGTGCCCAGAGTTTATACTCATGTGCATTCATTATTGAGTACCTAGCAATATGTCCTGTAACAGTACCAGGAATATAGGGTTATGGTCTCAGACATGTACGACACTCCTTTAAAATATGTTGTCTTTGTTCATAATAGTTGCAAATGAATTTACAATAGGTATAATACGAAATATCATGTTTTAAATGTATGTTTATTTTCATTTTTCTATACTTACTACAATAACATTCATAACATGCATATATTACCTGTTGACTTTTATCATGTTTAAGACAAGTAAATCCATGGTTCACTTATCAAGACATAGTCTTTATGAAGCTATCATATAATTTTTATATCATTTATTTTATGCATTATCTATACATACACCATAAATAACATGCATGTGTTATTATTCCTCTTTTTACTGTTGCATTTGCTAGGTCATTCTAAGAACCCTAGTTTGGCATATACCGAAACAATACTGATTTGTATGTTACCAAGAAAGAACAAATACCTCAACTGGAACTATATCTCGTGGCGCCAGCAAAGACTCAATAGTTACTTTCACTGTGAGATTCTTCATAATATGATCGTATTTTATCCATTTTCTATTCCTTGAATAAAATAGACAAATGCTATTTATTTCTATTCCTTATTTTCCTGATTAGGTTTTATATGCATGTTTATTTTCATTCCATAAGCTGATCGTCTTTCTTTCTAATAGTTGCAAATGAATTTACAATAGGCACAATATAGAATATCATGTTTTTTATGCATGTTTATTTTCATTTTTCTATATTTACTACAATATCATTCATAATATTCATAATATGCATATAATACATGTTGACTATTATCATCTTTAAGTCAAGTATAAGTAAATCTATGGTTCACGTTTCAAGACATAGTCTTTATGATGATATCGTATATGTTTTTTATATCATTTATTTTATGAATTATGTATCCATACAACATAAATAGCATGCATGTGTGTTATTATTCCTCTTTTATTGTTGCATTTGCCAAGTCATTCTAAGGACCCTAGTTTGACACGCCAAAACAATAGGAATTTGTATGTTACCAAGGAAGAACAAATATCTCAGCTGAAAGTATATCTTAAGGAGCTAGCAGAGACTCAATAGGAGCTTTCGCTGCGAGATTCTTCATAAGATGATCGCATTTTATCCATTTTCTATTCCTTGAACAAAATAGATGTTCTCCACAAAAATCTTACTTTTTTTCATTGAATATTTTGATTACAATGAAAGAGGAACAATAGAAAAACAAACGAGAGGATTTATATTTTTATCTCTCTCTTTTACAATAAAAGTGAGTTCTAGTGTGGCGATGGAATCTATCTAGTAGTTCCTGTTGACGATCCGATGTGAAGATCTCCTTTGAAGAAGATGATGGTCGTCCTAACTTCTCTCTCTCCCTGCTGATCTCTGTGAATTTAAGGCTCTCGTATGTAACTTGAACTCCAAAGATATCTCCAAGGCTTCAAGGCTCTCTTGGGTAACTTGAATTGCCAAAGGATCAAAAGAATTAAAGATGGATTTCTAAAGTCTTCTCAAAGAGGGTATTTATAGATTTTAGTTGGTTATGAGAGTTTCCATAGGAATAGGAATAAAGGTTTCAATAAGAATATGAATAGAAAGTTTTTTGTATTTATCAAAGATTGTAATCAAATATTTGATTTTGACTAAAATATTTGATTTTAGATTCCGATTGGACTCAATTCAGGTACTGGATAAGTCCAAATCTCAATCACAATAAACTTAGGATTCTGATTGGACTCAATTCGGGTATTGGATAAGTCCAAATCTTAATCACGATCAATTTAGAATTCTGAAAATCTGCTCACACGGAGTTAAATAATCTGGACACGGAGCTAAGACTTTAGATTCACATTTTACCTTTTCACGTGGAGCTAAGCTCTGGACGACGCGAAACTAATCAATAGCTTCGCGTCCACCTGGCCGTAAAGCTATTTATTTTCATCTTTTTGAATTTTTTTCCACCAATAGGACCCCCCTTCAAAGTTTTCAAAATTGCTATGATTGATAAATTTTGAAATATTTTGGATCTTCAATTTGGTGATCAGGTTAAGATAAAGAAGTTCGACAAAGATGCCTGATCGCACATGCCTGAAATTTTGACAAAAACAATTCAAGGCTCTCATGCATAACTTGAATTTGTATACGCCAAGATGGTCAGGTCAGGATCATCGAGTTTCGACAAAGGTGTCTAATTACACATGTCTGTAGTTTAGCAGAAGCGCTTAATTACACACTCCAAAATGATCGGGTTAGGATCATCGGTCTTCGGCAGCAACACCCAATTGCATATGCCTGGTAACTTGGTGGAGACGGTTCAAGTGCTCTCGCGCGTATCTTGAACAAAGTTTATTTCATAATATAGATGGTAGTATTTTAAATCTTACTATCAGAGATAAGAGTTTAACATGACAGGTTTACGGGATTTTTATAAAATCCCCAGCTATAAACGGATTTGGTGTGTCTTTACCAATCGTTGTTTGCATTAAGCTAGCCATACTATTCCCCTTACCATGGTAAGTTATCGAGAAATTGATTTCCTCTCTCTTTTGCCTTTAACAGCATTGGTAGTTGATTTCATATTTTTACCTAGTATGATAAGGTTGGTGAGAAATTTGATCTCCTCTTTCTTCCACTTTAATAGTATTGGATGGTTTATTTCATACTTTTATCCCCAGTATGATAGGGTTAGCGAGGAATTTGATCTCCTCTTCCTGTCGCTTTAACAGCATTGGACAACAAAAATTAGAACTTTTTTGTTATTTGTTGTTTTTTTTTTATTTTTTCATTTTTATTGTTTTTGTTTTTTTTAAAATTTTTATTTATAGCACTCTATTGGTCATTCCAATAGCTTGCAAGAGTAGCAGAAGCAACATGATACTTATCACCATCAATGTCTTCGGCACCACCAACCCAATCCGACTGCTAGCCAATGAGGATGACTCTGTCACAGCCGTGGTTTGGAGCGTACCCAAGGGGATAGCTTGCAAGTACGGGCTGCCCGTGCTTGGGGTCAATCTAGTATTTTCCTTGATTTTTGTTGAATTAGCTGAGCAAGTCGATTGTTCATCTTTCAGCAAGTCTGAGTATACCCTCATGGTTTCTCCTTTTTTGGCAGGGAACTCATTGGTTCCTATGACCAGAGTTGCCATATCCATAGAAATCTTCTTCTGTTCTTCTATAAAAGGAGGACACCGATTTCTATCAATGCTTAGATTCGATTCTTGAGAGGGTGGCAATTCTTGGTTGGATACCCAATGTTTTGGTAGAACAAGAAATAATAAGGGTCGTTGGTCTTTCCTGCTTCCTCTGGCTTTCGGTTCTCTGGAAATTTTAACATCCCTTTTTTATTGAGGAAATAAAACAAAGTGCCTATCTGCTCCATCATGAATGAATAAGTCCTATCAGGTCCTGTGCCTCTTGACTTTTGAGGTCTTGGATTCGGATCTCCAACTGACATCATCACAGCGTTCTCTTTATTTTTAGGATTCTGTGGATATGGCCTGTTATTTGTAGAGTTCTCGTACCAAGAGAATCCTCCATCCAACGGATCATATCTTCCACCTGCTCTCCTTATTTCAGCATATCTTTCCAAGTTTTGGACTCTACAGCTCCCATTTTTATTAGCACACCGGTCCTAAAGTTATACTTGCTGGTTTCCACTAGGGTTTCCTTGGTCATACCATATCGACAAAGCACGAATTTTTTCCTGAAGCGTTCAATAAAGCTTTTGACCGCTTCTTCTCCTTGTTTCGTCGCAAGGAGGGAATGAACTGATATTTCGGTATCATCCTCAAAGAAATGTGGCAGGAACTTTTCTCGATATCGTACCAAGTGTTAATGGTTTTCGGGGGCAACTATATAAACCAAGTAAAAGCAGGCCTTCGCAGGATACTCACGAATACTTTAGTCATTAAAGGATCATTTCCCATTAGATGACCAGCTAGCGATAAGAAGTAATATATGTGCTGGTTTGGGGACCAATTCCTGTCATACGACTCCAATTTGTGGGTTTGTATTTTCCTGGATAAGGGACAAAGTCCCACTCAAGCGGATACGGCCTTGAAACCCCCGATTCCCTTAGCTCCTTCTTTTACGTTAATTCATCAAGTTGCTTTTGTAACTTTTTCATCTTCTCTTCATAAGGATCATGGAAGGAAAATTTATCGTTTTCCTCATGGACTGAGTAAGCTCTTTCTTCTCTATTATCTTCATTTGTCTTAAGGAGTGGTTCCTCATTTGTTTTTAGTAGTGGTTCCGAGGAAGAGGTTTTAGCCTTATCTTCGACTATCTTCTGGGTATTTTCAACCACTTTCAAGAGCATTGACTTGAGGTTATCGATAGTCTTTTCCTGGTTTCGAATCATATGCTCTTGGGCTTACAATCTTTGGTTAATATCATCGGACATATCCACCATGTGCGACGCTGATTTTCATGGTCGGGAAAATGCATAAGATTGTGGGAAGGTATAGCCAAATTGTTGCTGTCATTATCATAAGAACTTTTTGTAAGTTTCTTATAATTTTAAGGAGCGACAGCGCCTGATTTGAACCAGATGAAATAATGAGGTTTTTCATCGTCTGCATCTGACTCATACTATTTTTCCATGATCTTTGCCTTTACCGACCATATTTGAGATCACCGCCTTCAATTATTTTTCTTTAATTTTGTATCTCAGATAATTTTTTCTCCTCTTTGGAGTATTTTGGTCTGACTCAGTTATCATGTCAAATACAGACACTCTCTTCTTACCACAACAACAATTATTTAATACAGTAAGTATTCTTTGAGATCAAGAACTTTAGGAGATGAAGAATTTTCAGTTATGTTTTGAGCGTGGGTCCCACTTGGCTGTAGGATAAACCGTGTGCCTGCTAAAACTCTTCAGAGCTAATGGTGTTGAGCTGGTGCTCAATATTTCGCTTATCAGCCTTGATTCTGTATACTGGCTATTTTACGCAGAGTTGAGCATTAGCTTCACGTTTTATAGAACTCATGCAAGGCCGGGCTATAGCTTCGCGCTTTATGTTAGTCTCGCGTTTTACGCTAGCTTGGCATTTCTGAAGAATTTTAACTTCTGTTAGTTGTTTAGCCTTGCGTGGGGAATTATTCTTGCATGCTAGCATAACCTCGTGATTTACGCAAGAATTCTTGGCTTCGTGATTAACGCTAAGCTCAAATTTTTGTCCAACTTTGATAGCCTCGCATGGAGAACTTTCATCACATGCTGACTTATCTTTAGCTTTGCATTTTATGCGAGTTTTGACAATTGTTACAGTTTTATATTCAAGCTCAATAGCCTTGCATGGAGAAACTTCTTCACACACTGGCTAAGTTTAGAGGTTTGCCTTGCATTTTACGCGAGTATTGTTAATTTTCCTTTTTTTATGCCGAAATTTGTAGCCTCACGTGGAGAATCTTCTTTGCACACTAACGTACAGTTAACTTCGCGTTTAACGCGATTTTCACTAGTCTTGCAATTAATGCATGCTTGTTCGAGAGGTAAAGTCATAGTCTCGGGTTCTGCCTCTGCTTCAGTCTTGCGTTTTACACAGGCTTTGAGAGCTCTTTGTCTTGCTCGATGATTCCGATTTCAGAGTTGAGATCTGGTGAAGCTAGTCTCTTGACCTTTTTCGGCAGTAGGGACAACATTCTCTCTTAGGGTTTTTTACTTGAACGACGGCTCTATAGTCGCGGACTCAAATGATCCCTGATTAACGAAGAATTCTTTATTACCTGATTTACAGGTTTTAGAGATCACGCGATGATATCGCTGCATTTCGGTCAGATCACCTGATCTAGAGGAGAGATATTCTTCATACATTTGCTGGTCGATCTCAACGACGAACATATCCACGACCAATCTAATTTTCTTCATATCGGATTGCACCATGATCTCTTGTTCAGTAAAAGAGACGTCTCCCACTGAGGTTGCCAATTTGTTCTTCACAAAAATCTTGCTTTCTTCCATTGAATATTTTGATTACATCAAAAGAGGAACAATAGAAAAGCAAACGAGAGGATTTATAAATGAGAGGATTTATATTTTTATCTCTCTTTTACAATAAAAGTGGGTTCTAGTGTAGCAATATGATCTATCTAGTAGTTCATGTTAAGGATCCGATGTGAAGATCTTCTTTGAAGAAGATGATGGTCGGTCCTAATTTCTCTTTCTGCTGATCTATATGAATTCAAGACTCTCGCACGTAATTTAAACTCCAAAGAAATCTCCAAAGTTTCTAGGCTCTCTCGCGTAACTTGAATTGCCAAATGATCAAAAGGATTAAAGATGGATCCCTAAAATTTCCTCAAAGAGGGTAATTATAGACTTTAGTTGGTTATGAGAGTTTCCATAGGAATATAAATGAAGGTTTCCATAAGAATAGGAATAGAAGGTTTTTATATTTATCAATAATTCTAATCAAATATTTGATTTTAACTAAAATCTCTTGATTTTGATTCTGATTAGACTCAATTTGGGTATTGGATAAGCCCAAATCTCAATCATAATTAATTCAAGATTCTGATTGGACTCAATTAGGGTATTGGATAAGCCCAAATCTCAATCACAATTAATTTAGGATTCTAAGAATCTGCTCACGCAGAGTTAAATAATCTGAACTTGGAGCTAAGGCTTTAGCTTCGCATTTTATCTTTTCACATGGAGCTAAGCTCTGGACGACGCGAAGCTAATCAATAGCTTCGCGTCCATCTGGCCGCAGAGCTATTTATTTTCATCTTTTTGAATTTTTCTCCACCAACAATAAACAAATGCTATTTATTTTTATTCCTTATTTTCCTGATTAGGTTTTAAAAAGAGTATTATTTCATTGAATCCTTTCATGTCCTTTGACCTAATTAATTTTATTATTTGGTTAAATTATTCACTTTTTAATTTATTCTTTCTGTATGTGTCCATGTGGCAGTATTACATACTTATTTTTATGTATTTTAATAGTTAGCGCATTTGTTTACGATAGGTCGTTGAACACTACCTGTATCTTAAAATGCTTGACAAGCTCACCAAATGCATTATTAGGCATATTGCCAATAACTTAGAAGATGTAGAGTGGAAATAGCAATATTCTCCTCAAAAATTTTGTTTTCTTCCATTGATTACAACAATTACAACGAAAAAAGAACTATAGAAAAACAAACAACAGAATTTATATATTATCGCTCTCTTTTGCAATAAAATGGGGTTCTAATGTGGCGATGTGATCTAATGTAATACCCCAAAATTCGAGCTACCTATATTACTCTCTTGAGACTAGTTGTGCTGAATAAGTCAACCGAAGTTAATTTTGGACACCGAAATAACTTTCGGTTAACGTAACTTTAAATCCACAAACCCAAATGACATTCGGTCTTCGCGATTATTAGTTTTGTAATATTTATGATTTTTAGAGATTTTTCTTACGAGGCCAAAAAATACTTCCAAAATTGCTAATTTAATAATATTAAAATTATCTTTCTAATTACTTCGGAATTTTGGTTCATTTATTTCAGATATCGAAATAACAAACAGATAATTTTCTAGTACTCCTCTCGTCGAGTACTACGTCCTGCATAAATTTGGTAGCATTTAGAAAACGTTCACCGAAACCGTAAATAATAAAATATTAAATAAATTGGGAATTTACTTTATACACACCACTAATTTCTAAGTGCACACATCAATAATTTGGACGGTGGACGGCTCAATTATTATGAATAATTAGTGCAATAATTAATTTAATTAATGAAAGATTAGTACAATAATTATCTCATAATTTCATACTTTAACTAATAATTTTCCTTTATAATTACTTCGGAATTTCGGTTCATTTATTCCAGATATCGAAATAACAAACGGATAATTTTCTAGTACTCCTCTCGTCGAGTACTACGTCCTGCATAAATTTGGTAATATTTGGAAAACGTTGACCGAAACTGTAAATAATAAAATATTAAATAAATTGGGAATTTACTTTATACACACTACAAATTTCTAAGTGCACACAACAATTAGGTTTGGACGGCTGAATTATTTGAATTATGCAATGCATGTGAGTGGTACAATAATTAACTAATAATTACAAAATGTAGCTAATAATTACATACTTTAGCTAATTATTATAATTATTACATCAATGCCATCACTCCCTTTCTCCCCTATATAATCCCTCACAACTCCCTCATTCATTCACTCACACACTCTCTTCTCCTCTCGGCAAGCTTACAGCAAAGGAAAAGAAAAAAAAAAGAAAAAGAGAGAAAAATAAAAGAAAAGAGAGAATGAGAAAAATCAAACCGAACCGAGAATTCGAGCTAATATTCTAGATCAAACAAAGGCAAGTAACACTGCTATTTTCGCTCCTTCCTTATATAATTTGTATTTATTTTCATGATTAATATTGAATGCAAGTAACACTATTATTTTCGTTCCTTCTTTATTGTATATTTACATACATGATTTATTTTCATGATTAATATTGAGAATTAAACGAAACCATTAGGTCAATTTTGATACATACAAGTATTGTTATATTTGATTTTACATGCAAGTAACACTAATATATTTCCGTTCATTTATTTATTTAATTTGTATTTAATTCATATTTGTATACGTGCAAAAATAATTCGGCTGCATGCAATTCCATGCAACCCATGCAAAAATAAAAGAAAGAAAGAAAGAAAGAAAATAATAAAGAGAAGGAGATCATGGGCCGAATAGATAGGAAAACAGAAAAGAAAGAGAGAGGAAGAGATTGCATGAGAATGGATTTGCATGGAAATTTGCATGGGAATTGGGCTTACGTAATTGCATGGGCTTCATTCAAAGAGGAATAAAAAGAAAAGGTAAAAGAAATAAAAAGTTATATATTTTGATTTTATGAAAAAATAATTTAATTAAATCCTTAAACTTGCAACTTCACTGCACCTCATAATTAATCACTGATGTCACTGTACACTATAATTAATCACTGCATTCCACAATTAATCTTCGGGCTTGAAACATTTTGCATAGGCACCACTTATTTTAAATTAATTTTAGGTATGCAAGAAAAGAAAATGAAATGATTTGCATGTAAAGCAGTTCATATAATAGAGAAGAGAGAGAGAAGAGTAAAAGAAAGAAAGAAAAGCTTTGGGTATATTTGTATGTATATTTATGTTATATTTGATTATTGCATGGCTTTTACATGGGCTCAGAAAATAAAGGAAGGAAGAGAGAGAGTTTAGTGGGCTGGGCTATAACATGAAGGGAAATGGGCTTAGGTGATATCATTGGATATATATATATATATACTTGAACCTAATACATGACATGTTTACATTAATTAATTAAATAATTGATACATGATGAGTATAATCATTCATGGGAACATGATTTCTTGTATCTTGATTACATGACATGAAATATCCTCGTGATACATGTGTACATGATCTTGAAATTGATTCTTGAATTCTTGACTTGCAAGTTATGTGTTCCCGTTAATTCATGAATATCGTGTATTATTGACATGGGATTGGGGAAACTACATGATGGATAAGAACTGTATTGTACAAGGATATTGTTGGCCAACTTCTTGATTGAGGTGCTGAGGACTTTTACTGCAGCAGCACTATGTGGTACTGGCCACCGTCTGATACATGAATCACTATATGAGTGGTGTCCGTTACTGTTTCACAGTACGGGGTTTGTCTTGAACACCTAGCGGTGTGTCATGGTTCAGCGCCATGGGTCTGAGGCCGGGTCCCGGGTATGCACGGGTACTCGTTACTGTTTCACAGTACGGGGTTTGTCTTAAACACCTAGCGGTGTGTCATGGTTCAGCGCCATGGCTCTTAGGCCGGGTCCCAGGTATGCACGGGTACTCGTTACTGTTTCACAGTACGGGGTTTGTCTTGAACACCTAGTGGTGTGTCATGGTTCAGCGCCATGGGTCTGAGGCCGGGTCCCGGGTATGCACGGGTACTTGTACAATACAGGAAACAGCGCGCTATCTTATCCATTATTTAGTTTCAAATGCTAACAAAGATTTGATTTAGACTTGACATCTTTACAAGATATGCATCTTTACATGATATTCACATGTTATTTGCAAATGATATATATAATCTTGCTGTTATATTTTCTTCATGTGACTGTTCATCGTTATCATGATTTAATTGCACTTTCCCAATGAAAGCATTTTATTCATTTGCATCTTTAGTACTGTACTAGTACACATATATTTTTCTGGTGTTACTTGCTGGGTTTAATCCCCTAGGTTTCTAAACCTAGGTTTAGAGGACCAAAAAGGAGAACCTGCCCTGACTGAGGATCCGTACTTCATCGGTCAGACCGAGCAATATTAAGTAGTGAAGTACTTTCCGAAGAATCTCTTATATATTGCTTGTATTTCCTTTGTCTGGACACCGCCTTCCTCCTTTACTTTTTATTGTATTCATATTTAGGGCAGTGTGCCATTTTATATAATGAACTTTTTGTCATTTCAGTTTCAGACATGTTATTTATTCATCTGATTGTGGCAGTAGTTACGGTTATTCCAAAATCTTGTGACTGTTGGGTTGTCTAGTAGAAGAAATAAGTAGCGTTCTCCGTTTTGGGACGCAACCCAAAAAGGGGGGCGTTACATCTAACTAGTAGAACCTGTTGACGATCCGACGTGAAGATTTCTCCCTTTAAAGAAGATGATGGCCGACCCTAGCTCGCTCTCTCTCTCTCTCTCTCTCTGCATATTTTAATGAATTCAAGACTCTCGTATGTAACTTGAACTCCAAAACATCATTTTTGAGCCCCTCTGGAGGGGTATTTATAAACCCCAAGTTGTTGAGCGAGTTTCCATATAAATAGAAATAGAATCTTATTATAATCTTGATAAGATATTTGAATTTCTTTTTAATAAGATTTGCTCCGAGATTCGTTGTATCCGGTCCTGATCCGACACCAAAGATCAATAGACTATGATAAGAATTTGGAGAATATACAAAATAGTCCGGGACGGGACCCACTTTAATTGTGCATGAGACAGAGGCTAGGCTCGCCATGCGAGCCGGAGGCTAGGCTCGTAATGTGATAATTTAACTGCAAGCATACAGTGTCAGTTGTAGCACTTTACAGGTCGTCCCACAGAGATCTCAGGTGTTTGGCGATTCTTGCTATTCCTATTATTCTAACGGACTAACCACATATTCTAAGTTGAAGTTGATATTATCTAATTAGCCTAGGATCTAGAATCTACTAGTTTCCGATCATGTATTTACTTCTATTATCTTCTTCTATTATAAAAATTCGATCTTTTAGTTTTAATCTTTATTTAAAGTGCTTTAAGCATGAGCTATCAAGTAGTCTACAAGTATAACTCATCAAAAAAACTACTTTTCATGAAAGCAAACTAAATCATTAGATAATTCGATAAAGAAGATGAAAATCAACAACCCCAAACCCTAACTAAGTATAGGCTATCAAGAAACATAACTCAAGTATAATATATCAAAGTATTAATCTACGAGTTCTTATATTTTAATATTTTCATAGAAAAATCATGTCTTTATTATTAATTAGGAAGAAAATATTAGAGAGCAACTACATAGTGGATTCTAGTTTAATCTACATGCTAGAGCTAGGCTAAATTAGTTGCTCATAATTCTAGTAAGAAAACCTATTTTTATTTATGAAAGCAATTAAATCTAATCTAAAAAACAAATAAATCTAAAATAGAAAGCAATTAGAAGAGAGTTAGCTAAGAAAAATTTAAGAACAGTAAAACTTACCTCTGGAGTTGGTATTGTGACTCTTTCAACAAACCCTAATCCTAATTTTATTAATAAAATTTGAGTACAAATTATCTCCTACTTTCTTTATGATTAATCTATATATATCTCTAGATTACAAGGATATGGCCAATATATATACTTAGAAAAATCAAATTCTAATTTTAACAGAAGTGAAAAACTACAAAATTACATCGAAGCTCCCACAGAAAAATCACCCAGAGGTAGGCCCACTCTGGCGACAATTGGTGGCTAATGTCACCAATTAGCGACAAAACTTTGGAGAAAAATTCTGATTTTTCTTCTACATGAATCTCTTATCTTGTTATCTTGATTCTCTTTACTATATTGGACTTTTAGTCTCTGCAGTATCCTAATCTTATAACTTTACTCTCTTTAAACTCTTTTCCGGACTTAGTTTCCTAATCAGGCTCTGATTTCATGTCATCTCCTTGTATGAATCAGATTACCTAAAAAACAAACTAAAAATACCCGAGTAATAATTATTTATATACAAAAATAGATAAATATGGGAGAAAAAAATACAATATATGATACTCATCACACCCCCACACCTATTTTTTCTAGTTCTCAAGCAAAACCTAAAGCTAAAAAGAAAAAGAAAAATCCTAACTCACTTTCGTAGGAATCGCAATTACACTTAGCATGTGTAACAAGCATTTAAACCCCTAGATTATCTTAGTGGACGAATGTTGTCTCGTGAAGGTTTGCAGTGAATATACCCCCAAAATTCATGAAGAAAATAGATTATGGAATAAAGAAAAGGAAAATAAAGATAACCGAATATCAAGAAAAATAAAATTTTATACAACAGTAAAAAATTTTAATATATTTTCTTCAATTAATCTCACTAATATACAAACTCAAGAACGCATTTAGATTATCAATTTTCAAATCGAGCGTCATATCAGATACACTTATCATTTTAATCAAAAATTTAAATTCTATCTTTCAATACCCACTAACAGATAATCCTTTGGCACATATACATCTACGTGCATATGTGATAGTCTATTTCGGTCTTTGACTCCAACTCTAACTCATGATTCATCTTCTCTTTCATAACAATATTCTTTCTTCTTTTTTTACTCTTTTTTTTGTTTTTCAAAGAATATTTCTCCTTTCATACGAATATTCATGCTTGCTTAGGCGCAAAGTATCTGATTACTTGGATCATACTCTTTTTTTCACTCTTGAGGCTATTACCTTAATACCAGGCGCGCCCCTTTTTTATCACTCTCGAGACTATTGTCTTAATACCAAGCGCATCCTATTTTTTTATTCTCACTCTTTTTTCTATTTAGAGAGAGAAAACTTACTCAATCGTTATCATCTTTGTCCTTAACCTAATAAACTATTGTGAAGTAAAAAATAAATATATACTTGCTCAAAATTACTGTTGGCGGTATTTATTTTTCGGATATTAATTTTTTTCATAAAATTCAAAGTGTATCATCCAATCTACTCTCATATCCAATTTCAAATTTCAAATTTGTTCCTTTATCTATAATTAGGTTGATTTATTGATGAAAATAAATAATTTTTTTGGTTTTTTATCAGTTTTTTTAAAAAATTTCTTAGTTAGTTACTCTAAAAACTACTCAAAGTGCAAAATAAAGAAACCCAACAATCTAAAAATTAAAATAAAAATCCTAAAAATCCTAGAAAATAAAAATATCCTAATCCACTCCCTCACACCTAAACTTGTGTATGCCCTCATATATAAATCATTGGTGTCGTTCTCTTTGTCTTCTACTAGACTCTCCTAGTGCAGGACGTGTTCGTGCAGTAGAAGACTCTCCATGATCGATTTGTTTCAGTCGACGTCATATTTTTTCAAGATCTTGCCAGTCGATATTAATTTGATCAGTGCGATCAGCTGGTAAGTCTTGGTTAAATAAAGCGTCATCCTCCTCCTCTTGTGTTAATTCAGTGGCATATTATTTTCTTCATCTACATTTCTGTTCCAATTCTTTGGAACAACAGTGTGATATGTCACTGAAATGTGTTCTGCAGCTATAAACACTCATGAGGGTGCATATGCGTCAAATTCGGCACTAGACAAAATTGTGTAATTAGACATTGCAAAGGCAAACTAGTCATCGACCGCATCTTAGCATCAGTAATAGTGTCTACTAGTTGTGTTCACATACAAAAGTAATTATCTTGAAGCATAATACAATCAACAACGTGTAGTGTGGGTGTGTAAAAAGATGACATATGTGTAATCCCCATCGCATTCGTGTTGATCCAGCGGCAAGTCGCATTTATGTTGTGATATAGTGTCTTGATGTTGATCCCTCTATCTCATGTTATTTTGCAATTCGGGCCCATCCGTGGAAGATAATCCTCAATCACGCCTGGGGTTTGATTCCCTGGGTGGAGGAGGATACCGATAGATGCCAAGATGGCCGCTGCGTGCACTTCGTGTATTTTTCCATGCCAGTGGAGTTTTATGATTTTGCGATTTTTCGAAATATTAGATTTCGTAAAATTTGCATAAAATTCCTCTACTAACTCTGGGATATAGAATGAATTGGAGTATGTATTAGATAATTCCATCCCAGATCAATAGTGGATAGGAAATATACACTAAATGCCGCAAAAATTTTACCAAAAAAATTCTTGCAAATAAATCATGCCATGATATTTTAACAAAAATCACAAAAACTTATTCTAATAAAACTGTAAACAGAAGATAGAGAAAGATCACCTCCCCTAAAGTTTTAGGGAAATTTCCCGAATCTTGTCGTTATTTAGCGGCACTCTGCCGCTGATTGGCGGCAGAAGTAACTCTTTTGGGGCACGGGTTTGTGGAGGATGTAGTTCTTGGTGAGCCTAGATCTCTGGTTACTACTGGTTGGAGTAAAAGTTGAGGATTCTGTACTGGCCTGCAAAGAAGAGATCTAAAGAGCAAAGGAGGATTTGGGGAGAGAGGAGGCAGCTAGGGTTTGGGTTTATATAAATTGAGGGCTGGTTGGGGCTACTAGTGGTTTTATAGAGATGGTAAATTTCAATCAGCCCCTCACCTTTCCTCAATTTTTTTGCAACCCTGCATCATGTTAGTAACACAATATACATACTATTATACAAATAAATACATGCCTCTATGCATAGATCGGGTCGTGAAGTGTAACGACCTCCGCATTATCGCTCGCTCGAGTTTTTAAAAACGATTTTAATCTTTTACTATTCACTTTGAATAATTCACCATTTTTAGGGTCCTCGAGATCGATCGCACCATGATGGTGCACCGTCTGACTATGTGCGGTGCACTCCATCTCGACCTCAATTTTTTCGGAAATAAATGTAGCCTCGAATTATATAAGAGAACTTTTTGTTCAGGTATAAATAACTTGCAAATAATCGCTTTGTCATGAAACACTTTAGTTTTCTATTTATAAATCTTAGCACTATCATATGCGCCCCATCTAATTTCATCAAGTTTATTAAGTTGCAACCTCTGCTGCTCGTCGGCTTTTTCGAGCTCAAAATTTAGAAACTTGATTGCCCATAAAGCTAATGCTCAAACTCCACCGGTAAATGACACGTTTTTTCAAATATAAATCGATATAGATACATACTTAGATTGGTCTTGTAAGCGGTACGGTAGGCCCATAATGAATGCATCTACTAGTTTACATGACCAGTCTTTTCTGTTATGATGCACTGTTTTTTTCAAAATCAGTTTGATTTAGAGATTGAAAACTTCCACTTGCCCACTGGTTTGCGGATGCTACGGTGTAGCTAACTTGTGGGTAATGGAATATTTTCGCATAAGTGCCTCAAATGACCAGTTAGTGAAATGAGTACCGTTATCACTAATAATGATAGATCGAGGAATGCCAAATCGAGAAAAGATATTCTCTTTCAAGAACTTGACAATGATTTTGTTGTCATTTGTTTTTGCGTCAATTGCCTCCACCCATTTAGAAACATAATCAATAGCGACCAATGTATATTGGTTTCCAAATGAGTTGGGTAATGATCTCATAAAATCTATACCGTATACATCGAATATTTCGACCTCAAGGATAGGTTGCAGAGGCATCATATTGCGCCGTAAAATTTTGCCTATGAATTGGCATCATGTGCAAAATTTTCAATATTCCACAACGTCTTTGAAAGAGTTGGCCAATACAAATCACTCTACAATACCTTTTCAGCTGTTTTTCTAGGACCAAAGTATCCTCCACAAGCAAAATAATGACAAAAGAGAGGACACTTTGTATCTCATTATTGGGTATGCATCGATGTATGATCTAGTATGGACAATATTTAAGCAGATATGATTCATCCCAGTAAAAAAATTTTACTTGGGACAAGAACTTATATCGATCTTGCTTGGACCAATTGGATGGAATCTTTTTTATTACAAGATAGTTCACAATATCAGCAAACCATGATTCACGCATCAGTGCAAATAATTGCTCATCAGGAAATGATTCATTTATGGGGCAAGAATTAGTTGGAGCATTAGGCAGGCAAGATAAGTGATCAACTACTAAATTATCAGCACCTTTCTTATCTAATATCTCAAGATCAGGCTCTTGTAACAAGAGGGTCCATTAAACGAGCCTTTCTTTTGCATCTTTCTTGGTCAACAAATATTTCAAAGCAGCATAATCAGTGTAAACTATAATCTGTGATCAAATTAAGTAGGAGCAAAACTTTTCAAGTGTAAAAACAACTGTCAGAAGCTCTTTCTCTGTGGTAGAGTAATTTAACTGGGCGTTATTTAGTGTCCTACTTGCATAGTAAATCACGTGTGGCTGCTTATCAATATGTTGTCCAAGGACGATACCGATAGCATAATCAGATTGTCACACATAAGCTCAAAGGGCAAACTCCAATCTGGCTCATGAATGATAGGAGTGATGGTAAGCGCTTTCTTGAGCTGCTCAAATGTTCTAAGACAATCTGGTGTGAAATTGAATGGCACTTCCTTGGCCAGTAGATGTGTCAAAGGCCTAGCAAGTTTGCAATGTCTTTGATAAATCTTCTATAGAACCCAGCATGATCAAGGAAGGAGCATATATTTTTCACTAATTTTGGAGGTGAAAGATTAATGATGAGGTCCATCTTAGCTTTGTCAATCTCAATACCTTCCTTCGAGATGACATGCCCTACCACCATGCCATTTTTGACCATGAAATGATATTTTTTCCAATTGAGTGACAAATATTTCTCATAGCAACGTGTGAGAACTAACTCTAAATGATGCAAACACTCTTGGAATGAATCTTCAAAGATAGAAAAATCATTCATAAAGATTTTAAGAAATCGTTCAACCATGTTGGAGAAAATACTCACCATACACCTTTGGAATGTGGCAGGTGAATTGCATAACCCAAAGTGTATGCGCCTGTATGCAAAGGTGCCAAATAGACATGTAAATGTAGTCTTTTCTTGATCTTCTGGGACGATGGAAATTTGGTTGTAGCCAGAGTATCCATCTAAGAAACAATAGAACTTATGTCCGGCCAACCGTTCCAACATTTGATCAATAAAAGGTAAGAGAAAGTGGTCCTTCCTAGTTGCAACATTAAGTTTTTTATAGTCGATGCTGACTCGCCATCCTGTCTGCAAATGCATCGAGATAAGCTCATTTGCATCGCTCTTCACTACAGTGATTCCGGACTTCTTAGGCACTATTTGAATTGGGCTCACCCATACACTATCAGAGATATGATAGATAATCTCATTGTCAAGGCACTTAAAAATATCCTTCCTCATAACTTCTTTCATTACCGGATTCAACCTACGCTGAGGGCCTCTTGTAGGTCATATATTATCTAGTAAATAAATTATATGCTGCACTATAGATGGACTTATTCCTTTATATAGGTCATACTCCAACCTATGACTTCCCTATGTGCTTTCAACACTGATATAAGTATTTCCTCCTACGCCTCGTCAAATATGCAGATATAATGACTGGTAGTTTGTTGTATTTACCCAAGAAAGCATACTTGAGATGACTCAGAAGGGTCTTCATCTCAAACTCAGGTGGACACTCAATAGATGGTGGTAACTGAACTTGCGGTTTAGTCATCAATGGCTTAGGTGGAAGTTCCCATCGAGTGAAAGACATATAATTAGATGACTCATCGAGTGTATCTAAGAATAATCTCTTATCAACTAAACCATCCAGCTCATCAAAGAATTCCTCCTCTTGGTGCTCACTGGACAATCCTTGGATCATATTCACTTCTAGGGGCTCGTCATGTGGATCACTAGGTTGGCGCCCTATATTCAAGTCAAGTATCATATTTCCAAAGGAAAGTCTCATCGATCTATTCTGGCAATTAATAACAGTATTAGAAGTGGTCAGGAATGGACGTCTCAAAATAACTGAGATATAATGCTGTGGATCCACCATAGGTTGAGTCTTGAGAACTATGAAATCGACTGGAAAAATAAACTTTCCAATCTTAATCAAGACATTCTCAATCTCTCCCATAGGTGTCTTCACAGATCTATCTGCTAACTGTAATATAATCTTTCTAGGTCTCAACTTTCCTAGTCCTAACTGCTGGTACACTGAATAAGGAAGCAAATTGACACTTGTTCCTAAATCTAATAAAGCCCTTTCAATCACTGTAGTCCCTATAGTGCAGGAGATAGTAGGACTTTCAGGGTCTTTGTACTTCAAGGTATAGACTAAGAGAGGATGCTAGAGATATTAGTAGCAAAGAAGACTTTTTTTGGAACATTTGTTGTTATCTTCTTTGTGCATAAATCCTTTAAAAATTTTGCATAAGCAGGTACTTGTTGGATTGCATCAAGAAGAGGAACATTGACCTTAACTTGCTTTAGCTCCAAGATGTGCTCAACCTGAGAAGAATTTTTCTTTAATCGATTTGGATAGGGAGCCTTCGGTTTATAAGTATGGTTAATAGGAGGATCAAAATTAGAAAGGTCAGATTCCTTTGTCGTGCTAGTGAGTGGATCATGGAATGATGATAATGATGAATCATGAGGTGATGATGGAATCGTGGAATTAGGGAGTGTAGCCTGCCGTGCAATAGGAGTGGAATTAGGTGGTATGGCTACATGATTGTCAACCAGCTTGCCAGATCGAAGTGTGAATGGCATTAATTTGGTTGACATGCGACTGATTAGAGTTTAGGAACTGGCGTTAGGGTTTGTTATGGGTTGATTTGGAAAATTACCCTCACCATATTCACTCATTTGACTTGCTAATTGTCCTTCCTGCTGCTCTACGTTCTTAATAGATTGAGAGTTTATGAGTAGGTGCTGATCTATTCTTTGAATAAAATTAGTTGACACTTTCATAAGATTTTGCATGTGCGTGTCAAGACTGGATATATGCATGTCAATTATGGAATGAGACTTGAGAAGATTATCAACGTTCTTCTCAAGTGACTGCAGCCGTTTTTCTTAATCATTATTAGACTCCTGTTGTGGATGTGAGTGGTTTTATGCAGGTGGTCTATCTGATTGTTCCCATAATTTGAAGTGTTTGGGTGTTGATAAGCACTCACATTTGGTCTTGCGAACTGACTAGTGGCTGGAGAATGCATGTTGGGGTTCGGGACTCCCTGATATTGCCTTTGACCCCAAGAAACATTTGGATGGTTCCTCCAGCTATGATTGTATGTTAGAGCATACGGATTCTTCATGGGTCTTTGATACAAAGCATTAGCCTGCTCAAGTGTGGGACCCATAGGATTCAATAATAGTGGACACACCTCCATAACGTGATTTGGAGTTCCGCAATTAAAGCATGTGGAACTTTGGATTTGATTCACTTGACCCACCTGTAGAGCACTAGGAGTCTCCGAATGCCTCAATTCTCCTTATAAGGGCTACAATCTTAACTCGACAGGTATAGAGCTATCCACGCGATGGATCCCACTCTTCTGTGCAGAAGTTGATGCACTAGGTTTCTCAGTGGAACTCTCCCAGTGCATAGTCTTCCATGAAAGGTCCTCAAAAAAGTCCCATGCTTCATCCTCGTTCTTTCTCATGAACTCCCCATGATACATAGACTCAAGAAGAGTTTTGGATATGTAATCAAGTCCTTCATACATGATTTGATACAACCGCTACTTTCTATCATATGGTGGGGGCACTGAGCTAATAAATTCTTGAACCGTTCTCAGTATTTTCAGAAGGATTCTCCTAACACTTGATGGAATTGATTGATTTGATTACTAATTCTTGCCATCTTGTGCGTGCGATAATACTTCTTAAGAAACACCGTAATGAATTCATCCCAAGTAGTGATTGAATCAGTAGGCATACTATACAACCACTCTTTGCGTTATCTTTGAGAGCAAATGGGATGAAGCAGAGTTTAATTGCATCCTCCGATAAGTGCTGCAGTTTAATCACCATGCATACTTTCTGAAATTCACTGATAAAGAGATATGCATTATCTGAATCAGAACCAGTAAATTTAGAAAGTATACTGATGTACTACGGTTTCAACTCATAGTGATTACCCACTACGTGTGGAAATTTGATGCATTATGGTAATGATGTGCGCAACGGGTAATATCGATCCTGAAGGATCAGGATCGGTTGGTCCATCTTATTACCTATGAACAAATCTGATCTCACTAGTTGACCAAATTGATTACGAGTCGAATGTGACATTAACCAGCGACCATGAATGAATGCATGAACTTCCTAAAGTAATGTAAGTAGTGTGGTACGGTAGAGATAAAATGGTGGAAGAGATATGATCAAATAAAAGATGTGATTCCTACTGTTCCTATTTTTTGTATTTTTTTACAGAACTAGAGAACCAAAATATAGAACTAGAGAAAAATTGGGGTCAAGAAATACCTCTTATGCCGCCAAATAGCGGCAGAACCATAGACTTTGACTCTCTAGTTTCTGCTACGCAATCCTGAGGCTCCTCTGATCCCTTTTATTTTCTTGTATCTGCACTTTCTAGTACCTGCACACTCAACACACATTGTTAACCCATAACACGTTAGAAAAAGTAAGAAAAATATCGTCGATCCCTGGCAACGGTGCCAAAAACTTATTGTGATAATTTAACTGCAAGCGTACAGTGTCGGTTGTAGCACTTTACAGGTCATCCCACAGAGATTTCAGCTGTTTTGTGATTCTTGCTATTTGTATTATTCTAATAGACTAACCAAAGATTCTAAGTTGAAGTTGATATTATCTTATTAGCCTAGAATTTAGAATCCACTAGTTTCCAACCATGTATTTACTTCTATTATCTTTTTCTATCATAAAAATTTGATCTTTTAGTTTTAATTTTTATTTAAATTGCTCTAAGCATGAGCTATCAAATAGTGTGCAAGTATAACTTATCAGAGAAACTATTTTTTATGAAAGCAAACTAAATTATTAGATAATTCGATAAAGAAGATAAAAATCAACAACCCCAAACCCTAACTAAGTATATGCTATCAAGAAATTTAACTCAAGTATAACCTATCAAAATATTAATCTATGAGTTCCTATATTTTAATTTTTTCATAGGAAAATCATGTCTTTATTATTTTAATTAGAAAAAAAATATTAAAGAGCAACTACATGGTGGATTTTAGTTTTATCTGTATCCTAGAGCTAAGCTAAATTAGCTACTCATAATTCTAGTAAGCAAAATTCTATTTTTATTCATGAAAGCAATTAAATATAATCTAGAAAGCAAATAAATCTAAATTAGAAAGTAATTAGAAGAGAATTTGTTAAGAAAAATTGAAGAATAGTAAAGATTACCTCTGGAGTTGGTATTATGGCCGTCACCCCTTCAGCAAGCCCTAATCCTAATTTTATTATTAAAATTCGAGTACAAATTATCTCCTACTTTCTTTATGATTAATTTCTATATATCTCTAGATTATAATGATACGGCTAATATATATATTTAGGAAAATAAAACCCTAATTTTAACAGAAGTAAAAAACTACAAAATTACGTTGAAATCCCTGCAGAAAAATCACCCAGAGGTAGGCCCACTGTGCCGCCAATTGGCGGCTAATTGGCAGCAAAAACTTGGAGAAAAATTCTGGTTTTTCTTCTTCACGAGTCTCTTGTCTTGTTCTCATAATTATTTTGGCTGTATTGGACTTTGACTCTCTTCAATATCTTAATCTTTTAACTTTACTCTCTTTAAACTCTTTCCCGATATTAGTTTCTTAATCAGACTCTGATTTCATACCATCTCCTATGAATCGGATTACTTGAAAACCAAACTAAAAATATCTGAGTAGCAATTATTTATATATAAAAATAGATAAAATATGGGAGAAAAAAATACAATATATAATACTCATCAGCTCGCCGTGCAAGGGTTAGGCTCACAGCGTGAGACTGGAGTTTTACAATCCTACTGTTGAAGGGATGGCTGACTAGCCTGAACAAAATTTTAGTAAGACTTGAATACAGATCTCATGTAAAGATTTTTTTTTTTGAATCATACTATAGTATTGTTAAACAAAGAAAAAAAAAGGGGAGGCTGATGCCCAATTTATTATGCGCGAGACCGGAACTAGGCTCGCTGCAGGAGGTGGGCGAGCGGCTTCACTATGCGCGAGGTCGGGCTTCCAACCTCGTGGCGCAAGGCTGGTTGTGCAAAGCTGGCCTCCTAATTGAAGCACCCTACTAAAGAATTATTATGGGTCATGAATAATAATTATTATGAGCCAAAAATGACTACTAAAGAATTATTAGTCGGGTTAGGCATGTACCGTATTCGGTCATATTGTATCTTGTTTTGATTTTTAGCTTCAAATTATTATTTAATTATTTTTTTTGTCATCCTACAAGACCCCCTGTAAAGTTTTCAAAATTTTGTCTCTTCTGAGAATTTTGAAAAACTTTGGACTCCTATTTAAGATTGGTGTTCCAAATCTAGACTGTTTAAAGTGCCCAAAGAAACTTGCTACGGATATAGCAAGCTGAGTTTTGTTGACTCGCCTGGATAACAGATGAAGTCTTGGTAATCGGGTTAGAATCACAAGATTATAGACAGAGGTATGGTTGACGTGCCTATGAAGGGATGATCGTGTTAAGATCAAGATATTCGGCAGAAGTGCTTAAATGCACATGCCTAGAATTTGGCAGAGACGCTTAATTGCACACGCTAAGATGATTGGATCAGGATCATCGATTTCGATAGAGGCGCCTAATTTCACATGCCTGGGGTTTAGTAGAGGCGCTTAATTGCACAGCCAAGATAATCGGGTCAGAATCATCGGTTTCGACAGAGCCGCCTAATTGCACATGCCTGGGTGACTTGTTTGGGTGACAGACGAAGCCGGTAATCGATTAAGATCACTAAAGAAACTGACCATTGTGGAGTTTATTATGGTTCAAATCTTTACTGTCAAAGGTAAGAGTTTAACGTGACAGATGTAATTGTATTGAAGTGAAATGGATGATACGGTTCAAATCTCGTTGTCAGAGATAAGAGCTTATTATGACAGGTTCGCGGGATTTTTAGTAAACCCTAGCTATCAACAGATTTCATATGCCTTTACTAATTGTCATTTGCGTTGGGCTAGCCATGCTATTTCTCTCAGCATGGTAAATTGTCGAAGATTTTCATTTTCTCTCCCCTTTGCTTCAGTGACTATGGGTTCATTATGATAAAATTTGTTATGACATTTTTAGCAAACTCCCAGCTATCAACGGATTTGTTATGTCTTTACCAATTACCGTTTGCATTGGGTTAGCTATGCTATTTCCCTCAGCATTGTGAGTTGTCGAGAATTTTTATTTCCTCTCCCTTTTGCCTCAGTGGCTATTGGTAGTCTACTACTTTATTTGATAATAATAAGGATAGTATACATATATATATATATATATATATATATATATATATATATATATATATATATATATATATATATATATATATATATATCTTTTTTTGTTTTTTTTTGTTTTTTGTTATTGTTTTTTCTTCTTCTTTTTTTATTTTTTTTTATTTATAGTGCTTAATTTGCCATTCCAATGGCTAGCATAAGTAACATGATAGTTATCACCGTCAAT
This sequence comes from Dracaena cambodiana, assembly GCA_036321105.1. Lineage (NCBI taxonomy): Eukaryota > Viridiplantae > Streptophyta > Magnoliopsida > Asparagales > Asparagaceae > Dracaena > Dracaena cambodiana. Next base: position 27,942,504 of record JAYEPQ010000001.1, read on the forward strand.
GTCTACGGCACCCCCGACGCAATCTGCCTGCTAACCAATGAGGACGACTCGATCGCTACTATGGTTCGGAGAATACCCAAGGGGCAAGTTTGCTTTTCCGTGTTGCCCGTGCTAGGTGCTGATCGAGTATTTTTCTTGATTTTTATTGAATTAGCTGAGTAAGTCGATTGTTTGTCTTTCAGCAAGTTTGAGTGTACCCCTATGATTTCTCCTTTTTTGGTAGAAATCGAAAAGAGTCCCTTCTGTTTCATTTTATGGGGATCATAGTTGATTAACATCGGCTTCCTTGCTGGTGCAGGAGTCGCTCCGATAGAAAACTCAATGGTTCTTACGACCAGAGTTGCCATATTCACGAAAATCTTCTTCTGTTCTTCTTTAAACTGAAGGACACCTGCTTCTATCAATGTTTGGATTTGATTCTTGAGAGGGTAGCAATTCTTGGTTAGATGCCCAATATTCTGATGGAAAAGGCAATAATTAGGATCGTTAATATTTCCTGCATCCTTTGGCTTTCGGTTCTATGGAAACTTCAACATCCCATTTTTATTGAGGAGGTGAAATAGAGTGCCAACTTGATCTGCCTTGAATGAGTATGTCCCGTGAGGTCGGGGCTTGTTTGGGCCCATGCCTCTTGGATTTTGGGGTATCAGATTCGGATTTGCATCTGATAGCATCATAGCCTTCCATTTGTTTTTAGGATTCTATGGATATGGCCTTTTGTTTGCAGAGTTTCTCATAGTGCGATGTTTTTCTATTTGGCGAATTATATCTTCCACCTGTTCTCCCTACTTTAACAGGTCCTTTCAGGTTTTGGACTCTACAGCTCCCATTTTTATTAGCACGCCAGTCTTGAAGTTATGTTTATAAGTTTTTACCATGGTTTCTTGAGTCATACTGTGTCGACATTATATGGATTTCTCCCAGAAGCGCTCTATGAAACTCTTGCCGTTTCTTTTTCTTCTTGCTTTATTGCAAGAAGGGAATGAATCGATATCTTAGTGTCATGCTCAGATAAACGTGCTAGAAATTACTTCTCTACATCATACCAGGTATTGATGATTCTCGTGGAAAACTGTATAAACCACATGAAGGCAGACTCTCACAGGGTACTTACAAATACCTTGGTCATTACGGAGTCATTTCCCATTAGATGACTGGCTTGTGACAAGAAGTAGTATATGTGTTGGTTTGAAGATCTCTTCCCGTCATATGATTCAACTTAAGGGGTTTGTACTTTTTAGAAAAATGAGCGAAATCCCATTCAAGTGGGTGCGGTCTCGAAAACCCCGCTTTTACATTAATGTGTCAAGTTGGCTCCGGAGCTTCTCCATTTTCTAGACATTAGGATCAACGAAGAAGGATTTAGAGTCTTCTTCGTGCTCAGAGTAAACTTTCTCCTCTTCATGTTGTTCCTTTTCCTCGTTTGTTTTGGGTGGTGGTTTTGAGGAAGAAGTTTTTGCCTTGTCCTCGATTATCTTATGGGTATTTTTGACCACTTTCATGAGCATCATCTTGAGCTCATCAATAGTCTTTTGCTGCTCCCGGATTGATCGTTTTTTGGCTTCCAACCTTTGGTCCACATCATCGAACCTATCAGGAAGAGGCATATGACTGTGGGGAAGCTATGGTCGAATTGTCTCTATCATCATCGTTTGATCCCCTTGCAGATTTCCTATAATTTCGGGGGGCGGTGACACCAATCTTGAGTCAGGTAAAGTGGTGATGTTTTTCGTCATCTGCATCCGACCCTTGTTCTTTTTCTCGAACCTTTTTGCCTTTGCCCACAATATTTGAGGTCACTACCATTAATTTTCTTTCCTGGTTGATTTTATACTTCAGATTTCCTCATCTTCAGTTTAGAATGTTTTAATCTGACTCAGTTATTATATTAAATACAGACACTCTTTTCTTATTATAACAATAATTATTTAATACAGCTAAAATTAACTGCTCGCAATGACATGTAGAGTGTGATTGAGTTATCTTTCTTTTATTTGTCAAATACTCTCTAAGATCAAAAACTTTAGAAGATGAGGAATTTTTAGTTGTGTTCTGGCCATGGGGCCCACTTGGCTGATGCGGCAATTTAGGTGCATACTGATATTCTCCAGGAGTGATAGTATTGATCTGCTGATTTGTCAGATGTTTAGTATTAGTTCTACTATGTCTCGCACGAAACTGCTTAGTGCATTGTTATGTTCTTATACGAGGCTAAGATGTGCTAGGCTGATTCTCACCAGACTGATTTGTACTAAGCTGATTCTTGCCAACGTGAGATGTGCTAAGCTGATTTTGCTAGGCTGATTCTTGCTAGGCTGATTCTGGCCAGGCTGATTTGTACTAGGTTGTTTTCTGCTAGACTGATTCTGGCTAGGCTGATTTTGGCTAGGCTAATTTATGTTAGGCTGATTTTTACCAAGCTCAGTTGTGTTAGGCTGATTTTTGCTAAGCTGAGTTGTGCTAGGCTGATTTTTGCCAAGCTGAATTATACTAGGCTGCCTTTTTCCAAGCTAAATTGTGCTACGCTGATTTTTTCCAAGCTGATTTATACTAGGCTACCTTGTACTAGGATGATTTTTGCTAGGCTAATTTTTGCCAAGCTTATTTGTGGTAGGCTACCTTGTACTAGGCTGATTTGTACTAGGCCAAATTTTGCCAAATTTTATAGCCTCGCATGGAGAATCTTTTTCGCATGATGGCTTATCTTTAACTTCGTGTTTTATGTGAGTTTTGGAAACTCTGCTAGTTTTATGTTCAAGTCCAAGTTGACACCTAGTCTCGTGTGGAGAATTTTTGTCACACGCTGGCTTGTAATCAACTTCGCATTTTATGCGATTTTCACTAGTCTTGCGATTTACGCAATCCAGTTCGCAAGGTAAATAGATAGCCTCAAGCTCTGTTTTTGCTTCCACCTCACATTTTATGCGAGCTTTGAGTGCTCTTCATCTTACTCGACAATTGCGATTGCGAAGCTGTGTTTTTGTGAAACCAGTCTTTTGTCCGTCTTCGGCAGAAACTCCTTCTAGGGATTTTCGTTCGTATAATGTCTCTATGGCCGCGGACTCAAAGGACCCCGATTAACGGATGAATCCTCTTCACCTGATTTACGGGTTCTAGAGATCACGCAACGATAGTATCTCGTTGCGGCCGGATTAACCAAACCAGAGGAGAGATAATCTTCGTACTTTTACTAGTCGATTTTGATGACAAGCATATCCACGACCGATCTGATCTTCTTCACAGTAGATTACGCAATGATTTCTTGTTCAATAAAAGAGACGACTTCCACTGTAGTTGCTAGTTTATTCTCTGCAAGAATTTTACTTTTTTCCATTGATTACAATGATTACAATGAAAGAACAATAGAAAAACAAATGAGAGGATTTATATATTATCACTCTCTTTTACAATAAAAGTGGATTCTAATGTGATGATGGGATCTAACCAGTAGAATCTGTTGACGATCCGACGTGAAGATTTCTCCTTTGAAGAAGATGATGGCCGACCCTAACTTGCTTTCTCTCTACTGATCTTAATGAATTCAATACTATCACGAGTAACTTGAACTTCAAAATATCCTTTTTGAGTTTCTCTAGAGGGGTATTTATAGACTCCAAGTTGTTAAGAGAGTTTCCATATAGATAAAAACAGAATCTTATTGTAATCTTAATAAGATATTTGAATTTCCTTTTGATAAGATTTGCTTCGAGATTCGTTGTATCTGGTTCTGATCCTGCACCAAATATCAATTAGACTATGATTAGAATTTGTACAATATACAAAATAGTTTAGAACGGGACCCACTTTAATTGCGCGTGAGATGAAGGTTAAGCTTGCTGCGCGAAACGGAGGCTAGGCCCATCGTGCGAGGGTTAGGCTCACCGCGTGAGACTGGAGGTTTACAATCCTACCGATGAAGGGATGGCTGACTAGCCTGAACAAATTTCGAGTAAGACTTGAATACAGATCTCATGCAAAGATTATTTTTATTTTTATTTTTTTGAATCATACAATAGTATAGTTAAATAAAGAGAAAAAAAAAATGGGAGAGGCTGATGCCCAATTTATTGTGCGCGAGACCAATGCTAGACTCGCTATGCGAGGTGGACAATCGGCTTCACTGGATGCGAGGCCAGGCTTCCAGCCTCACGGCGCGAGGCTGGTTGCGCGAGGCTGGCCTCCAAATTGAAGCACCCAACTAAAGAATTATTATGGGTCATGGATAATAATTATTATGAGCCAAAGATGACTACTAAAGAATTATTAGTCGGGTTAGACATGTACAGTATTCGGGCATATTGTACATTGTTTTGAATTTTAGCTTCAAATTATTATTTTATTTTTATTTTTATTTTTTATTTTTTTTAGTCATCCTACAATCAAGAAATATCAAGTTGGGCACGAAACCAAGATACTCATTAGGCACAAAACCGAGTGTTGTAAGGGCATGGAGTTATAAGCCATTCACCAGAGTACAATAAAAGACATGGAGCCGAGTTCAGTGGGAAGCCAAGTTGATTTTTTGGTAGACTTTCCAGAGCTTTTATAATCAATGCCTTACCACAAGTTGAAGATGGCAAGAGAAGAGAGCGCCTCAAGATAATACGACAGCTTTGCTGGTCACCCAAATAGGGCTTCAGTCTCTTGTCAAGCTGTAAGTATGCCTGGGCTGCCTGTGGCCTCCTATTTGAGCTAGTCGGATTTTGGATCCTCTTTCTCCGCTCTAGAGATAGGTTTTCTTATTTTTTGGAGAATAATTTGTAGAGATTAACTTGGAGAGGTGGCAAGCTTGTATCATATAGTCCATTCTGCGATAGTAAGCCTTTGGAATCAATTCGGTTTTCTTGTGCCATAGGGTCTGCTCGATGATCTTGTGACTTTGGAATCACCTAAGAGTCTTGACATGTCATAGACCGGCGATCTTGTGCCTTTGGGATTTATTCGGTAGGCTTGCACCATAGGTTTCGCTCGGCAATTTTGTGCCTTTGAGATCACCTAAGAGTTTCGGCGAACTTGTGCTGTATGTGAAGATCTTCATGAAAGAACTTGGAGCCCTTCACGTAAACAATTATGTGAATCAACTTAAAATTGTCAGTTATATACTTTGGTGATCCACCAAGCAGGTTATTAAGGCTGCACGTAAATGATAGTGATGTCTGTGTACATATGTTGAATCAGTGAGCATTTGCCAAATAAGTGGGTCTTTGCTGAATAATTGGGCGTTTGTTGAATAAGCGGACGTTCGTGAGTGGGCATTCATCGAATAAGTGGACATTTACCGAGAAAGTGGGCTTTCACCGAGTAAACGGGCATTCCCCGAGTTAGTGGACTTTGATAAGTAAGTGGGTATGGCCAAATATGTGTTAATTCACTTACTATGTCGGCATTCACCGAACATATGAGAATTTACGTTTTCCGAATAAGTGGGCACCAGCCAATTAGTAAGTGGACATTTACCAAATATGTGGACATTTGCCGAATATGTAAGCATTTTCAAAGTAATTGGGATTTTGCGAAATATGTGGGCATTCATCGAGTATGTGAGAATTCACCGAGTATGTAGGCATTCGCAGAGTATATGGGCACTCGTCGAGTGTGTGGGCATTTGCCGGATGCAATCATGATGCACACAAACAATGTAATAGTGACTCAATATCTTTTTTTGGGAGCAAAGATCAAATGGTAAAACAAAGGAAGCCTTATTTCGAACATTAAGTGCTTATTGAATATAGAACCAAAGCATTAACGGGCTTGCAGGCATGTACTCATGGAAACCGAGTACTAGTATCGCCAAGTAGTCTAGCAGCTCCATTCTCCTTCATGATGCTTGCGCTTTATATTATAAGCATTCTGACTTGTTGGATTGTCCTGTTGGTCCAAAGATCCGAGGCAAAGCTAGCCGTCTGTTCCTTCACCTTTTCTTTGTCAACAATGTATTTTAAATAGCCTCATCGAATAAGGTTCTCAATGTCCTTCTACAACTAATAACAAGCTTCGGTTTTATACCTAACATCTTGGTGATACTCACAAAATAGTCAGGAGCCTCTTCTATCTTTAGGAGCTTTGATCAGTGGCATTGGCGTGACTGAGGGAGAAATCTCTCCTTTTAAATTTGGTTCAAATCGAGATGTATTCAGAGGCATCGCCATGGGAGTTTCCTTAGGGAGAATCATCAGCAGCTTTGGAGGAAATCATTTGTGTTCTTTGGACTTCTTCTTGTCGATTAATTCTTTTACCCTCTGGAAATCACAATCTTTAAAGGTTAGGTTGGACTTCTCTAGCCCGACACATTTATTGAATCATTCGAGGAGCTAAGGTAGCAACAAGGGCTTCCACTTTCCAATGGAATGTTCGTTCCTGTCTTATCTCACTGATGAACGGAACGAGAACCATGTCGGAGGAGCATTCCTCTATTTGGAGCTTATATTCATTAAATCACTTTCAAAAAAATGCGAAACAATTTGCCAAGTGCTTGTTTCATTCAGAGGAGAGAAGCAAAACTTTTCTTTGTGCTTTTGCTTACGGCGAATTACCGGATGAATTTTCAACACCACAAGTGGAAATAATAGGAATATCTTACATGGAGACTGTTTGTCGCAAAATTCTTACTTCCTTCCATTTAATAACTTGATTACAATGAAAGAGAACAATAGGAAAAAACAAACGAGAGGATTTATAAATTATCACTCTCTTTTACAATATTTGTGGGTACTAGTATGGCGATGGGTTCTATCTAATAGTACTTTTTGACGATCCGATGTAAAAATCTTCTTTTTAAAGAAGATGATGGCCGGTCCTAACTTCTTTCTTTGCTGATCTTATGAATTCAAGGCTCTCGTGCGTAATGTGAACTCTAGAACGATCCTAAGATATTAAATATCCAAAAATCTCAAAGATCTATTAAAGATCGACCTTTAAGATTAAAGATTAATGATGATCGATGATCTCTAAGATTAAAGATCTAATGATGATCGATGATCTAAGATTAAAGATCTGATGATGATGGATCCCTAAAGTCTCCTCAAAGAGGGTATTTATAGACTTTAGTTGATTATGAGAGTTTCCATAGGAATAGGAATAGAAGGTTTCTATAGGAATAAGAATAGAAGGTTTCCATAGAATAGGAATAGAAGATTTTTGTATTCATCAAGTATTCTAATCAAATATTTTAGTCTTGATTTAAAATCTCTTGAATTTGAATTCTGATTGGACTCAATTTGAGTATTGAATAAGTCTCAAATCTCAATCACAATCAATTTAAGATTCTGATTGGACTCAATTTGAGTATTGAATAAGCCCAAATCTCAATCACAATCAATCTAGGATTATGAGAATTGCTCATGCGGAGTTAAACATTTTAAACACGGAGCTATAGACTTAGCTCCGCGTTTTACTCAACGCAAGGCTAGTCTTTTGGCCAGAAGCGGAGCTACGAAGTTAGCTCCGCATTTTACAGTGTATTTTTTCTTTATTTGGAAATTTTTACCACCAATAGGACCCCCTCTAAAGTTTTCAAAATGGCCTATGACTTAACAAATTTTGAAATACTTTGGATCTTCAATTTGGTGATCAGGTTAAGATCAAGAAATTTGGTAGAGGTGCCTAATCGCACATACTTGAAACTTTGATGGAGATGGTTCAAGGCTCTCACGCGTAACTTGAACTAACCCTTCAAGAGCTTGTTTATTTCAGTATGACAATGGTTCAAACCTTATTGTCAGAGATAAAAACTTAACATGACAAAATTTATCATATCGAAATAAAATGAATAGTAATAATCCAAATCTTTCTGTCAGAGATAAGAACTTAACATGACAGATCTATAAAATTTTAAGTAAACTCCCAGCTATAAACGGATTTGGTGTGCCTTTATCAATCGCCGTTTGCATTGGGCTACCCATGCTATTTCTCTCAGCATGATGAGTTGTCGAGAAATTGATTTCCTCTCCTCTTTATTTTTAATAGCATTGGGTAGTTAATTTCATACTTTTACCCTAGTATGATAGGGTTGGCGAGGAATTTGATCTCCTCTTTCTGCCGCTTTAACAGCATTGGATGGTAGATTTCATACTTTTACCCTCAGTATGATAGGGTTAGCGAGGAACTTGATCTCGTCTTCCCACAATTTTTACCAGCATTGGGCAAAAAAAATTTTTATCTATAGCACTCAATTAGCCATTCCATTGGCTAGCAAGAGTAGCAGAAGTAACATGATGTTTATCACCGTCAATATCTTCGGCACCTCCAGCCCAATCCTGCTGCTAACCAATGAAGATTACTTTGTCACAGCTGTGGTTCGGAGCATATCCAAGGGGCCAGCTTGCAAGTGCGGGCTGCCCATACTTAGTATTGATATTGGCTTCCCTACTGGTACAGCGGTCGCTTTGGCATGGAGCTTACTGGTTCCTACCACCAAACTTGCTATATTTGCAGAAACTTTCTTCTGTTCCTCTTTAGTGTGAGAAATCTGGCTTCTATCAATGCCTGAATTCGGTTCTTAAAAGGATAACAATCCTTAGTTGGGTGCTCGATGTTCCGATAGTACAGACAATAGTTAAGATCGTTGGTTTTCCCAGCGTCTTCCGGTTTTCGTTTCTCCGAAAGTTTCAGTATGCCCTTTCTTAGGAGGAGATGGAACATAGTACATGTCTGCTAAATCTTAAATGTGTATGTTCTTTCTTGGTGGGGCCTATTCTGACATGCACCTCTCGGATTTTGAGGTCTCGATTTTACCGGACTTGTCTGCTTTGGAGTAACATCTGATGTCAACACAGCCTTCCCTTTATTTTTAGAATTCTATGGATATGACTTGTTATTCGTAGAGTTTCTCGTACCATGAGATTTCTCAATCCAACGAATTATATCTTCTGCATGTTCTCACTTTAATTGGTCCTTCCAGTTCTTAAACTCTACAGCTCCCATTTTTATCAGTACGTCGGTCCTGAAATTATACTTGTAGATTTCCACTAGGGTTTCCTGAGTCATACCGTGTTGACAATGCATAGATTTTTCCCTGAAGCGTTCAATGAAACTCTTAACTATTTCTTCTTCTCCTTGTTTTGTCGCAAGGAGAGAATGAACCGATATTTCGGTATCATTCTCAAATAAATATGCCAAGAACTGCTTCTCGACATCTACCAAGTATTAATTGTCCCCAGGAGCAACTGCATAAACTATGTAAAAGCAGGTCCTCATAGGATGCTCACAAATATTTTGGTCATTATGGGATCATTTCCCATTAGATGACATGCCTGTGATAAGAAATAATATAAGTGCTGACTTGGAGATCGCTTCCCGTCATATGACTCCAATATGAGGTATTTATATTGATAGGGAGTAAAGTCCCACTCAAGCGGATACGGCCTTAAAACCCCCAATTCCTTTAGCTCCCTTTTGTGCATCAGGGCATCCAGTTGACTTGTAGTTTTTTTATCTTCTCCTCATGAAAATAATGGAAAGAATATTTGTCATTCTCCTCATGCACCGAATAAGCTTTTTCTTCCTTAAATTCCTTGTTTGTTTTAAATGCTATCTCCTCGTCTTTCTTTGGTGGTCTTTCTGAGGAAGAGATTTTTGCCTTATCTGACTATTTTCTGAGTATTCTCAACCACTTTTAAGAGTTTTATTTTGAGATCATCGATAATGTTTTGTTGATCGCGAATCATCTGTTCTTGAGCTTCTAACCTCTGATCAATGTCGTCAGACTTATCTATCACATGTGACTCTGATTTTTGCTATCTGAAAGATGCATAAGAGCGAGGTGAGACTATAGCCGAGTTGTCACTATTGTCATCACAGGAACCTTTTAAAAGTTTCTTGTAATTCTGAGGGGGAACGACACCTGATTTGAGCCAGGTGAAGTGATGGGGTTGTTCATCATTTGCATCGACTCATCCTCCCTTTCCATGACCTTTTTATCTTTGCCAACCATATTTGAGGTCACCGCCTTCATTTTTTTTTCTTAACTTTGTACTTCAGATTATTCTTTCTCCTTTTTAAAGTATTCCGTGCAGACTCAGCTATTTTATTAAATACAAATACTCTCTTTTTGGTACAACAGCAATTATCCAATACAGTAGATATAACTGTTATGAGCGGCTCACAATGGCATGTTGAGTTTGGCTAAGCTTGAGTCATGCTCCTTTTACCTGTCAAGTAATCTCTCAAATCGAAAATTTTAGATAAAAAATCTTGGGCATGAGGCCCACTTGGTTGTCGGGAGAGTCCGGGAGCTTGCTGAAGCTTCTTAGAAGTGGTGGTGTTAAATTGGTACTCAACACCCCGATTATCAGTTTTAACTTTATATTTTGGCTTGTTCAAGTGGAGCTGCTAGTTAGATTCATGTTTTGAACTATTTACGTGAAGTTGGACAGTAACTTCGCATTTTAGATCATTTACGCGAGACTAGGCAATAGCTTCATGTTTTATGCTAGGCTTGCATTTTACGCTGCCTTGGCGTTTCTGCGGAAGTTTAACTTCTAGTATCTTAGCCTCGTGTGGAGAGGAATTTTCGCATGCTGGCTTATTCTTGCGATTAACGCAAGTTTGAGAATTATCCTCAGATTTTTTGCGAGTTTCGATTTTTCCGGTCTTATGTCCAGAATCTGTAGTCTCGCGTGGAGAAACTCTATCATACGCTAACCTATAGTTAGTTTTGCATTTAACGCGATTTTTACTGGACTCGCGATTAATGCAAGCCAGTTCGCGAGGTAAAGAATTACCCTCGCGTTCTGCTTCTGCTTTAGCCTCGCATTTTACGCAGGCTTTGAGGGCTCTTTGTCTTGCTCGATGATTCCAATTACAGAGTTGTATTCTGGTAAAACCAGATTCTTGGCTCTCTTCAGCAGTAGAAACAACATCCTCTTTTAGGGTTTTCTGCTTAAACAATGGCTCTATAGCCGCAGACTCAAAGGACCCCCGATTAACGGAGAATTTCTTATTACCCAATTTACGGGTTTTAGAGATCACGCGACGATAGCGCCACATTTCAGTCAGATTGCCTAATCCAGAGGAGAGATAATCTTTATACCTTTGCTGGCTAATTTCAACGATGAGCATATCCACGACTGATCCAATTTTCTTCATGTCGGATTGCACCACGATCTCTTGTTCAGTAAAAGAGATGCCTCCCACTGTGGTCGCCAGTTTATTCGTCATAAAATTCTTACTTCCTTCCATTGAATATTTTGATTACAATGAAAGAGAACAAAAGAATAACAAACGAGAGGATTTATAGATTATCGCTCTCTTTTACAATAAATTGTGGGCTCTATTTGGCAATGGGATCTATCAAGTAGCTCATTTTGAAGATATGACGTGGAAATCTTCTATTCGATAAAGATGACAGCCGACACTAGCTTCTTTCTCTGCTGGTCCAATGAATTCAAGGCTCACATGCGTAACTTGAACTCTAGAACGATCCAAAAAACTCCCTAAAGGCTACTTCAAGAGGGTATTTATAGCCTTGAATCAATATAAGAGTTTCCATTGAAATAGATTTGGAAAGTAGTTGTATTCATCAAGAATTCTAATCAAATATCTTAATTTTGATTTAAATCTATTGATTTTGGATTCTGATTGTACTCAATTCGGGTATTGGATAAGCCTAAATCTCAATCACAATAATTTAATATTCTAAAAATCTGCTCACGTGGAATTAAATACTCTAAACGCAGAGCTATTGACTTATCTCCGCATTTTACTCAACGCGAGGCTAAATCATAGCCAAACACAGAGCTACGGAGTTAGTTCCGCATTCTACGTGGTTATCTCCTTTACTAATTTTGGAAATTTGACCACCAACAGAGACAATTGTACTAACTTGACGTTCATTTCTCTAGGGTCCTAGTAAAGGCCCGCATAGGATGTCATCAATAGTGCTTTGGAGTTGCATTGCAGTGCGATAGTTAGTGACATGGTCTGATGGATGCAACGTGCTGTCATACCCTTTGCCTAGATTTGAGGGTATGAATCAAAACTCACGTCTTATAATAGCCATCGAGAGTGGATCATGACCCTCAAACTCAAAGTTTGATTCTTCGTTGTATGGGATACGATTTGGTTTTGCTATCAGCTTGATAGTGCTTTGTTGATCCAAGTTGTCGTTCAGTCCTTCTAATGGTGGCAAGATGCCTGATCACCTTGGACCTCAGAATGCTTAGTCCAAGCTCTTGCATGCCGCAAGGCTGGTGCTTCTTTGATGTTGATTTGAGTCGTTGAAGCATTCACCATGACTTACATGAGAGCAACGATTTGTTCAGCAAGTTTTCAAAACATGGCATGGATGACTGAGCATTAAGGTCTTCAGACTCATATGATGTACTTGTAGTCACTATGTCATTGTAATGCCCCTATCCAGAAATTGGAGAAATTGGATAGTGAAATGCTAGCAATATATTCGCTTAGTAATATGCTAAGTCTATGATAGAATAGCATGAATTAAAATAGCTTATAATTAGTCATGAATTCCTCCCACAAAAGGACTAGCTATGGTTACTTTTATAGCTCATAAGAATCATTATAAACTATTATATATCTTGTCTCATATCCAATGTAGGAGGGATATTAAATTCTCCTTCCTTCAGGATCTGACGTTCTAACGCATTGACAATTCGTTAGGCTAACGCCCCTACCTAGAAATTGGAGAAATTGGGCAGCAGAACTGACAACATATTTGTTTAGGAATATGTTAAATCTCTGGTAGAATAACATGAATTAAAATAGTTTAAAATTAGCCACAGATTTCTCCCCAAAAATACTAGTTATGATTACATTTATGGTTTTATGAAAATCATTAAAAACTACTATATTTTTTATCTCATATCCAATATGGGACTATTAAGATAGGAGTATTAAAGTCATCTAGATTAGCAATTAGACTATGTATTAGGCATGATTCAATGGAAATACTTAATCGAAGATTTCTATAGACAATTTCTATAGACAATGTTAACTGTTTATGCAAAAATCCATCAATTAGATTGACCGAACTAGACTTGCTCGAACTTAATATCTTGATGGATTAGTAGAGAGAATAGAGAGAGCAAAACAAGTAGAGTTATAACAAGGTTCGGTCGAGAAAGATCTTGAACCTACGTTATCATGGTGAATAACGTTATGGCGAGTAGTTTATTAGAGGTGAAAAGATTATAATCTCCCAATACTTCTCTCTTTGCCAGCTTATGATTTTCCTTAGAAGCTAATTCCATTGTGGAGGATTGGGGGGATCTATGGCAGAAGGTTTGTGGATAGGAATCCAACTTGATCTTGATATCTTTGTTTTCCTTGTAGATTCGGTTTCTTTATCCTTGATGATTTAGTAAGCTTTGGATTAGATCTTAGGTTTATGGATCTCACGGACTCATGGGTTTCACCCGAGTTGGGCTTGTTGTCTAACTAGGCTTTTTGCCGTGTATGTTAGTTAATTCCAAATACTCTCATATTTTAATACCCACTGGTGGTTACATCTCCATTCAAAAGTGTTCTTCAACCAACAAATGAACAACGCAATAGTATTCTATAAAGTATCTAACAACTCGGGCGATTCTAAATGCGCACCACATTTTTCTTAGTGAGCACCATTATCCCCTATGTTGTAAATCACTTTGCTATAGGATGCGGTGCTCACCAAGTAAAATGTAGTGCGCATTTAGAATTTCCCAAAAACTCCAGGAATACTTCGAATATGAAACAGTAGATTTCTGAAACTTTGGGCTCTTACATCCGAACAAACAGCTCTGAAGGCTCGACTCCTCTTATAAAAATGAAGGAGATGGTTCAGGTTGGAGGAGTTTTTCTCCTCCAGCTCTGAACAACTCTGTTGGAGGAGTTTTTCTCCGTCTTAACTTTCAAATATATCTCACCTTTTTATTATTTATCTAGTAGTAGAGTGCACACAATAATCCCTAGTGTCCGCGCACTAACCCTGTGACTTTGTCCGCCTTCTGTCAACAATAGTGTGTCCCAAACTTTTCTAAACTTAAGGCAGCTGAGCCTCTTGACCTGGTCCTTCTCAACTCCTACAAACGCCCAATACTGAAAATACAAATGATACCGACACAGTCCATGTCATGGCCCGATTTATTTATTTTTGACTAATTCCTTGCCAAAATTTTGCTCAAAATCCATATGGATCTTTCGACTAATTCCTTGCCAATCTCACCAGAAATATCAATTTCATGTGCCTCTCTTACTAATATTTTGATTAATGTCTTGTAGATTTTAGAAATACGTCTGTATGTACGAATATGATAAACTGCAGAGCAGAAGAAATAGAGAGAACACAGAGAGAAAGGACTCATGGCGTTCTTCCAGTCATCAAGAAGAATAATTACTGGTTCATGTACAATATCATGCCTCAGGCAGGAAGTTTGATAATTGAAGAACAAACTTTTCTAAACAAACTTGATTTCCTGTATTGATTAAATTACAATAAACCTTTGGTATATGCAGAAACATCCCTCTCATTATCCCTAATTGTAATCCTTATTATCCCTCGAAATTCCCCAAATCGACTGTTATCTAGAAGCCAATCCGTCTCTCTCTCTCTAACTCTAATCACAACTTCACCTTCGTCTTGCAACTCTTGGAAACAATCTTTGACCTCTGAGTCAGCGCATCAACAACCACATCGCACCCGACACTCACCGTAAAAGTCCAGCTAGTCACGGCTCCGAACTTAACTCTGACAGGCACCGCCACGTCCACCTCCAGTGCCACCGCCCCACGCCGCTGCTGGTCCGCCAGCTGCCCCCACAGCGAGCTAGCCATCCGTATCCCCGACCCCTTGAGCACGCTCCGGAACACCGTCACATTGCGCGACCCCTGGTAGAACACCGGCCAGGATCCATGGCAGAGTGCTACCCCCGCGTACGAAACAGAAATATCGCTTCCCTCGCGATAGTATATGCCGATCTTCTTGTTCGGGTTGTCGGCCCGGACCGTCAGGTCGAATTCCGGCGACAAGGGGGTGCGGTTCACGTCGAATCCTCTGATGGAGATTTGGTCGAGAGAGTACGAGGGGAGTTTGGGCCGGAACACAAAGTAGAGGATGGCGGCGGAAGCGACGAGGGCGACGAGGAGGAAGAGGAGGAAGAGGAGGGTCCAGAGGAAGCAGCGGCAGCAGCAGGAGGAGCGGCGGCGGCCGCGGGCGCCGCGGCGGCTGTAGGACTCGAAGAGGTGGGCGTTCTCCGGGGGCGGGACGCGGTAGATCTGGTCCTTGGGGATCTGTATCACGTACGTGCCCGGTTTGGGTTTCGCCTCAGCATCGAGTTTTTCTGGATCATCAGGGCTTGGCTTCACGTTGTTTGGGTTGACATCGTCGGAGGTGCTGGCAGGATGCACGCGATCAGCCATAGAGGATCCCAGAGAGCTCTCGCTCGCTCACTCTGTTCAAAGAGAACTCGAAACGGAGGAGATTCGGTGGCAACAGAAATACGTCAACAGACTTGGTATGAACAAAGTGTGAAAGTGATGAAGTTAAGAGATGAAGAAGATTGTGCCTTGGGAAGGCAGGAGGCGCTTCATATAGAAACCCCAAAAAAACGCGTATAACACGCTAAAGAAGATGAGTCCAAACCATGTTGAATGAATCGAAATCCTAATACTTATTAATATATTACCAGGATCGAGTCCATATTAGTACCCTACCAACTAATGACAACTAATTACAGAAAACCAAATTCCGATATATATTTCAAGAAAAAAATAATTTGCAGATTCATCATTGATTTACTTTTTCTTTTTTTTCTTTTTTTACCTAGTGGATAATTCTGTTCTTGAATTTCTTTAACTATTTAATAGCCAATAATCATATTACATAAATATTTCCAACATCAAAATATAGAGAACTTAGATGAAATCTCTCTATCTTCGTCTTCTACTATCTCAAACAATTTTTTTTTTTCAATCATTTATCTTCTTTATTAGGCATGATTAGCTTACAACTCGTGATATTATAATTTATACTACTACTATTTATCGAATTACATATGAAAATTAAACAAATTAGTGGGGGCCAACTGTGCAAAATTTATAGTAACTATTTTGTCGGTTGAATGGAGGAGGTATAATGTTATACAGATTCAGCTAGATCGTCGGCTGCAGAATCTCGTATGCTGCGGATTAGATTGAGCTCGGTTGCACTTGCAGCATGGTTTACCGAGTCAGTCAGCATCTGTAGCCCATTTAGATACGGCAGCGTCGTGTTACGCTGCAGGGTGGCTTACAGCTATTTTACCTGATAAGTGCCAACCTGCCAAAATATAATATTTCCGTAGATACATAGCTGAGGGATTCGATTCAGATAGTTTTGTAGTAGTGACTTGATTTCCAAACCAAACCAAACAATATTGCACACAGAGCGAACAAAATTGAATTATATATTCGAATTCGCATGATAAAAATGAGTGGTCCCAATTTAAAAACATCCGTGCATGAAAAATATGTAATAATGGTTGCTTGTAAAATTTGTGTTGTTGATTTGCAACAGCAACAACAACAGCAGCTAAGTTTTTTATTCCACGTATTTGGAATAGACTATATGAATCACGCCTAATCGATCACATTGATAATATTTCTTCATCATTCCTATTAAGTAATATCTTCTCATTTAAATATCTAGAATTTATATTTTTTTTGTCTCACTTTTATTCATAATTTTTTTGTCTTCTCTTTACTTTTTAACTTGTTCTAAGTTGATAAATTTGAACTGGTATATTTATAGTACCTGTGTGTTGTAATTGATCAAATTGTGTTGTTGATTTGCAATTACATAAATTTAATAGGAGGAATAACACGAGTCAGCACAGTCTAGGTCTAGGTGCATGCTGATGGATACCCACGTTGTTTAATTGCAGCCATCACGGTTGTCTTGAAGTGAGGTACAGCTACATCTACACATTCCAATTGGATTGCTTAGCACGGTGAAATTGATTGCCGTATGATGTGGGACGCTGCCTGCGGCCGCTGGCTGCTGTTGGCACCTGATCGGGAATAGTGTGCCGGCCCGTCGCAGACAGCTGGTGAGGGACCCATGAATGCGAAGTTCCCGCGTACTCCCGCGTACTACAGTAGTCTGTGGCCTTCCGTAACGAAGTGACAGGCACCAAATTCCAAATGCTAAGTTGCTGGTTTTTTTTGACATGAAATGAAATGACAGGTGTTTAAACTGATTGACCGAAATCAGTGGGTAATTGTCGAAATCGACTTCTGTTCAGGCGTTCTGTTTCGAGGCATTCCAGCCAAATCAAAGTGAGTAGCCCCCACGGCCGCATCGATTGGGTTAAAGACCCAATTAGAGCCGTCCTCTCAGGAAAGAGAGGGCACGTGATATAATTGAGGCCAAATTGACCTCTAGATATGCAATCATGCTGAGCAATATCATGGAGTAATAAAAAATAATCTTATAATGCCTTATCTAGGATCGAGGCAAAATATGTATTATATTTGTTAGAAATTAAATTTGATTACGATAGAATTTTATTGAAATTTTGGATCATATTAGAATATCTAATTAGTTTTTTAATTTTATTTAATTTTATTATGATATTTGATTAGAATTTTGAATTCTATTAGGATTTTATTAGTAATATTCTATTATATATATATATATATATATATATATATATATATATAGAGTAAACGGAAAATTCACCGCCGGTGAAGAGAGTTCCTTCATCGCCGCTTGGGTGGTCCAATAAAATTATTACACGTGGCGCCACTCAAAGGGTGGTTAAGGAAATTATTATATTTGTTATCTTGAGTGGTGCCACGTGTAATAATTTTATTGGATCATTTAAGCGACGGTGAAGGAACTGTCTTCACCGCCGGTGAATTTCCCATTTTCTCACACACACACACACACACACACATATATATATATATATATATATATATATATATATATATATATATATATATATATATATATATATATATATATATATGAAGTATTTGAAAACATTAATAATATATGAAAATTTGAGAAAATTTTTATGTGGATTTCGCATAAGTCAAATCTCTACTCGTGGATTTGTTGAGAGTAGCTGTGGATTCGTCTGGGTAGATTCCTGAATTTTTTGTCTTCCTCCCCAATTTTTATGTTTATTTCCAAATTTCAAAATCCTAATCCTAATTTGGCTTCCGTCCTGCATTAATTTAGTATCAGAGGCTATCTCTTCTTTCCATCTTCATCTCCTTTTTATTTTGTTTCAGTTTTTTTATTTTTGAGAAAGAAAAAAATTAAATAAAAAAAGGTAAAAAAAAAAGATCTGTTCTCAATTCAGATCTGCTAAAAAAAAAAGAAAAATGAAAAAGAAGAAGAAGAAGAAATAAAAGCAGAGCAGATCTA
This sequence comes from Dracaena cambodiana, assembly GCA_036321105.1. Classification (NCBI taxonomy): domain Eukaryota; kingdom Viridiplantae; phylum Streptophyta; class Magnoliopsida; order Asparagales; family Asparagaceae; genus Dracaena; species Dracaena cambodiana. The sequence goes on from JAYEPQ010000001.1 coordinate 27,960,853, forward strand.
TTAAAAGAAAAAAAAAAGAAAAAGAACAAAAGATCAGTTAAGAAAAAGAAAAGAAGAGAAAATTTCATTCTCTCCTTTCTCTTTTTTCTCTCCAACAATACCCACCCCGACCTCTTCTTCTCCTCCTCAATTCTTTTTTAATCCCCTCCCTCTTATTTCTCAACTTCACCACCATCTTTCTTCCCCTTTATTTTCACCTCCACCCTTCCCCTACCAACGCCACCATGTCGATCTCATTCTCACTCCAACAGCACCCGTCCTCGACTCTGACCCCTCTGCCCTTTTCTCTTTTGGCAGCCGCTCCCACGCTATCCTCTGTCGCCTGCCACCAACCACAACCTCACCTCCTCTCCACCAAGCCACAACAACCATCCGTACATACCTCCTTCCACTCACTATAACAGATCAAAGGAAATTGATTTGGAGTTGAAGTTTGGGTGGGTTTTGGTTTCATTCAATCAAATCCACATCCAAAAAAGAATTTGGGCATGGTTTAAGTCAGTTAACCCAAACCGCAACTTAAAATCCAACCCACTAGAGTTTGGGTTCAGTCCAGCAACAATGGACCCCATTCGCAGCAATGCAGACCTATTAAGAGCAGCAGTCTTTTTAAGAGTCTTCTTTTGATTCGAAGTTCGTTTCAACTCCAATTCGAGCGGTTTTCGAAATAGTGATCTTCCAATTATACCCCACATCTATTACTACTATTCCAGGACTTCTACATATAATTATCAGAACTCAATTGTGAGTAATCTCTTGAAGAATTTTTTAGAATCATACATTTGGACGTGAACTACTTATCCCTCTATGTGAAACTTGACTTAAATTGAATTTCAATAGCTAAATTTTTTACAAATATTAGTGGATTATAATAATTTGTTATCAGAATAGTTACATGTTTCTCTCTAGTGATCTCATAATTATTTGTTATTTTCACCAAATTAGTAATTCACATTCATTTGCATTTAGCAATTGAGTTATTGGAATATGTTAATTTTGTGCATGCATTTAATTCGTCTGAGTATTAAATTTTGCATTATTATCTGCATATTGGACTGATTACATTGAATGATCCATTCTAAATAGTAAACATGTCCCATTTTACAACACGATATAGTCGTCATTTAGAGGCAAATAAGTCTAGTTATATATATGATTTGCATACTGCTAGAGAGATATTAGATGAAAAATTTTGGTATAAAGATCCCATATTTAATGGTTATTCCTCCACTCGTGACTTTGTTGATTGATGGTGAATATGAAATGCTACTTTGATTATTACGATATGTCTAGCAGACATAAATTTTAATTTGTTAAGAGACGATTAGTGGGACAAGTAAAAAATTTTTGGATTTCAGTAGAGATAGAACGTGAGGAACATTATAAGAATCCTATAAACTCATAGGAAGAGCTGAAAAATATTCTTATAGATAAGTATCTTCCTATGCATTACAGAAATCGTTTCTTTGATAAATTAGAAAAGGGATTCACTCTAAATGTTAGAATACAGTGTCCTAAATATGACAAATATAGACACTCTGTCTCTCAATGTACCACGATTAAGTGTTCTAAGTGTCGTGCACCTTGGCATCATGATTATGAGTGCTGAGTCAAGAGTTGGCACATGGATATTATGTTTATTGATCACGTTGACAATTTGTGAGTTATTGAGGTTCATGTTTTTAAGAAAATTACTTGCGTTGAGCAACAATTATAATCTAGTACGCATATTCTTGTTGCTAATACTACCATTCCATCTATAGTTAATAATGATATTATTAATGAGTTACAAGAGTTTAATACACATGCACCAACTGAGATCCATGATCCAACTGAGATCTATGCTTCCACAAAAAATACTACTAATGCTCAGAATATTTTAGTTGAGTCTAGAGTACCCCCACATAATATTAGGTACTCAATTTCGGAGTCAACAGTAGAGAAAGTGACCGAGTATGAAATAGTTAATATTAATATTTCTACCAATAAGTCTTTGAGCATCCTTCTTATATCTTTATAAGTTACTCCTAATATTGATTCTACCAACGAGTTTTTCAAGTTTTCTTCTGAGATTCACCAAGTTCCAAATGAGTATTTATCATTTGTGATGATTGATGTATATCATCATAGAGAACCAATATATCTCTTTTTAAGAGTTATACCACTTGAGTTCATAGCATTGCAATTACTTGTTATGCCTGTTATACATGACGAGATCTCTAGACAGATAATAATTTGCAATGATGAGTACAAATTTATTGTATATCCACATAATATTTTATAGGAATTTGTACTTAATAATAAAGTGAAAGTTTTAGTTCTCACTAAGAGATTCCTTCCAAAATTTGTAAAGAAGTTATACGCTCTATATACAAATTTCTATGAACTTTCAATAAAAATTGTTTCCACTACCTATGGCATGAATATTTCATTAGATCTTTATTTAATTACTTCTGCTGCAAGTGTCTTTCCTGATTTACCGTAATTTGATACAAATTCACTAAAGAAGTCAATTCCCCCTCTACCACTTTGGTTTAGTTATGATGCATAAGTTACAGTTCGTCGACCACCACCATGGCCTAATTGGGATGCTTCATGTATGCTGATCAATTCAACCCAGATGTGTTTAATAATTCTTATCTCTGTATTCACTGAGGATAAATGCTTTGAAACTGGTGAGAATTGAAAGATATTTGATTTGATTCCATTAGGAATTTGTTAGGGTTTTGGATCCAAATGGAATATCTGATTGGATTTTTGATTTCATTAAAATATTTGATTGGATTTTGGATTCTATTAGAATTTTATTTGTTAGGATTTTCGTGTGTGTGTTTATATATATATATATATATATATATATATATATATATATATATATATATATATATATATATATATATATATATATATATATATATATATATATATATATATATGTGTGTGTGTGTGTGTGTGTGTGTGTGTGTGGTCTGAAGTATTTGAGATGATAAATAATATATGAAAATTTGAGAAAATTCTTGCATGGATTTCGTATGAGTCAAATCTCTCTTCGTGGATTCGTTGAGAGTGGGCATGGATTCGCCTGGATGGATTTCCGAATCTTTTGCTTTCCTCCCCAATTTTTCTATTTTTCTCTAAATTTTAAAATCCTAACCCTAATTTGGTTTCAGTTCTGCATCAATATTCCTCAGCTATAAGAGAAGTATTTTGGTTGAGAAGGCTCTTGTAGGGTTTGGATATCATCAATATAACATCGAATCCAGTGACGATCCATAGTAACAGCATGGCTTCACTGGTTTATACCATGTGTCATAAATATCATGGGAAAACCAAGCACATTAAAGTTTGATATTACTATATATAAGATTATGGAACACAGCAGGAGTTGATCCTTCAACGCATTTCTACAGTTGGATTGCACTATTTGAAAGGAAATCAAAGAACTTGACAGTTCAAATTGTTTAACTGGAGCTGTGTTGGCTTACGCTACATGGATTAGGATTGATTAAATCAAATTGTTAGCAAAAAGAGTCATCATGAAACTTTAAGACACTAATAGTGATGCAATAACCGCTCTCAAAATTATCTTATTGACTTAATATGATAATTAACATCTTGAAAGAAGGAATGACAATAAGAAATAGTCATATGTAAACATTGATTAGATATTAGATATTATTCTATAAATTAGGTGTCATTTTAGTTGGCTACTAACAACTTCGTAGAGCTTACAAAGAAAATGGATTAGGTATTGAGAATAAAATTAGAAAAAAATGAAAAGAAAAAGGAAACTTTAATGATAGAAATGTCAATACTTATCAATCAGTCGGCAATTCAAGTGCAGACTACGTGCCCCATTACATCAATTGTATTCAAGTTGCAGAAAATTACTGATTTCATGCATTAGTTGCTTGAATGGTTAAACAATTCAAGTACATGATGGGTTGATTTGAACAATTCTGATTTGGTGAAGTATTAATTTTTAAACTTCTATAACTACGCAATCAGAAAAATAAACATCATCTTTGAGAGTGTAAAACATATCTCTATCAAAAGCTGGTGATCTCATCCGAGTTCATGTTAATGTCTTTTAAATAGCTTACCAGACATATTTTGAATGTTTTAAAAACTTATAGAAAAACTTGCTCTTTGATTAGAATGGAGTTGTCGCTAGGTTTTGTTCATAAAACTTTTCTTACACTTTATCACGATGCGGAAGACTTGAAAAAATAAAAATAAAAAAATTCAAATACAGATGTTTTTAGTATCAGAATCACGTCTACGCATAGTATTTAGTAGTACGATAGGGTGTACAAATACTGCAGTGGAGCCAAATTGCCCTTAGCTGAGGGGAACCAAAGGAGGATTTTTCAAAGTTCGATTGAATAAGGTAAGGATTTACTAGAATAAGACACAATACGTGACGTGAGGATATATATATATATATATATATATATATATATATATATATATAAAGAAGGCAAGAAATCGGGCAAGTTGTGCAATAAACAGATGAGTAAAAGGTGTTATCTAATATGCACAATTGATGACTTTTCATTTGTTATTTTTGTTTTCGTATGTCCGATAGATTTCGTAGACATAGCAAGAAATTAAATATAAACAAAAATAAAAAGTTTAAAAAGAAGTTAAATAATAATTAAAATACTAAGAAAAGGAGTTTGATATAATCAATACTCCTAATACAATTAGAATTGCATGATATTGTTAAAAAAAAAAAAAAGATTAATCACAGTCAGACCTCCTATAGTATGCGATCTGTAACTTAACACCTCTAAAGTTTAAAACTCTAAAAAAACCACTGGACCGTTACCTCTGTTAGCGAGCAGTTAGTTATTATCACCCCTTTTAGACTAATGTGCACTCCTTTTATCTAATTCCTATTTTACTCTCACCCCTCTACTTTTAAGTCAATACTCTTTGTCCTTACTTACTCCTTCCCATCGCTCTCTCTCTCTCTCTCTCTCTCAATCACTCACGTCCTCTCTCTATCTCTTTATCCCCTCTTCATCCCGTCCTCTCTCTCTCTCTCTCTCTCTCTCTCTCTCTCTCTCTCTCTCCCCCCCCCTCTTTCTCCCTCACTCCCTCTCTTCATCCCATACCCTCTCTCTCTCTCTCTCCCCCCCTCTTTCGCCCTAACTCCCTCTCTTAATCTCGTCCTCTCTCTCTCTCTCTCCCTCTTTCTTTCTTCTTTTAGTTTCATAACTTTAAGTAAGAAATATGGTTGTGTTGTGATTTTGCTCATAATTTTTGTTGTTGATTTTCCTAACTAATGTTTCTCTTTGATTGGACAATAATTTTTCTTTTAGTTTCATGTTTGATCGAGGATAGAGTCGAGTTTCTTCTCTTCTTCATCATCACAAAAAACTCGATCTGTAAATCGAAAGGTTGTGTAAGCAATATTGGCTCAACCACTTGAAATGGAGATTCCAAAGTATAAATGCGGTGTAAAAATGAAGGTGAAGACTTCATGGACAACAAAGAATTCTTGCCAGCATTTTGGATCATGCCCGTTCCGAACATGCAATGATTGGATATGGGTCGACAAAGAAGGAGCACCCCTGTATGCGAAAGAGGCTTTAAATATCCTCATAGAGCGCTATGGAGAAAGTAATATTGAGCAGAGCCAAAAGTTAGAGACTTCGAACAAAATGGTTCACGAGAGAAACTTGTTGATTAGTGTATTGGTTGGGTTTTCTTTATCGTGTTGTCGTCTTGTGCTACTAGCCAAATGAAGCCTTCATTGTTGCAGTGTAAATAAAGATTCACTAATATTTATGATTAAATAATATTAGAACAATTCTTCTCCTTAAGTTCAATGTTTGCAGGTGTGTGGTAATAATAGTTATATGCTTACTTCACTGATTTACTCCTAAATAAGATTCCACTGCTTTGTTCAAACAAAAACCCTAAAATTCTATATGGGAGTGCAGCACAACAACCGCAAGCAGGCAGCATATAGAGGTGTATGGGCTCATGGTGAGACAAACACAATGTGCATCAATGTCCATGTGCACATGCACTATATCCAGGCAGCAAATAACATCGCAGATAACAAAAGCATGTATAGCAGATAACCAGCATGCAGTAGAATGTCTTTCAGTGCACATGCACTATATATCCACACCAATTTCCATAACATTAACTTTAGTACTCAATACAATGCAAAATTGTTATGAAATTAATAGTTCAACCTTTTTCTTTAAACAAATACGTTGAGTACTTTCTCTGTCCACAAAGCAGCAGTACAATTAAACAAAATGTCAACAAAGCAGCAGTAACAAGCAGCAGGTACTGCTAGCAGGCAGCAATACAGTTGATACTTCAGCAATACAATTGATACTTCAACACTATATATACATAGTTTCAATGATAATACATAAGATCAAAAAAAATTCTCTAATTAGTAGCAAGCAGGCAGTAGTAAGCAGGCATCAGTAGCAAGCAGCAGAAAGCAGGCTCCAAATTTGTTAATTTGTCAACCTGCATGAAAATCATAATGTCAGTTGAGTTTAACATTAAAATCAACTTGTAAAAAATTTAATTCATTACATCTCTTTCATCGTTAATTAATAAAATCTTCCATCCCCCACATTACTTTTTTTTCATGGCCTGACTAGTGCTTTGACCTCTCTGCAATGACAATATGAGATATAATAGATGTGTTTGATAGGGGATAAGAAAAATAAATAAACAAAATAATTGTATCAACAATACTTACCCGAGCTACAAACCGTTTTGCATCGTCTACCCCTCCAATTGCGATTCCACTTCTAGGAGGAACAACCGTTGTTCCACTAAGATCCCAACCTGATCCTGAAAGAAAAGCAACCTTTGTTTTCGGCCTTACTTTTGCAGCTCCACCATGTGTCGTACCTCTTTGTTGAGGTGCTGCCCATTTGTATTTTTGATCTGGCTCTGTTTGTGGTTGACTTTATTGCTGCTCCCTATTTTCTTCCTCTTTCATTGTCGTTGTTTCCTTTTTTTCATTGTTGACTTTCCTTTACCTGAAGCTGGAAGCTTCGTAGCGGGATTTCTTCCTCTCTTCCTACTAGGCTCCTCAGTTGGTCGTTGGATTTCTGTGGGGGTCATCCCACTGAATTCCTGACCCGACATCACCCTTGCCCCGTGTGTCAAATACAGGTGTTGAGCTTTATGCTTGCCCTTCATCTACATTTCTTGCCTTCGCCTTATCCACTCCATCATTGAGGCCATCATGTTGTGCATTTGTGCATGTCCTCACGTTATGGCCTAAGCCCTTGCAAAGAGCGCATCTCATCTTTCCGTATTTGCGCGGAATGGGTTGTGTCATTCTTTTCTTCTGCTTTTCATCCTTTTTCTTTCTTAGTCTCCTTAGTCTTCTAGGTTGTTTGCGCAGTTTTGGAGGCATAACGTATTCTTCTTATGGAATTTTAGGCCACTATGATGGATCAGGAATCAGTTGCACCATTCCGTCATAAGCCATTTTGTATCTCTCCACCGAGAAATATGGAGAGACATAGTCCTCAATATCCCGCTTCTATTTGTTGATCGCAGCTGCCGCATGAACACATGGAAGCCCGCTCACGTCCCAACACCAGCAACCACATGTGCATTTGTCCAAGTCAACTATCCACGTGCTTTCGTTAACATCAACTTCAAACTTGCCTAGTAATACAAAGAATAATGAATGTGAGACATGTATAGAATGGTAATTACGTGCAATAGAGGGAAAAGATTAATGTTAAGTCCCTTACCATCACCCTCAAAACTAACTTCACATGTTCTGCTCATCTCCTCCACTACTTTAACCTTCTCATTTACTCTTGGACACAATACACCAGTTAGCTTACTAATCTTTTCTTTCTTGTCTGTCATTCTGCACATCACCAACTTCCTTATAGTCTCAAGCATTGAAATGATAGGTTTATACCTAGCTCTCAATATGAACTTATTTCATGATTCAGAAGGATTGTTGGTCAGCATGTTGCAAGCGGGCCTTGGACTAATCCCACTTCGTGTCCAAGAATCAGTGGGCTTGGCCGCCAGCCATTTGTAGGCCTCTTTGTTGGTGTGCTCGATTTGTCTCATTGCTCGCTTAAAATCCCATTCATTATATATAGATGCTTCCCTCCACATCATGTCTTTCAGTTGCTTACCCACTTTGAACTTCTCCTTGAAATTAGCGTACATGTGCCTCACATACAAGTGGAGGTTACATTTCTATTGGCCTTAGCTGACGTACATGTGTGTCTACCATTATACGTCTTTATTTGAAACACAATGTTGTCCCGGTCCCAAGATGCATGGACCCTCCACTTGCAAGTCTCCTCTACACATACCACAGTAACCCTTGTCCTCTCATTTTTTATATACTTGTATGAGTACCCTTTATTAAGAGAATCATACCTGAAGGCCTCCCGAAACTCAACCGGATTGCCAAATTTCAGTCCACTACATAGTTGGGGGTGGTGCATGTTTCTCTCAACGTCAAATTCTGGATAGCAAACACGCTTCTTACTATGATGTTCATTATCAGATGAATCAGATGCGCTCCTTAACTAGTGGCTATCAGAGATCTCTGAATCATTATATTTTTCTCCTGTATCAGAATTATCAACTGCATTTGAAACACATAAACAAACAAAGTATTGTAAAATTTAATATGCATATAAAGTTAAAACTAAATTTAAGGAATCATTATATCCTCCAATTACCTGTAGTCTTATTTTTAGCCCCTACGTCACCCTCATATTCTTCATCATCTGTGGAATTTTCTTCACCTGAGACCTCAATCAAACTAACAAAACTGTCGCTCTCTGTATTGTCACTAGTACTCATGCTATTGCCCTCCCCATCCACCCACTCACCATCTGATGTACTATCCCCAGTATCGTTCTCAATATCTTTATTAGCTTCATTATTTGGGGCATCCCCTACATGTGCCTCATCAACTAAATGCTCCACATAAACGTGGACATCTCTAGAAGGTTGATGCACCCTAATAAGTTTCAAAATACCACTGTCACTGTCTAAAACTTTCCATCCATCATCTTGGGATAGGTCCGGGACTTTATAATGCAATAAAAACCCATTCTCATATTGCAATCTTCCAACAATATCATCTAAATCAAACCACCCAAAGAAATCTTCATCAATATTCTCAACAACATCCACTATACCCCCTTGATATTCTATCACGCCACTATTTACAAATTTGCCCCTATGGTGAACATGAAGGTCAAAAACAATACTTCTCATATCTCAACTGCATATAACATAACATCACATATCAAGATAAATACACAATTAAAACACAAAGTGACAACCATAAACTAATTAATCAAGATTAAAACTAAAATTTTGCTACTGTAATTTTTCTACTATTAACTAATTAATCAACTATAAACTAAAATTTTGACCTTCATCTTTATCAACTATAAACTAAGATTTAGACTAAACTAATTAATCAACTATAAACTAAAATTTTGCTACTATAATTAATCAACTATAAACTAATTAATCAACTATAAACTAATTAAACCACTGCCACTGTCCAAACAAATCTAAAAAATCCTAAAATTCCCACACGTACCCAACACTCTACAAATCCAAAAAATTCCCCACCAAAGTTCACCCAACACTGTTTATGGCCCCCACTCCACCATACCCGACATATTTGGTCCACAAAAAATCCACAAAAATCATGCCGACAGTAACACGTCATCACCACACAAATTTGTCGGTAAAATAATCTATTAAGATAACAACTTTGCATCTATATAAATACTTACCCACTTTGAGCTCACCCCGCCCTTGTTATTACTTCTTTTCTTCCTGAATCTTGCCGAGACCAGGTCGCCCAAGAGCAAGTCTGCACCCAGAACAAGTCTGCACCCTAGCTTCATCCAAGATCAAGTCGCCCGCTCCGCTCTCCATCTGAGAACAACTCTTCATATACAAGAGAGAGACAACGCCCACAATCACCCGCAAGAGAGATGAATCGGCCATCAATCACCTTCGAGAGAGAGAAAACGCTCGCAATTGCCCACAAGAGAGATGAATCGGCCCATAATCGCCTTCCAGAGAGAAAACGCCCACAATCGCTTGTGAGAGAGCCCTAGTTTCACCCGAGAATGCTCTCTCTATGCCCTAGCTTCGCCCGAGAATGATCCCTATGTGCCCTATCTTTGCCCGAGACAAGTTTCTCTTTCTACGATTCTTGGGGGCATTTTAGTCTTTTCAATGCACGTGCAAATCACGTGACCCACTCCCTAATGTCCAGTTCACTCCGTTATGATGTCCAGGAGGTTTTTTGAGAGTTTTAAACTTCATGGGTATTAAGTTACAGATCCCCCAAGCTACAGGAGGTCTGACTGTGATTAACCCTAAAAGAAAAGTTGTTAGTTCAGACCTAAGATAGAAAGCCTACCAATCTACCAACCCAAACTAGAATGCCAGACATTCTGAGAAAGAATTTACTCAGCATAGGAAGTGAATTTAATAAGTGAACCTTTTAAAGAGACAGAGATAGGCTAGAACTCATTAATGTGTGTGTGTGCATATATATATATATATATATATATATATATATATATATATATATATATATATATATATATATATATATATATATATATATTATTCAACCATATGAATATCCTACAGAAAGGAAAACCTAATTCTCTAAGAATCATGAAATCTATCTTCGGAAATAGAGATAGAGAGTACATGGAAACGCATCTCAAATTGCAGAGATAAGGATTCATGTACCAAGTTTGCCTACCATAAATACACCTCTCATACAATTCAAGCTCTAAGGGAGGCTTTGATGCTGACTCAAGAACCAACATATATCAAATTTAGCTTTGAGTCAAAAAAAGAGAGTTTCAAGTGATTTATAATTCTCTTTTCAAATAAAAATCTAAGTCGGATGACCAACTCTTTACCTGAGGATGTAGACATGAGATATATTTCACCTAAACCTCATTAAATTATTATTATTTTTCTATGTTCTCTCTTTTATTGGATAATTTCATTGTAGGTTCTCGCTCCAAGATTCTAAATCTCAGACATTCCTCTAATCACAACGATCTGGTTTGAGTCTGCCTTTAGCTCGATACTCTTCTGGTGCTCTCATTGGCTCACCAAATCTAGTCAACAAACTTGGCATCAACAATTGATAGCTTATAGAAAACCTCAAACAATGCCGAATAAACACTCTAAAATAGCATTAAATCGAAAGAACTCCCTAAAATATGATGAGAGGAAACAATAAAAATCAGTGCCAATATTGAAACAATGACCTAAGGATTAGTCGAAAGATCTCCGACCCACTTGACCAAAGAAACCATGCCAGTCAAGTTATGAGACCCGAAAAGTGGATTAGTCGGCTCATCACTTTAAGAGCCTCTCCAAAGTAGTTTAATCCAGTTTCTTGGAGACAATGAAGACATGTTCGTTTGAACTCTAAAGGATATGAAAGGGATAGATCTATGTTATTTGTCATAGAGTAAGTGTAGATCTGAATTTTACCCTATCAAGCAAAAAATGCAATATCAAACCTAAGAGAAATTGCTAACAAAGGATTCAACAAGTTGCATGTCGCCGGCTTCCCCATGAAATCCACTCCGTGAGTGGATCTCAATGCAGTACTAGTTAGAAAGTGAGTGTATAATGGTGCATGTGCGTGGACTACACTAACTTGAACAAGACTTGCCTGGAATGTTATTTCTCACTCTCTTGAATTGATCTATTGGGAAACTTGGTCTTCAGACACCAACTGCTTAGTTTTATGGATTTTTTTTTATCTGAATACAACTAAATTAAGATGTCAGAATAAGATGATGCCAATGCATATTTAATAATCAACCAAGAAACATACTGTTACATAATAATGACATTCGAGCTAGAGAAAACAGGGGCAACGTACCCACATCTCGTCATCAAAATCTTTAAGCCTAATATCTAGTGGTTCCGTGTACATAGCGATTGATGTGGAGACTTTGTTTACTAGTTCCACGAAATTCACTCATACTAGTTCACATGACATCGATGAAAGTGGCATAATCTCCATTAGATATGTTTCATCATCTCCTTTTATTGATCACCTGTGTGCTAGTAGCTTCATGATCACTTTTGTCCCTCTTTTTATCAAGCTTCTTTGTGGGATGTGCTCTCCCATGATACCTATATACCTACTTTTTTCAGTCTCATTCCCATTCCTATATATAGCAATGACTCACTCAATTAGGAAAAAGGTTACTATGTACGCAGTAGAATAAAGTTTGCGTGAAAACATTTATTAGAAGTTTAAGCAAGAATTTCCTTTTTTTGGAACCTCATTGTTGAGTTGTGGTAAAGGGGACCCCTCCAAGTGGGTCCTAAAGCAGTCCAAGGATGACTTTTCCTTTCCTTGGGCCCGAGGCGACTTTGGGACCTCCACCACTTCATCATCTTGGTCGCCTCCCACTTGATGCCTGAGTTAGCTGTAATGGCCCCTCCCCTCTTGTTCAGCAGTGAGCTGCTCGATGCCTCTGGTGGCCTTGATTTTGGTTGCCTCTTGGCCGACCTCCTTTTGAATAGAGTGGCGAAGCTATTGCTTTTGCATTGGGGCAACGTGTCTTTTACTTGTCGTAAACTTCAAAAGCAAAGAAAAGTTGAATAATCAATTCATCTTTAAGTATTCAAAAACTTATTGATTCTCATTCTTAGTTGGCCCTATGGCATTACTAAATGCAACAACAATGAGTATTTCCTTTTCAGTGGGATACTTCTCATTCCTCTAAAAGGAAGGAAGGTGGGATAGAATCTTTGCATGGGATAGAACTCCTCCTCAATCAACTCAAGTGAGCTCCCAATATCCTTGCATCTACCTTTAATAATACAGTGGCATGCCAACAAGGTCAAGATCGAGGATGTGATGGTAGGCGAATTTTATATGCCATAATTTGTTGTTCAACAAGCACCCTTCAAACAATGATTTTCTCAGATGATCCAAGAAGTAGCATCATGAACTCACCCCCTTGAGAACTTGATGTCATAAAAGAAATTAAAAATTTTGACAAAAGGGTGGATCATACAAAGGGAGTAGAGGATGGCAAATGAGACTACCATCTTACGAATTTGGGGACGAATTAGGAAAGCCCAACATTTTAAAATTGGAGCACATCCTAGAGGAAAGTGCAAATTAGAAATTGCAGGCCCAACTTCAGAGTGTGATAATACACTCCCAAGTAGCCTTTGGAAGGGAAACAAAATGGATGAAGAGGCGGAAAGGAAATGATAGAAGAGCTAGTAGACAATGGGATCCGAACTCCTGAGATTTTGACCTCAATGTGTTGGTGGACAAAAAGGTTTTCTTTATCATTTTGTCAAACACGCCCATGATAGTATCATGGTAAGCCTTCTAACTATTGATGGAGAATTTTCGGCTATACCGATCCCAGTAATATCTCTGACACCTTTTTTTTGAAGATCTCTTGTATGGCGTTAAAGTTATTGGACTGAGAAGTAGACTCAACTATGAGAGAGTTTGCATCAGAATAATGGGAGGACCATAAATCTAAGTCAGAGGAATAATAAGATCACGAATGAGAAATGTAATTGGACCTGAAGGAGGATTTAGAAGGTGATGATCTGGACTTAGGAAGGACCTAGGTCACTTTCGCCATTAAAACACAAAAAAACATAGAGAAATGCCCAAAGAAAGTAAGAAAAGCTCCGAATATAAGGGGAAAAGAATATGAACTAACCTCAAAAAATGCAAAGGAATGAAGACATGAGCACTAGGATTTTTGATTTCTCTGTGGTTGGTTGAATGCTGGGATGCGTAAAAGTTCTTTGTAATTGAATAGGGGGATGTATATGTCCTCAGAGAGTTTTAAGGTCACAAGAGTGGCAACTCTCGGTGCAAATAGATATGAAGGTTCCTATCTCTTAGAAGATCTCGGTCGTTGAGATGGTTGATGAGGTAGATCAAACTCAACCTAACAATCAATCTCAATCTCATGATCTAGCACCTATATCTAAAAGCAAATCCCATGACAATCTTTACACATCAGCACAAAGATCCTCCACAATAGTAATATGAAGCAATTTCCATTTTTGAGGAAACTCATAAGACTGATGAAAGCTATTGATTTACCTCGATTGCATGATCAAAGCGTAAATCAAGGCAGCAAGATCAAGATTTGAGAGCACTAAATCAAATGGGGCTTGTGATCAAACATTCATAATCAACTATCCAATCATACCAGTAGACTAATCTTCCAGCAAATCTTGACTCATCGTTCTTCCATGATCTGGTTTTTACTCTCATATCAAGTCGCCTTCAAAGTGATAAGGCGATAAATCCATTCCAAGCCAAAAACTTAAGAACCTCTTTTGTGAAGACTCTCCTAAGGAATTCATTTTCACTTGATTACCTGACAATCACACTATGTTCACACCCTTGATGACCTAAGTTAAATGACTCGAATAAGGCTACTTAGGTGCAGCTTGCCGCCGGTCCAAACTCAAGTGCTTTCTTCTCTTGCCATCTCCAAATCTTAGCTAGGCGTATGCGAATGAGGAAACCTTCAATTATATTTTTTAAATCTCAGACAAAAATGGAAGTCTAGTAGAAACTTGGTAGTAACCAAGCAATCATGGAAGAATACAAAGATAGTCCACTACAGTGAATTAAATTAATTTAAGCGGTTGTAGCACCTAGTGTTAGGGCAGTTAGCCTAAAGCAAAATGGCAACCACAATGTCCAAAGTCAAAACTACCCAAAGAGAGCTCAATTAAATTGCATCTATACTCCAACAGCTTGGTGGACCAAACTCAGGATTGGGAGCCTATTATTGTTATATTTATTTTATGAGCTATACGATGGAAGGCCCATGAAAGCGATAAGCTCAACCTGGAGAAAGTCAAAGACGGAGGCCCCAACTTATATCTTATCTCAATGAAAACTTAGACACCAGTTTAAATACTCCTTCTCTAACCAATTCTCCAGAATCTATGATCGAGTCAAACAGTTGCCTAATAGTCCGGATAAGCTAAGCAGATCTCATTAAGGAAATAAAATCCATCCCTTTAGAAGAAAAATGTTGACTTCAAGATTTATCATAATCTCAACTTTCTACTATAAATATCCCATTCATCAAGAGGAAGGGGAGGATTCTTTTCCAATCTAAGAGGATCATAAGCTAATAGCAAAGAAAGAGTTTAAGAGAGATTGTAATTTTACTTTCTTCTTGAATAAAGAACTAACTGAAAGACACTTTCTCTCTGAAGATGTAGCTCTGATATTTATCTCGGACTGAACTTGCTCTATGTGACCCACTCTCCTTGATTTACTTGCTTATTACATTATGCTATGCATAACTTGTCCTTAGCAATCTAGTTTTTCATATTCAGTTAGAAAACAAAGAATGCGATTAATTACAGCAACAAATTATGAATTTGTGTTGCATGTTTAACTCGAAAACTTAGACAATTAAAATTGTTCCACAAGTTGAATTGGCTTATGGCATGAGGACTAGTATTTAAACCAAATTGTCTTGCAACTGACATTACCATGCATTTACGTAATTTGAAAATAATGTAATGTGATTATACTTATTTTTTTAAAAATTATTATATTGGTGATCATCACATTTTTTAAATAACATATTGACTTAATTCTGTTGGTGAACCTGACTAGGTCCGGAGATAATGTACGCTTAGTTTTCTGGGCTCAACAATTAGAGTTCACTTATTTTGTTATTAAGAAGTTGGCACTAGATTTGGTATTGAATAACATGAAAGGCATGGAAAATTAGAAATCTCATAGCTTCTTAATCAAGTAATTTATTGTAGACTTCTCTTAAATATTACACTCAATATACCAGCCAACAATATTTTATTTTAATAGAATTCAACCTTTAATTAGTTGTTTGGATATTTCAATAATCGAAAAAGATGGATGGTTAAGTTGTTAGGATGTTTTTCACAAAGTGACTAAAATGGAAAAGTCATAGAGGTTCTATCACACTACAGTTATACGGGAACACTACTTGTTATCCATGGGAAACACATTCTAAATGTCTGCAAAGCCAATCACCTCCAAAGATGATCATTGGGTAAATGGCAAATGCCACTCCGAAGGGAAAGCCTGATGCCTAAGTTACTCAAGCCTAATTCTTACCAGTTGCTAACAAATAATAGAGCTTACACACTTGATCTACGGAGGCCACAATGAGATCAAGCGGAAACGCAGGGTGAACAATGATGAAGCATCATCTTCCCATCGATAAACTTTTGAGTATTACGAGCCACTTTGCCAGGCAAACTTCAACAAGAGTTTAACTTCGAACTCCCAAATTGCACAAGAAGTACGATGGCTCAAACGATCTCTATGATCATACCACCAACCGTCAAGCTGCCACGCACCTATGGGGGGTAACAGATGATATAATAGGTCAAGCCATTTTCCATGGCTTTACGAAAGGAGCACAGACTTGATATCGTAATCTTTCGTTGGATCTATCAAATTATTTGACTTGCTTCAATAGACATCCACAGAACAATTTTCGACAAGTAAAAACACAAAAGAACTATCACCTCTCTCCTCAGTACTAATTAGAAGCAAAACGAGTCCCTCATGAACTTCTTAAAATGAAGGCTAGACTCCAAATTGATGACTACTTTCCTGACATTGTATTGGTAGCACTTTTTAATGATGTTCGTCATACGCACAATAGGATTTCTATTGGAAAGTGCAAGCCTACTTCACTGGATAAACTCCTCAAATGAATTGATAAGTATACCACTTAGGAGGATTTCAAGGTGAATTTTAAAGATCACTACTCTCAGAGAACAAAGGAGTCAACTGATCAGAAGGGTAAAGAACAAGAAAAATGGTGGGGCCCCGAAAATGATGTATATATCGTCAAGGGAGATGCCAAGGTGATAACTGCCAAGATCCTAATGACGAGTTCACATGTATTAATACTTTCCAAACTTCCATCTTTACAAAATCCAGAAAGAAGGCTACGTATTGCAGGCTCCTTGCCCTATTAAAACACCAACCAGAAGTAGAAACTCTTAGAGATTCTATGAATATCACAAGGACATTGGTCACACAACACAAAGAGTATATACAACTGAAAAATACATGGAGAATATCATCCAATAATATTTGAACAAATTTATCTAGAAGGATGCAGAAAAGCAACAAACCCCTAATTGTCCCAACAAGGATCAAGATTGGCACAAGGCCCTTGCAAACAAAGTCAAAGCTATCATCCTAATGATCTTAGGAGAACCCGTAGCCAGTGGCACTTCTTATTCGGCCCCTAAGAAGCATGCAAGGTTTGTCAATACCACTGGACATCATCTAAGGCGATTCAAGAGGCAACAAATAAACTTCTCACTTGAGACCTTGAAGGGCCGAAGTCCCCCATGATGATGATATCATCATCACCATCAACACCAGTGGCGCAAAAGTGAGGAGGATTCTAGTTGACATAGGAAGCTCTTATGTATCATGTTCCTTAGTGCATTCATACAGATGGGAATAGATGGGAAAGAACTGGACGAGATAGTCGGATCCCCAATGGGGTTAACAGCATCGAGACCTCTGTCAATGGATTGATCTCCCTTCACACTATTTTGGAAGACCCATGGAGGTGAGCTGTTTTGAAGTTCCAGTATGAGGTTATAGACATCAAATCGCCCTATAGTATGATTCTCGGGAGACCTTTTCTCAATGCCCTTGGTGCCATCATCTCAACCCTCTGTCACGTGATCAATAGCGAGAACTTGTTTTGTGCACTCCCAAGTGAAAGAGATCAACAAGCAGTAATCATGAAGTCAACCCAAAATCGTTCTCTCGAGGACAGTATACCATGTGTTGTGTGAGACACTTATACTATAGGTTACTGAAAAGAAATATAAGAGCGAAGGAAAATTGGTTTGTTTAGATATTCATTAATTTAAAATAAATCAAAGCGACGTATTAGCTCAGATGAGTGAACGCCCCTAAGATCGTATTGCTAGATGAGTATTGTTATAATTATCTCAATTATATAGGCCACGTGGTATTTTACAGCCACAATATATTTCATTTTATATAGAAGATAATAATATTGATATTAGCTTAAAATCTCCCAATTAATACTGATATGAATTTTAGGATTTAAACTAAGCATGATCTTGGTGAAAGAAATAACTATTCAATGTTTAAGTATATACTATGCCTAAAGGGTCAATGATATATAAAAAAAAACTAAGGAATAACTATATCATCAAGAAATAAACCATCGAAGTCCCAAAAAAACATATTTTTATGCTAAAAGGATAAATAAGGAACTAAAATCAATATTATAAAAATCAATTGAGTACAAAAACAATAAAGTCATACCAGATCAACAATCAACGATTTGTCCTCTCATCCGAGACCGATAAAGAATTAGCCATTCATGATTATCATAGTCATCAAATAAGAAGAATTTTATTTTATCATCAACTATGAAAACATAAACGAGTATTAACAATCTTCAAAATCTCTCAAAAACTCTCTGCAACAATATCTTTTTTTTAAATCATCTATTTTCTATGCAATCTCAGATATAATGTGTATTTATAGTCTCTCATAGAGTTTAATTACCTTAGAATATAATTCTATCTGCTTAGGAACTCTTTTTCTCTTAAAATTCCTTGTGTATCAGCATCTTAACCATTGGGCTATCAACAACGGTTTTGACAATTTCTTCGATAGACCTCTTTGGTTAGAATTTACAATGCAAACTTTTATAGGGCTATCCATAATCGTACTAGAGAATTGTCTACAGCTCTCTAGTAGTGCTTCTGCTGAAACTTTTGTTCACATGTTAATGCGTCTCCTTTGTTTTCTTACGTCTAAAACCCTACAAAAAGATTATAAAACACTAAATTAAGCTAACAAATAACTCAAAAGGAGGATTAGATTAATATGGACAAAAATTCATTAATTTTACATATTAAATCTCAAAATTGGATTACGAGTACACAAAATAGATATAAAATAATACACTTTCAATTGTAATCAATCAAAGTCCCTTGGGATGGAGTTGAACAGATATTGAGCATTCAAAAAATCTTGCATAGTTGTTAACTGATTTTGGTCAAGAAGAAAAAGACCAAGATGATGACTATCATATGCTAGGGCTACCAATGTGGGTGTAGACATGAAAATAGTCAGGAATATCGAGATCACAATTCTGAGATGAGTCAAGCGATCTCTGAACTACTCCAATCGAAGAAACCTCTTCAATACCATTGTGAGGAACCAATCAAGAGACTCAGATCGATTTGACTCTCTAGCAACCGCACCATTCTCAACTTGTATACTTTTCTAAAAAAATCAAGTTATCTTTTCCTAGTCCTTGGAAGACATGCAAGGTTTAAAACTTGAAGCAATATGCCATTGCCTAAATGTTGACCCGAGTTTCCACTAGTCAAATAGAAGAAGAAAATATCGGGTTGGAAAAAAAGAAGGTAACAAAAAAAGAGGTTGACAAGCTCCTCTTGGCTGGTTTCATCGAGAAGTCAATTACCTTTGGTTGGCAAACGTAGTACTTGTGAAGAAATCTAATGGTGAATGAAGGATGTGCATCGACTATACTAACCTCAATAAAGGATGTCCTAGGGATTGTTTTCCCTATTCCGAACTAATCAACTCATTAATATGGCATCGGGACACTAATTACTTTGGTTTATGGATACCTTCATCAGTTGTAACCAAATCAGAATGGCGAGAGAAGACAAATCCCAAACCTCCTTCTTTGACAACCAAGGGACCTACTATTACCAAGTCATGTTCTTTGGTCTTAAAAATATAGGTATAACTAATTAGAGGGTGGTTAACAAAATCTTTAAGCCTCTGATTGGCCGCAATATGGAGGTCTAGATAGACAATATGCTTATCAACTCATCTAGATCAAACATGCACATTGCCAACCTCCACAAGGCATTCAACGTGTTTCGATGGTACGAAATGAAATTGAATTGTTCTAAGTGTGCCTTTGGAGTCAAATCAGGGAAGTTCCTCAGTTCTATTACCCTATATCTGGAGATTGTGGCCAATATAGAGAAGAATGTTTCCACTGTGAACGTGAAGGAGCATAAGACCATACACTTATGGTCACTTATCAGAAAGATCGTAGCTCTAAGCAAATTCCTATCCATGTCAGCAGAGAAGTCTTTTCTATTTTTTTCAAAATTCTAAGAGGCCACCTGAAGACGGTCGACACGTCTCCTAATAAGAAGCTCCAAATATTGAATGGACCGAGGAGATGAGAAAAACTTTCAGAGAACTTAAGATTTATCTTCAAACCCCTCCTCTTCTCACCCAACTTGTGCAAGGAGAAGACCTTTTCATCCATCCAGCTACCACCAAGGAAACAATCAACTCGATTATGATCAAAGTCGTGCTAATATCCAATGGCCTATATATTATGTCAGTTGGATATTGAAAGATGCCAAGAAGAACTACTTTTAGATGGAGAAGTTTTCCTACCCTCTGGTCACCACTACAAGGAAGCTCCAGCCTTATTTTCATGCACATATGGTGAAAGTCATGTCAACCATCCTAAGTCGGACTATTCTTGCCAAGATTGAAAGATATGGATATGTAAAATTGGGATGTAGAGCTTATAGAGCATGACATCAATTATATTGACCCTCCATTGAAGTCCAATTATATTGACCCTCCATTAAAGTCTAAATACTTACTGATCTTGTAGTGGACTACAACAGCAATTCAGATGTCAAACTGAAAACAGGACCTAAATAATACGCCTACACAGGCATGACTGATGCTTGGGTCATTCTTTTGCAAAATATGAGCTAGAGGCCATCAAGAAACGTATTAGAGGAAAATGATATGTGCTCGATAGAGATTCCTCTCTGCGGAAGAGCTTTAAGAAGACCAATGTTGATCCTTTCTTAGTATGTTTGGCCCCAGAGCAATCCAATTTGCTTATATAAGAGATTATAAAGGCAATGCGGCAAGGTTCCTATCTCTTAGAAGATCTCGATCGTTGAGATGGTTGATGAGGTAGATCAAACTCAACCTAACAATCAATCTCAATTTCATGATCTAGCACCTATATCTAAAAACAAATCCCAAGACAATCTTTACACATCAGCACAAAGATCCTCCACAATAGTAATATGAAGCAATTTCCATATTTTGAGGAAACTCACAAGATTGATGAAAGCTATTGATTCACCTTGATTGTATGATCAAAGCGTAAATCGAGGCAGCAAGATTAAAGCTTGAGAGCACTAAATCAAATGGGGCTTATGATCAAACATTCATAATCAACTATCCAATCATACCAGTAAACTAATTGATGAATATCATATATTGTATTTTTCCTCTCATACTTTATCTATTTTTGTATATAAATAAATGCTACTCGGGTATTTTTAGTGCCTTTTTCAGGTAATTCGATTCGTACAAGGAGATGGCAAGAAATCAATGTTGGAGTAGGAAATCAGAGTCCGAAAAGTTTCTAAAGTGAGAAAACTACGAGACTACGATGTTACAAAGATTAAAAGTCAAATACAGTCAAGGAAATATAATTAACAAGACACGAGACGCACGTGGAAGAAATTTCAATTGATTTACTCGAAATAAAACCGCTATTTAGCGGTTTTGGCCGCCATTTAGCGGCCAACTGTGGGTCCGACATGTTGAATTTTCTTCCCTGGCTTCGATGTAATTTCTTGGTTTTCTAGTTCGGCTAGAATTAGGGTTTGATTTCCGAAGCCTATATATTGGCCGTATCCTTGTATTCTAGGTTTTATGCAGTAGTTAATGTAGATTAGGATTTAGTTTGTACTCATATTTCATTAATAAAATTAAGGTTTTGCTGAAGGGGTGGCGACCACAATACCGTGCTCCAGAGGTAAGCCATTGCTTTCTAATCTTTATTTGCTTTTTAGATAGATTTAATTGCTTTCTAGTATAGATTTATTTGCTTTCTAGATTAGATTTTATTGCTTTCTAAAATCATGAGTAGCTAATTAGTCCAGCTCTAGGATGTAGATGAAACTAAGATCCACCATTTAATTACTTTCTAATGTCTTTCTTCTTGAATAAAAATAAATAAAGACATGATTTTTCTCTAAAAGGATTAAAATACAAGAACTCGAAGATTAAGACTTTGATAGGTTATACTTGAATTAGGTTTCTTGATAGCCTATGCTTAGTTAGGGTTTGGGGTTGTTGATTTTATCTTTTTCATTGAATTATCTAAAGATTTAGTTTGTTTTTATGAGAAGTAGTATTTTTGATGAGTTATACTTGCACACCACTTGATAGCTCATACTTAGGGCACTTTAAATAAAGATTAAACTAAAAAGATCAAATTTTTATGAAAGAAGAAGATAGTAGAAGTAAATACATGGTTGGAAACTAGTGGATTCTAGATCCTAGGCTATTTAGATTAATCCAACTTCAACCTAGAATCCTTTGTTAATCCGCTAGACTAAGGAAAGAGTAAGAATCACAAAAACACCCTAGATCCCTGTGGGACGACCTGTACAGCGCTACACCGACACTGTGCGCTTGCAGTAATTTATCACATCAAGTTTTTGGCGCCGTTGCCGGGGATCGACGGTATTTTTCTTGCTTTTTCTAACGTTTTACGGCTTAACAGTGTGTGTTGAGTGTGTATAGATCTGAAACTTTAGATACAGGATATACAAAGTGAAGGAAAGCGTTGTGTAAGTGCACTGCAAAAATCCGAGAGGTAACCTCCCAGATTTGGCCTCTAAATAGCGGTTAATACCGCTATTTAGCGGTAATATCTTTCCGTTTCTGCCTCAAATTTTGTGTATTTTTATATTTATCGTTCTTGATTCTACAAAAAAAATTATAAAAAATTATAAAAATCATATTTCAATTGTTTTTATTTTTTCTTTTCCATCTCTTTCCCTCTCCGCCTTCTTCAAAACAAACAAAAAAAATTAAAAAAAAATATTTCAAAATCAAACTGGTTGCAATCATTGTCGCGATCCATACCATAATTATTATCAGTGTCCATGGATAGGAAGTTCGCTAGGACTAGGTCATAATCAAATTCACAATACATATAATGAACCTACGAGCGCTTCTTATACACAAAATTACAATTATGAATGGATGAATAATTTTAATTTTGCATATAATCAAGAGCCATATCAAGAGAATCCTCCATCTGATCCTTTCTTTATGGGCTATTTATCTTCATGTTCTACATTCAATCATGAACAAGATATTCAATTGAACATGTTAGATGAAAAATTAAAAAGATTAGAAGCGAGATATGTATGTCATGAGAATCTACCTCCAACCACTTCATATCTGTCATCAAATATGTACATGGATCCATCATATCATTCTTCAAATTTCACTCATGATCTCGAGATGCAATCATTTGAGAAAAATAAGGAAAATTACGATCATAAGTCTGAGGAACGAAAATGTAGAATAGAGGAAGATATGGAAGTTTTGCTGAAATCATCATCTCAAAAATCATCCTCTAAAATTGAATCTTGTATGGAAGATCTTCTCAAAGCGATTTCTCAAGCTAAACTTTTTATAGATCAACCATCTAATAGTTTGAACGTATCTGACTCAAACGAGCAATCACTCCAGTCATCTTCTGAAGTAGATATGATTCAAAATGAATTAAATAGTTTAGTGCATGATGAGTCTATAATTCAACATTGTGATCAACCTATTTTAGACCATTGTGGCAATAATTATGAAGAAACCAGTGATAAAGAAAATATTTTGCTTGCTAGTGACACATTATCATTTGATTCTTTTGATGGAAATTGTGAAGAAATTTGTGAAGAAGAATTTTTATCCATTCATAATAACTTGACTAATGATAAGTCTACTAGTATGGCATTTTCTTTTGAGAATTTTGATGACAGATTTGAAGAAAATTTGCATGACGAGCCCAAAACATTAGAAGAATGGAAAGAAGCTAAAAAAGAAGAGGTCATGGTACCTGATGATTTGAAAGAGCCCTCAAAAATCGAGCTCATGATTCCACAACACCAAAGTGAGTATGTTATTTCACAAGTTGATAAAACCAAAATACTTACTGCTATGAAAGATGCTCGTGGGTCAAGTATCGACGATAAAGATACGATTTCCAACTTTAAAATTTTCTTATTGAATAAAAAAAAGAAAGGTAGAAATAAATTGAAAAAAATAAAAAACAAGATGGAGAGATTAAATGCAAAATTAACAAAAAAGCTAAGTTCATCCATATCAAAACATAAGAGGACACATTATGAGAGTGGAAAGCGATCAAGAGGTCGTAACCGTTTGAATTTTCTAATAAGTGTATAATATTTGTATAATAGTTTTCTTTTCTTTTTTATTTTGCCACCCTTGGTTTGTGTGTGAGGGCATACATAAGTTTAGGTGTGGGGGAGTAGTTTTTAGGAGATTTTTATTTTTTTTAGGATTTTTAGGATTTTATTTTTATTTGTAGGATTTTTTTTTTTTTAAGATTTTTGGATTTTTTTTTTTTTTTTAGATTTTTGGGTTTCTTTATTTTACACTTTGGGTAGTTTTTAGAGTAACTAACTGAAAAAAAATAAAAAACTGAAAAAAATTAAAAAAAACTGAAAAGAAAAATAAATTAAAAAAAAACTTATGTATTTTTATCAATAGATAAACTACTTACAGATAAATGAACAAATTTAGATTTGAAATTGGATAGGAGAGTAGATTGGATGATACACTTTGAATTTTATGAAAAAGATCAAAATCCAAAAAATAAATATTGCTAACAGTAGTTTTGAGGCAAATATACATCTATTTTTCACTTCACAATAGTTTATTAGATTAAGGACAAAGATGATAACGATTAAGTAAGTTTTCTCTCTCTAAACCAAAAAAAAGAGAAAAAAAAGAAAAAAAAAGAAAAAAAAAGTGAGAATAAAATAATGGGGTGAGCCTAAGGCAATAGCCTCGAGAGTGATAAAATAATGGGGTGCGCCTGATATTAAGGCAATAGCCTCAAGAGTGAAAAAAAGAGTATGATCTGAGTAATCGGGTACTTTGCGCCTAAGTAAGCGTAAATATTCGCATGAAAGGTGAAATATTCTAAAAAAAAAAGAAAAAGAAAAAGAAAAAAGAAAAGAGTATGAACCAAATAATCGGGTATGTTGCGCCTAAGTAAGCGTGAATATTCGCATGAAAGGTGAAATGTTCTTAAAAAAAGAAAAAAAGAAAAAAAAAGAAAAAAATTTGTTATGAGAGAGGAGATGAATCATGAGTTAGAGTTTGAGTCTAAGGCCGAAATAAACTATCACACGTGCACGTAGTTGTATAGGAGCCAATGAATTATCTGTTAGTAGGTATTGAAAGATAGGATTTAAATTTTTGATTAAAATGATAAGTGTATCTGATATGATGCTCGATTTGAAAATTGATAATCTAAATGCGTTCTTGAGTTTGTATATTAGTGAGATTAATTGATGAAAGTATCATAAAAAAAAAAAGATTTTTCTTTCCTTTGTATAAAATTTCTATTTTTCTTGATTTTCGGTTATCCTTATTTTTCTTTTCTTTATTTCTTAATCTATTTTCTTCTTGAATTTTTTGGTTATATTCACTGCAAACCCTCACGAGACAACACTTGTCCACTAGGGTAACCTAGGGGTTTAAAGGCTTATTGCACGTGCTAAGTGCAATCGCGATTCCTGCGAAAGTGAGTTAGGATTTTTATTTTTCTTTTTAGATTTAGGTTTTGCTCGAGAACTAGCAAAAGATAGGTGTGGGGGTGTGATGAATATCATATATTGTATTTTTCCTCTCATACTTTATCTATTTTTGTATATAAATAAATGCTACTCGGGTATTTTTAGTGCCTTTTTCAGGTAATTCGATTCGTACAAGGAGATGGCAAGAAATCAATGTTGGAGTAGGAAATCAGAGTCCGAAAAGTTTCTAAAGTGAGAAAACTACGAGACTACGATGTTACAAAGATTAAAAGTCAAATACAGTCAAGGAAATATAATTAACAAGACACGAGACGCACGTGGAAGAAATTTCAATTGATTTACTCGAAATAAAACCGCTATTTAGCGGTTTTGGCCGCCATTTAGCGGCCAACTGTGGGTCCGACATGTTGAATTTTCTTCCCTGGCTTCGATGTAATTTCTTGGTTTTCTAGTTCGGCTAGAATTAGGGTTTGATTTCCGAAGCCTATATATTGGCCGTATCCTTGTATTCTAGGTTTTATGCAGTAGTTAATGTAGATTAGGATTTAGTTTGTACTCATATTTCATTAATAAAATTAAGGTTTTGCTGAAGGGGTGGCGACCACAATACCGTGCTCCAGAGGTAAGCCATTGCTTTCTAATCTTTATTTGCTTTTTAGATAGATTTAATTGCTTTCTAGTATAGATTTATTTGCTTTCTAGATTAGATTTTATTGCTTTCTAAAATCATGAGTAGCTAATTAGTCCAGCTCTAGGATGTAGATGAAACTAAGATCCACCATTTAATTACTTTCTAATGTCTTTCTTCTTGAATAAAAATAAATAAAGACATGATTTTTCTCTAAAAGGATTAAAATACAAGAACTCGAAGATTAAGACTTTGATAGGTTATACTTGAATTAGGTTTCTTGATAGCCTATGCTTAGTTAGGGTTTGGGGTTGTTGATTTTATCTTTTTCATTGAATTATCTAAAGATTTAGTTTGTTTTTATGAGAAGTAGTATTTTTGATGAGTTATACTTGCACACCACTTGATAGCTCATACTTAGGGCACTTTAAATAAAGATTAAACTAAAAAGATCAAATTTTTATGAAAGAAGAAGATAGTAGAAGTAAATACATGGTTGGAAACTAGTGGATTCTAGATCCTAGGCTATTTAGATTAATCCAACTTCAACCTAGAATCCTTTGTTAATCCGCTAGACTAAGGAAAGAGTAAGAATCACAAAAACACCCTAGATCCCTGTGGGACGACCTGTACAGCGCTACACCGACACTGTGCGCTTGCAGTAATTTATCACATCACTAATCTTCCAGCAAATCTAGACTCATCGTTCTTCCATGGTCTGGTTATCAAGTCGCTTTCAAAGCGATAAGGCAATAAATCCATTCCAAACCAAAAACTTAAGAATCTCTTTTTGGAGACTCTCCTAAAGAGTTCATTTTCACTTGATTACCTTACAATCACATTTGGTTCACACCCTTGATGACCTAAGTTAAATGACTCGAATAAGGCTACTTAGGTTCATCTTGTCGCCTGTCCAAACTCAAGTGCTTTCATCTCTTGCCATCTCCAAATCTTGGCTAGGTGCATGCAAATGAGGGGACCTTCGACTATAAGTTTTGAAATCTCAGATAAAAGTGGAAGTCTAGTAAGAACTTAGTAGTAACCAAGCAATCATGGAAGAATAAAAAGATAGTCCACCACAATGAATTTAATTAGTTTTAAGCGGTCTTAGCACCTAGTGTTAGGCAAGTTAGCCTAAAGAAAAATGGCAACTAAAACGTCCAAAGTCAAAACAACCCAAAGAGAGCTTAATTAAATTGCATCTATACTCCAACAGCTTGGTGGACCGAACTCAGGATTGGGGGCCTATTATTGCTATATTTATTTTATGGGCTAGGTCCAAGATGGAAGGCCCATGAAAGCAATAAGCTCAACTTGAAGAAAGTCCAAGATGGAGGCCCCAACTTATATCTTATTTTAATGGAAACTTAGACACCAGTTTAAATACTCATTCTCTAACCAATTCTCCATAATCTAGGATCGAGTCAAACACTTGCCTAATAATCGGGATAAGCTAAGCGGATCTTATTAAGGAAATAAAAACCATCCCTTTAGAAAAAAAGTGCTGACTTCAAGATTTATCATAATCTCAACTTTCTACTATAAGTACCCCATTCATCAAGAGGAAGGGAAGGATTCTTTTCCAATCTAAGAGGATCATAAGCTAATAGCAAAGAAAGAGTTTAAGAGAGATTGTAATTTTACTTTCTTCTTGAATAAAGAAGTCACTGCAAGGCACTTTCACTCCGAAGATGTAGCTCTAATATTTATCTCGGACTGAACCTGCTCTATGTGACCCACTCTCCTTGATTTACTTGCTTATTAGATTATGCTATGCATAACTTGTCCTTAGCAATCTAGGTTTGACATATTCAGCTAGAAAACAAAGAATGCGATTAATTACAGCAACAAATTATGAATTTGTGTTGCATGTTTTAACTCAAAAACTTAGACAATTAAAATTGTTCCGCAAGTTGAATTGGCTTATGGCATGAGGACTAGTATTTAAACCAAATTGTCTTGCAATTGAGATTACCATGCATTTACGCAATTTGAAAATAATGTAATGCGATTATAATATTTTTTAAATTATTATATTGGTGATCATTACATTTTTTAAATAATATATTGATTTAATCCCGTTGGTGGACTTGACTGGGTCCGGAGATAATGTATGCTTAGTTTTCTGGTCTCAACAATTAGAGTTCACTTATTTTTGTTGTAAAGAAGTTGGCACTAAATTTGGTATTGAAAAATATGAAAGACATGGAAAATTAGAAATCTCGAAGCTTCTTAATAAAGTAATTTATTGTAGACTTCTCTTAAATATTGCACTCAATATACCAGCCAACAAAGTTTTGTTTTAATAGAATTCAACCTTTAATTAGTTGTTTGGATATTTCAACAACCGAAAAAGACGGATGGTTTAGTTGTTAGGATGTTTTCACAAAGTGACTAAAATGGAAAATTCATAGCGGTTCTATCACACTGCAGTTTTACGGGAACACTACTTGTCATCCATGGCAAACACATTCTAAATGTCTGCAAAACCAATCACCTCCTGAGATGATCTTTGGGTAAATGGCAAATGCCACTCCGAAGGGAGGGCCTGATGCCCTAGATACTCAAGCCTAATTCTGACCAGTTGCTAACAAATAGTAGAACTTACTCACTTGATCCATGGAGGCCACAATGAGATCAAGCGGAAACGCAAGGTGAACGATGATGAAGCATCATCTTCCAATCGATAAAATTTTAAGTATTACGAGCCACTTTGCTAGGCAAACTTCAACAAGAGTTTAACTTCAAACTCCCAAATTGCACAAGAAGTACGATGACTCAAGCGATCTCTATGATCATACCACCAACCATCAAGCTGCCATGCCCCTATAGGGGCCAACAGACAATATAATATGTCGAGCCATTTTCCATGACTTTGCGAAAGGAGCACAGACTTGATATCGCAATCTTTCGTTGGATCTATCAAATTATTCGACTTGCTTCAACAGACATCCACACAACAATTCTTGACAAGTAAAAACACAAAAAGAACTATCACCTCTCTCCTCAATACTGATTAGAACGAGTCCCTCATGAACTTCTCAAAATGAAGTCTAGACTCCAAATTGAGGACTACTCTCCTGACATTGTGTTGGCAGCACTTTTAAATGATGTTCACCATACGCACTTTAGGATTTCTATTGGAAAGCGCAAGCCTACTTCAATGGATAAACTCCTCAAATGAATTGATAAGTATACCACTTAGGAGGATTTCAAGGTGAATTTTAAAGATCACTACTCTTAGAGGAGAAAGGAGTCAACCGATCAGAAGGGTAAAGAACGAGAAAAATGGTGGAGCCCCCAAAACGATGCATATATCGTCAAGGGGGATGCCAAGGCGACAATCGCCAAGATCCTAATGACGAGTTCACATGTCTTAATACTTTCCAAACTTACATCTTTACAACATCCAGAAAGAAGGTTACGTATGGCAGGCTCCTCACCCTATTAAACACCAACCGGAAGTAGAAACTCTTAGCGATTCTATGAATATCACAAGAACAATGGTCACACAACTCGAAGAGTATATACAACTGAAAATTACATGGAGAATCTCATCCAACAATATTTGAAAAAATTTATCTAGAAGGATGCAGAAAAGCAACAAACCCCTAATGTCCCAACAAGGTTCAAGATTGGCATGAGGCCCTTGCAAACAAAGTCAAAGCTATCATCCTAATGATCTTAGGAGAACCCGTAGCCAGAGGCACTTCTTATTCGGCCCCTAAGAAGCATGCCAGGTTTGTCAATACCACTGGACATCATCTAAGGCGATTCAAGAGGCAAGAAATAAACTTCTCACTTGAGACCTTGAAGGACCGAAGTACCCCATGATGATGATGTCATCATCACCATCAACATCAGTGGTGCAAAAGTGAGGAGGATTCTAGTTGACATAGGAAGCTCTTATGTATCCTATTCCTTAGTGCATTCATACAGATGGGAATAGATGGGAAAGAACTGGACGAGATGGTTGGATCCCCAATGGGGTTAACAGCATCGAGACCTCTGTCAATTGATCGATCTCCCTTCATACTATTTTGGAAGACCCATCGAGGTGAGCTGTTTTGAAGGTCGAGTATGAGGTTATAGACATCAAATCGCCCTACAGTATGATTCTCGGGAGACCTTTTCTCAATGCCCTTGGTGCCATCATCTCAACCCTCTATCAGGTGATCAATAGCACGAACTTATTTTGTGCACTCACAAGTGCAAGAGATCGACAAGCAGTAATCATGAAGTCAACCCAAAATCGTTCTCTCGAGGACAGTATACCATGTGTTGTGTGAGACACTTATATTATATGTTACTAAAAAGAAACGTAAGAGTGAAGGAAAATTGGTTTGATTAGACATTAATTAATTTAAAATAAATCAGAGTGACGTATCAGCTCAGATGAGTGAACGCTCCTAAAATTGTACTGCTAGATGAGTATTGTTATAATTATCTCAATTACATAGGCCACGTGGTATTATACAGGCATAATATATATATATATATATATATATATATATATATATATATATATATATATATATATATATATATTGAATATAGAAGATAATAATATTGATATTAGCTTAAAATCTCCCAATTAATACTGATATGAATTTTAGGATTTAAACTAAGCATGATTTTTTATGATAGAAATAACTATTCAAAATTTAAGTATATAGTATGTCTAAAGGGTCAATGATATATTAAAAAAAAAAAAGCAACAAGTATATCATCAAGAAATAAACCATTAAAGTCCAAAAAAACATATTTTTATGCCAAAAGGATAAATAAGGAACTAAAATCATTATTATATAAATCAATTAAGTACAATAACAATAAACTCATACCAGATCAATAATCAACGATTTGTCCTCTCATCCGAGACCGATAAAGATTTAGCCACTCATGATTATCATAGTCATAAAATAAGAAGAATTTTTTTTTTTTATCATCAACTATGAAAATATAAACGAGTATTAACAATTTTCAAAATCTCTCAAAAACTCTCTGCAACAATATCTCTTTTTTTCATATCATCTATTTTCTATGCAATCTCAGATATAATGGTATTTATAGTCTCTCATAGAGTTTTGTTACCTAAGAATATAATTCTATCTGCTTAGAACTCTTTTTCTCTTGAAATTCCTTGTGCATCAGTGTCTTAACCATTGGGCTATCGACAACAGTTTCGACAACTATTTTGATAGACCTCTTTGGTTAGAATTTACAATGCAAAATTTTATAGGGCTATCTATAATCGTACCAGAGAATTGTCTACAGCTCTCTAGTAGTGCTGTTGTTGAAACTTTTGTTCACATGTGCATGCTTCTCTTTTGTTTTCTTGTGTCTAAAACCCTACAAAAGATTATAAAACACTAAATTAAGCTAACAAAAAACTCAATAGGTGAATTAGATTAATATGGAAAAAAAATCAGTAATTTTACATATTAAATCTTAAAATTGGATTACGAGTGCACAAAATAGATAGAAAATAATACACTTTTCAACTATAATCAATCAAATTCCCTTGAGATAGAGTTGAACAGATATTGAGCAATCAAAAAATCTTGCATAGTTGTTAATTGATTTTGGTCAAGAAAAAAAAACACCAAGATGATGATTATCATATGCTCACGCTACCGTGGGTCTTGACATGAGAATAGTCGGGAATATCGAGCTCACAATTCTGAGATGAGTCAAGCGGCCTCCGAACTGCTCTAATCGAAGAAACCTCTTCAATACTAGTGTGAGGACCCAATCAAGAGACTCAAATCGATTTGACTCTCTAGCAACCGTACCGTTCTCAACTTGTACACTAAAAAAAATCAAGTTATATTTTCCTAGTCCCTAGAAGACATGCAAGGTGTAAAACTTGAAGCAATACGTCATTGCCTAAATGTCGACCCGAGTTTCCACTAGTCAAATAGAAGAAGAAAACATCGGGCTGGAAAAAAAGAAGGTAACAAAATAAGAGATTGACAAGCTCCTCTTGGCTGGTTTCATCGAGAAGTCATTTACGTTTGGTTAGCAAACCTAGTACTTGTGAAGAAATCTAATGGTAAATGAAGGATGTGCATTGACTATACTAACCTCAATAAAGCATGTCCTAGGGATTGTTTTCCCGATTCCGAACTGATCAACTCATTAATTTGGCATCGGGACACTAATTACTTTGTTTTATGGATGCGTTCATCAGATGTAACCAAATCAGAATGGCGAGAGAAGACAAATCCAAAACCTCCTTCTTTGACAACCAAGGCACCTACTATTACCAAGTCATGCTCTTTGGTCTTAAAAATATTGGTGTAACTAATTAGAGGGTGGTTAACAAAATCTTTAAGCCCCTAATTGGCCGCAATATGGAGGTCTAGATAGACAATATGCTTATCAACTACACTAGATCAAACATGCACATTGCCAACATCCACTAGGCATTCAACGTGTTTCAATGGTACGAAATGAAATTGAATTGTTCTTGTATGCCCGAAAATTGTAGATTTCCTTCTATTACAAATTTATTTGAAATTACAGTAATAAAAGAAAATTACAAAGAAATACAAGATTACAAGAATGGGGATCGATTGATTTCGATTCCCCTTTATTTTTGTGGGTTCTGACAATGATGAAGTTTTACTTCTGTACTCCGTTGACGATCTGATCTGGATTGAAAATTTTCCCTCTGGATTTTTGGAATCTTTTCTCTGGAAAAATCCCTCCAAAATAATCCTCTCTTTTCTCTGCTCTCGACTTTATAGATTGAGGAGTGCTTCCAATCCGGCTCAAATTCTTCCCTAAAAATCTGGATCACGCCATCAGAGCACGGGACTGGCAGAATCATGCAATCAAAACATGGAACTGGCAACCGTATGGGAACAACCCGCGGGGGGGTTGGCACCCGCGGGAGCGCCTGTGGGTGTCCACCCGCGGGTGACACCAGCGGGAGGCCTCTCGCAGGTTGGCACCTGCAGGAATTATTCCTGCGGGTGGCAACCCGCGGGAATAATTCCCGCGAGTGGTCACCCGTGGGGTAATTCCCTTTTTTTCTTCTTCTTCTTTTTTTTCTTTTTTTTTTGTATCTACATATCCCCCTTCAAAGTTTTTAAAATTCTGCATTGAGTTATAACGAATTTCGAAACACTTTGGACTCTTTAATTTTGGCTCTTAGTCTTCATTGTGCAGAATGATTTTTATGGTATACTGTGATCCATATTATGAAATCACTATCTTCCAGCAATTTTGTTGTTGGAGGTATACTATTGAATCTCTCTGATGTATCAGAGATTGCTTCTAGTGAGTTTTCTTGATACTGGCTATTGTACTTGTGCGGCCCAGCCATACTTTTACTTATAGTTTTGCTTCAGAAAATTTGTTGTTTGAATGAAAAAATATTTTTGATATCTCGTTCAGAGGTTAAGTGCATGACAGATGACCTGTAATAAATTTGATAGACAGAGAAAATTGTTAACATGTCTTATGGAAGATGAGCAGAGCTATAATATTAACGTTCTTTTAAGAGGATAAGCAAAGGTATGATGTCAACGTGTTTTTTAGAGGATAAGCAGAGGTATGATATTAACGTGCTCATTGGATGACAGGCAAAGATATGATGTTAACGTGCTCGTTAGATGACAAGCAGAGGTATAATGTTAACGTGATGACTTGATGACAAGCAGAGATATGATGTTAACGTGCCCATTAGAATCCTAACTATTCAGTGACATTTAGTATGACGGATTAGGAAAAGATAGAGATATCATTAAATATGCCTCGAGGCCCAACCTATTCAGAGGATCTGGTCATGATAGAAAAGATCAGACTAAACAGAGATGACTGTTAACATATTCAGCTTGGAATTTGACTATCAGAGATAATTGTTAACTTGATAGGGAGATGGTTTTTGTCAGAGATAAATTTTTTACTTGATAATATCA
Source organism: Dracaena cambodiana (assembly GCA_036321105.1). Lineage (NCBI taxonomy): Eukaryota > Viridiplantae > Streptophyta > Magnoliopsida > Asparagales > Asparagaceae > Dracaena > Dracaena cambodiana. The sequence continues at coordinate 27,995,152 of JAYEPQ010000001.1, forward strand.
AAAACAAGTTTATCAGAAGTTGTGATGTTGGACTTGATGAAGTGTAAGTTTTTTTTCCTGTCAGAGGTGAAATCTTAACGTGACAGGAGATTTAATCGGATTTGATCTCATATAATTTTGAATTTTGATGTCAGATGTATGATTTTAACTTGACAAATATTTTGAGAGTTACTAGCTCTTCCGGAGAAAATTGATGCGAAAAGTTTTACTGTCAGAGGTGAAATCTTAACGTGACAGGAGATTTGATCTCATTAGGGTTTTTAGCAACCCCCAGTTATCAACGGATTTGATTAGCTTTTACCAACTATCATTTGAGTTTGGCTAACTATACTATACCCCTTAGCATGATGCCAAACCTTTTCTCTTCCCTTTACTTTAGCAGTTTTGGGCAGCTCATGTTTTTACCCCACCATGATGGGTTGGCGAGAAATTTATTTTCTTTCCATTACCTTGATAGCATTGGGCAACTCATGCTTTTACCCCCAGCATCATGGGTTGGCGAGAAATTTATTTTCTTCCCGTTGCCTTGATGGCATTGGGTAATTCATATTTTTACCCCCAGCATGATGGGATTGGCGAGAAATTTATTCTCTTCCCGTTACTTTGATGGCGTTGGGCAATTCATAATTTTATCCCCAGCATGATGGGGTTGGCGAGAAATTTGTTCTCTTCTCGTTATCTTGATGGCGTTGGGCAGTTCATACTTTTTACCCCAGTATGATGGCTTGGCGAGATATTTATTCTCTTCCCGTTGTCTTAATAGCGTTGGACAGTTCATACCTTTTATCCCAGCATGATGGGTTGGCAAGAAATATATTCTCTTCCCATTGCCTTGATGGCCTTGGACACATCGTGCTTTTTACTCCAGCATGATGGGTTGGCGAGGACTTCGCTTGGCTTACATTCTAAACGTTTCCTCTATCCTTAGTCATAAAGACGTAGGATTCATTTTGATTTTGTACCCCTAGTTGGGGTGTGGAGCTGCACACTAGCGGCGAGCTAATATTTGTTTATTTTACTATGTTGAAAAAGATGTCGGATAACTTCATTCCTTAAGAATAATATTTCTTCAGGAATTTTCCGTTGATCTGTATCATCATTCAGTCATCATGTTGATTGATCAATCGGTATGCTCTATTTGGATAGACCGTCTCTATTACAAATGGGCCCTTCTACTTTGGTTGAAATTTACTTTTAGTCTTGTGCGTTATGGCTAAGATCAAGTTGTCCATTTTGAAAGTTATTTATTATACTTTTTTATTGAAGGTGCTCTCGAGGTTTGTGCTTGATACAACTCGATTTGTTATTGCGCATTCAAGATGCAACCTTAGTCCTATATCTGCGAGTTTAGCCTCATATTTTAAGCTGGCAGAGCCTCGCGATTTGGCTAGTATAACTTTGCATTATACACTGGGTTAGACTTATTTGCAGGTTTAGTCTTACACGCTGAGTTAGTTTCGCATTTTAGTTGTAGGCATAACTTTGCACTCCGCACGGACCTAGCCTCACGTTTAGATGACTTTACGCTGGGTTAGCGTCGCATTGTATGCAGAGTTTAGTTTTGTCCACATTTTAATTGCGAGCATAACTTTTCACTCCGTACGAACATAGCCTCGCATTTAAATGACTTTACGCTGGTTTAGTATCGTATTGCATGCAGAGTTTAGTTTTGTTTGTAATGTTTACTGGATGTGGGTCTCACCTCCTGCGTGGGCCACATGTAACTGGTTATGAGCCCATTGTAAGTCGACGGGCCACCTTCTTCTTTATTGGATATTATGTAAAGCTGCTGGTTGACTTTCTGTTTCTTAAAGTCTATGCGGGGCTGGAAGTTAGTTTCATATTTTGGCCGTGAGCATAGCCTCGCATTTAGATGACTTTAGGTTGGCTTGATATTGTATTGTGTGCATAATTTTTTTTTGCATTGCACACAAGGTTTATTGGTATGGGGTCCACCTCCTGTGGGAACTACATTTGAATGGTTGTTGTAATTCAATTGACCGCCTTTTTATTCTTTGAAGTTTATATGAGGCTGAGCGTTAGCTTCGCATTTTAGCCATGAGCATAGCCTCATGTTTAAATAATTTTATGCTGGCGTGGCCTCGAATTGTACGCGGGGTTTAACCTCGCATTCTTACTTCGGTCTTAGCCTTGCATTATATGCAAGTTTATCTGGTTGTAGGTCCACCCCCTATGTCAACCTCATTTGGCTCTTTATAGAGTTCATCATATGGTAACAAATTACTTCCATCTTTGTGGCAGATTATGCGGGACTGGGTCTTAGCCTTTCATTGTGAAAATTCTGTGTAAGGTTGAGACTTGACCTTGCATTATAGCACTTCCACACTAGGCTAAAATTTACCTTTGTATTTATTTTATGCAAGGCTGGAACTTAGCCTCGCATTCTGATCCATCTTCAAACTCGGAATTAGCCTCGCGCACTGTATTAATTATGCATGCTGACTTGGTTTTGTGTACCGTATGTTTTATGTGAATTTGCAAGTTAGCATTGTGTTAGCATTTTCTTCCGATAATGGAAATCACGCGAGCCGCCAGATAGCCTCGTATTTTGGAGCTTTTGTACTTTTGTTGGCTTTACTTTGCATAGTCTTGCATTGTTCTCATGTATTAGCCTCACGTTCTTTACGCTGCCTTTGCCTCGTACTGTATGCAAACATAATTTTACGTTCTGGCTTCATATGTATCCATGTTTGGCTGGATGTGGGTCCCACCCCCTGCGTGGGTCACATTTAACTAGTTTCAATGGGTATTCAATTGATCACCTTCTTCTCATGCAAGTTTGTTGATTGGCTTGACGTCTGACTTAAGTCTTAGCTTTCCATTTTTTTTTCGAAGTTTATGAGGGGCTGGGAGTTAGCCTCGCATTATGGACTGTTTTGCACTTTGGATTAACTTCATGCTCTGGATTTGCCTCGCGTGTTGTGTTTGTCGTGTGTTGGCTTAGCCTCGCACATTGGGTTTATCCACTCATGCTGGCTTAGCCTCACACTAATTTTACTTCACATTCCTGTAGTAGAATTAGCCTCGTTTTTGTACTTGCAAAGCCTTATGATCTATGTTGGCATAGCCTTACATCTGGATGACTTTAGCGAGGTTAGACTCGACTTTGGATTATGAGTTAACCTTGGCCATATGTCAGGTTAGACTTGTGCGCTAGCTTAACCTCGCGCACTGAGCTAGACTAGTGCGTTGGTTTAGCCTCGCGTACTGAATAAGTCTCGCGCTTCACTTGCAGACATAGCCTCGCGTTTTACTGGCTTTAAGCTGGTTGGCCCCTCCCATGTTTTATGTGCGATTTAGTTTTGCGCTCTGGATATGGGTTCTACCCCCTGTGTTGATGCCATTTGGCTCGCACACGGCTGAAACTTAGCTTTGCTCTTCAGGCATGGGCATAAACTTGGATTCTTGATCAATTTACACTGGTTAGTTACAACTTAGTCTCGCATCTGATGAATTTACGGTAGCTTCGAACTTGAGTTTGCATTCCAGTTGATTTTAGCAAGTTTAGTCTTAGATTACTTTGCGTAAATTTAACCTCTCATTGTATGCAGGTTAGATTTGTATGCTTGTTTAGCTTCGCGCACTGAGTTAGACTCGTGCACTGATTTAACCTTGCACACTGAACGGCCTTACAACTGATTAAGGATTCAGCCATAGGTGTCCTAGAGCAGAAGATGAGGCCATATTTTGGAGTGTTTCATCTGGTATTTGGTGCCCTGAAAGTGGCTTTCTTTGCGTCAAAAGAGTAGACGCTGGGCATTAAGCCAGATGAGAAATTAGACGAGCACCAACAATTTCACCAACTGGGGAAGTCAAATTAGGTGCAAAGTCACTTATTTTTGTCACATCGCATTCTTACAGCTTCTTCTTGTATTCGGAAAGGTCCATGCAATAGCAATTGATGTTGCTGAAAGCAGAAAATGCTGCACCTTCTTTGTAGCTTCCAGAACCAAGTCATATGCACAATTTTTGCGACAGAGCCACACTCTAGGGCATTATTCTCATCTTAATGTAACGCTGAATGCAGCCTACGAGCTCATGCTCTAGCTCGCGGTAGATCGACTACCAGTGAATTTTATCACTTGTGCCTTCAGCTGTACTGCAAGTTGATCAATCACCCAACCATGCAGTGTGCCCTTTGAATCATAAGCTTCAAGGATTAGATCATCTCTTGAACTATCTGGGAAGAACACAGGTATTTTATCTAGCCTACATTCGGACGACATCTTCAATCAAGCTTTTCAACATGAACATGTTTTATGAACTACTTCATGTGAATTGTTGCGCAGAGAAGTCACACCAATTTTAAGAAGTCCAGAGACCTATTTGATATACTGTGTGCTAGCCTGCATACATGCCAAGATGTGTGTGAAAAAGAACTATTGGCAGGTGGGTGAGGCATAACTTGGAACTTTTGAAAGTGATTCCCAACCAGATGAGCTATGTCTGGAGGTTGGACAAGTGATGTTTAAAAGATTCCATCAATGCCTTCTACCTCAGCAAACCTAGTCTTCCAGATTCTTATTAGGCGGCAAAGCCAAAAAACACTTTTTGAGAGGTTGAATGGCCATCAAAGGCAGTCGAGCACTTCTTGCTCCAAGTCTGGAGATTGGACAAGTGATGTTTAAAAGATTCCATCAATGCCTTCTGCCCCAGCAAACCTAGTCTTCCATATTCTTATTAGGCGGCAAAGCCAAAAAAACACTTTTCGAGAGGTCGAATGGCCATCAAAGGCAGTCGAGCACTTCTTGCTCCAAAAGTACTTGTTGATGTCATCATAGTTTTGCCACAAAGTATGGGACTTGGTGCTATTGTTCGACCTCAGCCTGAATGACTTTACACAGATATCGCCGGAAGAGCAGGACGACTCATAATTGTGCTTGAGAACCTCTAGCGTCAAGTAGTAGGGGCTGCCAATGATCCTCGTGAATCTCTCACTAGGCTTGGAGAATATGGATAGGCTGAAATTAATGACCTTGAGGGCTGATTGTCTCCTTCTTATTGGCAAACAGGAAGTCTTTTGGCAATATGTTTGTGGCACGCACGTCGGCGGTAGCAAGCTCCATGTATTGCCCACTGGCAATGATGTAGTCGAAGATCTCGCCTCCCTCCGTCGTTGTCATTGTCTAGTGATGAGATCTCAACCATCGACCAGTTGTTGGGGTTATCCACCTTCACAGTCACTGGTGTCCTCCAGTGTCTACCAATTTGAAGGAAGGTGTCATTTCTCTTAACACCAGCAATGTAGGCGGTGGCAGGGGTCTCGAATTCGGCCTTGCAAGTGTCGCAAGAGATGCGACAACAAACTTGCTGCTGTTGCCACTGCTCTAGATGTTGCGGGTCCCACTCACCATCAAGTGTTAGGTAGCCGCCATTGTGGTAGCAACCATGAAGAAAGCGAGTGAAGCCCTCACCACTATTTTAGACTTTAGAGATATCCCTCCACCTTTCATAAACCTCCGAAGATCAAGCAACAAATGAGGGTGTTTCCTCCATGAAAGAGAAGGCTTACAAGATTACTGGTGAGGTCAACACAATTTTTTTTTATTTTTGTGAAAAGGAAATATGTCATGTCCAGCCGGCTCCACGGCCCATAGCAAAGAATTTTAGCCCGGTGATTAACCCTCCATAGATATGATTGTAAGTGTGGATGATCTCCTCACTAGCCCTTTTAATTGCAGCGCTCAGCGGACCGGGCTGATCTGTCCGATCCGAGAAGGGAACCTTGCCACTCAATCCGCAGATGGAGGAAGACAAGGCCCAGCCAACAGTCGGTTACGGATCTCCCAACCCGTGATGCTGGTCATATGAGATGGGGTTCTTGATGGCATTGCGGAGGGGGGAATCCCCGATTGTAGGAGGATCTTGTCGCCGAACTACAGAGGAGCCTTAGCATTCCCTTTTCAATAATTCGCAAGCACTGCAAGGTGAGCAAATCTTGGAGATAGAGTAGGTCGCACAATCAGTATTGCCTGATGGTTGGAGTTCAACCGAGGGGTTTTTTGTGAGCTGTTCATGTTGCTTGCATGTAATTTGTTGATTAGCTAGTTAGAATTCATTTTTTTATTTTTTTTATTATTTTTTATATTATATATATATATATATATAATTCTTTTATTTTTATTTTTATTTTATTCTCTTTTTTATTTTTTTTATTTTTTTATTTTATTTTATTATTATTATTATTATCGTTATTATTATTTTTGTTTATTTTTTTGTTTTTTCTATTTATTTATTTATTTGTTCAGCACCCGCGAATGCACCTACGCGTCGCACAGTTCTCTCTCTTTTTTTATTATTATTTTTATTATTTTTATTGTTATTATTATTATTATTTTGAGAGGTTTGACTTTTCTTTTTTTTATGTATAGGAGATAATACATTTTCAAATTTTTTTGTAGGTGATGATGCCTAGCTTTTTATTTTTTATTTTTATTTATTTATTTATTTTGATAGGCGATGAGGCTTTATAAATTTATTTTTATTTATTTTTATTTATTTTTATTTTATTATTATTTTATTTTTTTGTTCGGCATCCCGCGGGTTGCAACCCGCGGGTACAGCCCATGGGTAGCACTCTCACACATCATGTTTTTTTTATTTTTTTTATTTATTATTATTTTGACAGCTTTGTCAATTTTTTGTGGGTGCCTCTTTTTTTTTTTTCTTTGTGAGCGATAACGCCTCACTCTTTTTTTTGACAGACGATGACGTCTTTTTTTTTTATTATGGGCAATGACGCATCATAATATTTTTTTTTAACAGACGATACACCTTGTTAATTTTAGTGGGCGATGATGCCTTACTTTTTTTTTGGGACAGACAATGACGGCTTGTCAATTTTGGTAGGCGATGATGCCTCACATTTATTTATCGTTACCTGGTGATGACGCCTAGGCTCCGAATCAAAAAATTTAAAGATCGGATTGTGCCGCCCAAACTCTCACTATGGTCGCCAACTCTTGTATGCCCAAAAATTGTAGATTTCCATCTATTACAAATTTATTTAAAATTACAATAATAAAAGAAAATTACAAAGAAATCCAAGATTACAAGAATGAGAATCGATTGATTTTGATTCCCTTTTATTTTTGTGGATTCTGCCAGCGGTAGAGTTTTACTTCTGTACTCCGTTGACGATCCGATCTGGATTGAAAATTTTTCGTCTGGATTTTTGGACTACTTGCTCTGGAAAAATCCATCCAAAAGAATCCTCTTTTTTCTCTGGACTCTGCTCCTGACTTTATAGATTGAGGAGCGCTTCCAATCCGGCTCAAATTCTTCCCTAAAAATCTGGATCATACCATCAGAGCACGGGACTGGCAGAATCACGCAATCAAAATATGAAACTGGCAACCGTACAGGAGCAACCCGCGAGTTGGCACCTGCGGGAGACCTCCCCGCGAGTTGCCACCGCGGGAAGCAACCCGCGGGTTGGCACCTGCGGGAGGCCTCCCCGCGAGTTGCCACCGCGGGAATAATTCCCGCGGGTGGTCACCCGCGGGGTAATTCCCATTTTCTTCTTCTTCTTCTTCTTCTTTTTTTCTTTTTTTTTTTTTTTTTTTGTATCTACAGTTCTAAGTGTGCCTTTGGAATTAAATCGAGAAAGTTCCTTAGTTCTATTACCATGTTTCTGGAGATTGTGGCCAATATAGAGAAGAATGTTGCCACTGTGAATGCGAAGGAGCATAAGACCATACACTTATGGTCACTTATCGGAAAGATCGTAGCTCTAAGCAGATTCCTATCCATGTCAACAGAGAAGTCTTTTCTATTTTTCAAAATTCTAAGAGGCCATCTGAAGACGGTCGACACGTCTCCTAATAAGAAACTCCAAATATTGAATGGACCGAGGAGATGAGCAAAGTTTTCAAAGAACTAAAGATTCATCTTCAAACCCCTCCTCTTCTCACCCAACTTGTGCAAGGAGAAGACCGTTTCATCCATCTAGCTGTCACCAAAGAAACAATCAACTCGATTATGATCAAAGTCGTGCTAATATCCAATGGCCTATATATTATGTCAGTTGGATATTGAAAGATGCCAAGAAGAATTATTCTTGGATTGAGAAGTTTTCCTACTCTCTGGTCACCACTACAAGGAAGCTCTAGCTTTATTTTCATGCTATATTGTGAAAGTCATGTCCAACGTCCTAAGTCAGACTATTCTTGCCAAGATTGAAAGATGTGGATATATGTAAAATTGGAACGTAGAGCTTATAGAGCATTACATCAACTATTGTGACCCTCCATTGAAGTCCAAATACTTACTGACCTTGTAGTGGTCTACACCAGCAACTCAGATGTTAAACTAAAAACAGGACCCAAATAATATGCCTACACAGGCATGACTGATGCTTGGGTCATTCTTTCGCGGAAAATGAGCTAGAGGCCAACAAGAAACATATTAGAGCAAAATGATATGTGCTCGATAGAGATTCCCCTTTGTGGAAGAGCTTTAAGAAGACCAATGTTGATCCTTTCTTAGTATATTTGGCCCCAGAGCAAACCGGTTTGTTTATATAAGAGATTATAAAGGCAATGCGGGAATGATCTTGGAGGACGAAGCTTAGCACTAAAAACATTTTGATATGGCTTCTACTGGCCAACAATGAAGATGGATGATTAGGACTATATGAGAAAGTACAAAAACTACCAAAAGTTTGAATCACATTACTAGATCGGGGCCCGCTGAGCTAACCCCATTGCTTAATCCGATCCCGTTTGCTCAATGGGGACCTGATATACTCGGTGTCTTTCCACTGGTATCAGGCCAGAGGAAGTACCTAATTGTGGTTGTTGACTATTTTACTAAGGGGTCAAATAAGAGCCCCTTGCCACCATCTCGTCCGAACAAATTATTTTATTCTTTTGGAAGTTGATCATCTACAGTCTGCTATATTGATAATTACAGACAACAAGATGCAATTCGACTCCAGGAAATTTCGCAACTTCGACCAAGGATAGAAGATCGCATTTCATTTGGGCTTTTGGAGCCCATCCTCGGTGTGATGGGCTCATTGAGGTAGCCAAGAAGCAAATTGTCAGCCCATTGAGAAAGAAGTGAAAAGAAGCTAGGGGTCCTAATCCTATGGTCCTATCAAGCCACCTGCAAAGTTTCAAGCGAAAAAACTCCATTTACACAGGCTTTTGGAATTGATGCAATATCCCCAGAAGAAGTCGACCCCGAGTCACTTTGGATCCACCAATTTTCACTAGAGGCATATGAGAATGGGGGAGCTTCTAAAGGGGCACACTATATTTCCTAGAGAGCCCACTTTGCAGGATATTTTTAGTTTGCTAGGCTCACTATAGGAAAAATGGTGTCTCCCTTTAGAAACTCCCGAGAATGGTTTGAAAGCTATTGGATCTAGATGACTGTACTTAGCAAATTTTAAATTTGAAATCTACGATCTTTCAAGGAAAAGCACCAAAGCAACAAGCTATTTCGGACCTCTCGATGTCCAAGGAAGCATCAAAGACAAAGTTGAAAGGGTTCACTAAAGCAAAGATAAAAGTTTTTAGCAAAAAATATTTACCAAGTCATCACTCAAACTTAATCAAAACTTATTTTGTTCAAAGATTATTTAGAGGGTCAAGTACGATTGCTTGGATCAAAAGATAAAACAAAAGAGAGAACTATTTATCGGCAGGCAGAAGCAAAGTCTCACCTATTCAATGAGTAGATAATGAGTCTAAAGAAAGAAAAATCGTTTGATTTAGGATAGGAAATACCTATCTGAAATTGTTTTTTTTTTTTTAGTCCGGTTACGAGGTCTAAATAGTAGGTATGAATCATAGTTCAAATATTTCTTTTCTTGATCTATTCTATCTATTCCGTGTTCCAGATATTCAAATAAATATCCAACGGGATAGAATCATCTTGATAGAGATGACAGGACCATTCTCTGTATTATCAATAGGATCAATTATGACAAGTCACACACTCATATTCCGGAAATACCGAAACAAAGAAATTCTACAGTCGAACTACCAGAACGGTCTATAAATCCGAGTTTTAAATCATTTTTTTTTATTGAAAAACTAAGGCTTCATAGTTCTTATGAACCTAACTCATTGAAATTCCATCCGGTAAAACGGAAGAATTATAAATTTCCAAAATAATAGATAAGAATATCGCAAATAGAGCCATTGCGACTCCCATAAGTGGTGTAGTCCCCCAGCCCGTGTCAGAAACTCATGATGAGTCTGACTCTATCTCTCTTGGCACCCAGCTTGATTCCAGACTCCTTGACAAAGGTCCTCATGACATCCCTCTCAAGGTTCACTGTAAAAAAAAAAAAAAATACGACCTCATGACATCCTCTCGAGTGACTGAAAACAAGAGAAAGCAAACGATAACAAAGTACTCAGTATTCAAAAGTAGGACACAGAATGAAAATTTTTCAGGTTTGGATGGAAATCACCTCCGCTTGGAATCTCCTTGCTAGGCATAGGTAGAAATTACCACCCCAAGCTAGGTTCGTAGCCAGTCCGAGAATGATTTACCCCTTTCCATGCGCTGGAGGCGATTCGCACTAAATTCCAGCAGAAACGATTCGCACTAAATTCTAGCAGAAACGACAAATTAGGAAGCAAACGCCCAACATTAGAGTATGGTAGTAAACTCCGAAGTAGTCTTCGAGAGAAGAATAAATTGAATGATAGGGAGGGATGAAATTATGGAAGAGTCCGGAGGCATAGAGATCTCGACTCTGAGGGTCTTAACCTCAAAGGAGGTAGTGCGCGAGAAAGTCATCATTGTTAATTTGTGTGACTCGCCCATGATGGCATCATAGCGAGCCTTCTAACTCTTGGTGGAAAATCTATGGCTATACCTATCACAACTGACATCTCAAACATCCTCTTCCAAGATCTCCTGAACAACGTCAATGTTATCGGGGCTGGGAACTAGACTTGGCCATGGGGGAATACAAGGAAGATCAAGAATCTAAGCTGGAGAATTAACAAGATCCACAAAAGGAACTTATATACTCAAATTCAAAGGTTGACTTAAAGGGTGATGACTAGACTTGGGGAAGATCCAGGTCATGTATACAACAAAAAACACAGAGAAACACTAAAAGAATTTCAAGAATTACTAATGACTAGACTTGGGTAAGTGAATCTATTGAGATATGGAAACACATGAATTCAAGTTCACTTACAAATTTTACTTCTCAAGTAATCCTCAATATAAATACCCCCTCCCCCATCTGATGGGAGAGAGGAGATTCTTCTTCAATTCAAGTGAATCATAATTTTGTAATAGTGAGAGGCAAAGAACTCAAGAGAGATTGTAATCTTAGTTTCATTCTTAGTAAAGAACTCGTCATATGCTCTTTTCCCGAGACATAGTCCCGAGATCCATATCGGTTGTACCTCATTAACTTCTTATATGTCTGCTGACTTGATCAATTTTTTCAATTTACTTGATAATTCATCTCGTGTTAAATCTAATCCTTGAGTAACCTAGTAAAGAAGATTTTGGTATAAACAGCATCTGTTAGAATACATCATATAAAGCATTGCACATAATATAGGTTACGTAAGTTTCTATTTATTTAATAGAAATAAAATTAAAACTATATAATAAGTTTTCAAATTTGAAAAATAAATTTAAAAAACTCTAAAAAAGAAAATAAAAATATTCTATAACACAGAAACTATTCTAAGTTTTCTTAAAGTTTCGGAATAATTTTTACTTTTATCTTTATAAAATATATTAAGTACATAACCATAATTTTAGTCATCACCAAATAAGACAACTAAATTTTAAATTTACTAATCTCAATGCTAGTTATCACTAAAGTTGTAATTTGTATTTTGTATTGTTTAATTCATCTTATTTGTAATTTTGCATATCAATTCAAGGCAATAGAATCAATAAGAATTCCAGCAACTGGAGAGTGTTTCAGTGAGCAAATGCAAGCAATCGTAAATTAACAAGCTAACAATTCTACAAGCAACCAGACAAGTAAACAACAAGTAATCAACTAATAATCAAAGAAAATAATCAATAACAAGATGAGAATTATTCAAAAACAACAGCACATAAGGTAATATAATGTAACATAAAATAACAAAAAGTAACATAAAAAAATGCACCGTTATAGTACATTGGGTTATTTTTAATTGTTAGATGACACTGAGTTTTCATCAGGTAATAGGTTCCGAACGAGTTATTTTCATATTGCTTCCAATTTCAGTAATCTCACACTAAATACCAGCTTTTGAAAGAAATTAAATACATTTTGAGTATCCGAATCATATCAAGAGACACTGCATCAATGCACCCTGTGTAAAAAACCATTCCAGCATGCAACATATGTGGTTGCTCGTGACTAAATGCCCGAGGCAAGTGAAAGTGAGAAACTTTTATTGGTGTGGTTAGAGAATTAGTCAGAGCAAGCCTCAATATGGGCTGATATCTCAAGAGGATCAGAAATCAAGCAAACTGCTCAAATCTGATAAATATGTCCAACTTCTTCATTCATATCCATCATCTTGATTGACAATCCAACTTGTTTCTTGAATTTGAAAGTAGACAGTAACAGAGTTATTGACAAACTAGTAACGATATCATGAGAATTCAAGAAGAGTCTTAACATCAAGTGATAAAACAGTGGTGTATACCGAGTACATAAGAACGGGGAGCATAGGATATGAAAGCAAAAAAGATACTGGGAGGGATTAATGGTATGATCACAAGATTTTGAAAATTGTAGCTAGTCTTGTATAACCTTTTCTGAGCTAATCCTGCCTTAAATTAAAAACAGAGAGGTCTTGTTACGTGTCAAAATATCATGAACAACATCATTCTCCTTGAAGAGATTATCAGCTCAATCAGCATGTAATAAGAGAACAGAAAAGAGTACAAGGATTCATAGAAAAGTGCTTCAACAGAGACGGATCGATCTTCCTCCAGAAAAACAATAAGAAAGAAAAAATGCAGTTGCCCAGATGGAATATGACTTGTAGTTCCTCTACTTCCATGGTCAGTTACAATTGATAGTAAAAGCTCCAAAACAAAGCATCGTGCGCATTGAGTCAACATTATTTATCTATTATATCGATTTGTAAGGCCATGGTGGTTAAGAAACATAAGTCAAGTAACATATAATCAAGGTTTAAGATCTCCGAAAGTATCGGTTTGTGGCAGTGGGAACTGGCGGTATTGGATAATACAGAATGTCGATACGAGACACACGGGTATATGCAAGGTTTTAAATAGCAGTCGCAATATCATAATAGCGGCCAATATTGCGGTTTAGGCACCTAACCATTACAATATTACACATCTCAATGTGTTTTAACACTTTCAGAAAAAAGTTGTTGATATATCAAGTCCAACCCATTATTATCGATTCAAATACCGAACCGGCCGATATCCACTTCTATCGAAGCCCAAGCAACTAAGTAGAAATTATGATCTTTATTTCCCATTTAATCTAGTTCGTATTTTCTTCGTTATTTGAGCAAATTGGATATCTAATTACCTCTATTTGAATCTTGATTGAGTAATATTTTAATCTGTTTTAAATATTGATTTATATATTACTAGTGAAAGATTTATTAATTAATAGCGAACTACAGTAAAATCAAGAAAATTACATCAAAGTTATATTAAAATCATGGTTACAATGAAACCTATTGGTAAGTGGCTTAGTAATAATGGATTCATTGACTTAATGCAAGTTATTATGGCAAGTATATTCTAGACGTGTGTGTGTGTGTGTGATGTTTTATATAGCTCTATATAATGTATACTAATACTGTCTTATTTATATTTGCTTTAAGATAGGAAGACATGTATATTTATAGTCCACTTTTGACATCCAATATTTTACTAAAAATCCCCGATATCTCACAAAAAAATATCCACATTATAGCCGATATTTAAAACCTTGGGCATGTAGACATAGCAAACCTTGATAATCTAGGAGATGCACCAAGGATAAAAAAAAAATTATGTGCATTGAGTCAACGTTATCTATATATTACATTGATAGGTAAGAACATAGTGGTTATTAAACCCAAGTCAAGTAACATATAACATAATCAAGGTTTAGAATCTCGGAATTGGTTAACGGTGGAGATTGATGGATTGTGGTACCGAAAATCGACTATATCTGATATACTGTATCGGCAATATCAGATATATTGATAAAATATTGGTAATAGCGACACCGATACTGTAGGGTCTTATACCATGTCGTATACTTTATAATCCAATATGATATTCGTGATACATATTGGTATCGGCTAATATTTAAATCTTGCACAAAATATTACGAAATTACATGAATCAGTAGTCAACAAAGTAACTGTACACATTCATTAATAAAGCAGACAAACAACGTCATTAATTTGTACATATACGTTGCAAATTTTATAATATGTTGTAGGGGTATCGAGCAAGTATTCACCAAGTATCCAAAATACTGGGTACATATATGTGGATTGTGGTACCGAAAATCGACTATATCTAATATAGTGTATCAGCAATATCAGATATATTGATAAAATATTGGTAATAGCGACACCGATACTGTAGGGTCTTATAACATGTCGTATACTTTATAATCCAATAAGATATTCGCAACACATATTGGTATTGGCTGATATTTAAATCTTGCACAAAAAATTACGAAATTACATGAATCAGTACTCAGCAAAGTAACTGTACACATTCATTAATAAAGCAGACAAACTACGTCATTAATTTGTACATATACGTTGCAAATTTTATAATATGTTGTAGGGGTATCGAGCAAGTATTCACCAAGTATCCAAAATACTGGGTACATATCTGTGTCTCCCATCCATTTTATGTACATCTCTCTTAACATTGTTCATGCTTGCAATGCTATAAACAGAGAGCACCATAGCTTGTAACAGTGACCAATTCAAGATGGATTACCACACTCTTTCATGTGATACTACAGTCAGCAAATATCATGCTTATTGGTGTTAATCTGGTTCTATGTATGCAGGAATCTATTTTAGTGGACAAGGAAGTTCATATGGGAATCACAAATGACTTGAAAGCTACAAACAAAAAAAATAAAAAATGTTTCAGTTATACACACGATCATCTATTTTGAAGAAAAAGAATTAGTAATCTATCTTTCTATATACCAAGAAGCAAATTAATCTCCACTTATGAGAATAGCTGAGATAACCTGCTTGAGGAAATTATGCAGGCATTTGTGTTTCCTAATCTAGTTATTCTGAACATAACTCTTCCATATATATCAAGTAAAGCACTACCTTGAAATTAGTAGAAATTTTGATGGTTCAGGGTATGGATTCCGAATTTGTCATTGGAATGATGGGAGATTTACCATTCATCTCCGAATTCAATAATTAGAAAGAAAAATATGGGCATGGTGACCCTACAGCAACTTCTATAAATATAAATACATTAACAGAAAATTTACTTTCTAAGGATAGTCCTTGCTCACTATTAGCAGTTTTCGTCGAGGATACTCATAAATGGAATACATGAAGCCTGTACGATGATACACTCAGAATAATGAAACTTAATGAGATTTATATGTGTCACAGCTATATCTGAAGCAATAGGACTTCTGATGCATTTAACACAGAAAAGAACAAGAGAATTTATCGAAAACATAACAAGAGGTGTGAGTTGGTAAATTCAACAATCTGAGGAACAACATTGGGGGAGGGGGGGTTTCATCCAAAAATTCTCTTTTTCTTTGATAATTATTTTCCTAAAAACTCGTTATGCTAATACAGAATGTGAGTGTGATCTAGAGTTACCAGAACTTCGTCAAGAATCTTGCCCATGGCACTGGAGCTGGAGCCTCATCTTTCTTTACAAGTTGACTTATATATAACATTGATCTGCTCTTGACCCATTATCTACAACACCATCATCAACAGCCAGATGGATATGTTCAGCAAACCCCTCCTATTCTTCCACTAGCCACAATACCAGACAAACCATAAAAAGATGGGGCCTGAACTTGTATGCTCCTAATAATCATCCATTGGGAGATGTTCTGAATACTCCTCAGGAATTGTTGGCAAATCTGCAGTATTTATTAGGGGTTTACATATCGGTGACACATCCCTTGGAGTCAGAGGTTTCCCAGCGATAGATACGTTAGATGACTCTCCATTGATGATCTTTGCATCTCCTTCAAATCCATTATCACTTGAAGGCACAAATAAATATGATGGAAGAACAAACTTTGGTAGCTTAGGGGACACAGGATGACTGAAATCTTTGCTGACTGCAGACAACCCAACTTGGATGACATCTCCTTCCCTAATGACATTTATCTCCCTTGATCTTGATTCATTTTCATCAACAGAAGATAAGCTGCAAGATGCTACCCAAATATCTCCACTACCTCCACTATCCAACCCATGGGGTCTATCTTTTGAAGAAACTTCACTGCCATCTTGCCTTCGAGATGCAGCCACTCCTGCAGCAGAATCCAGTTCGCCTGATGTCAAATGATTGCCAGAAGTGAAACCCTGTTTACCTGTGTAGGACAAAGCTACATTGGTTACTTAAATGATAGATTGATTTTTTATTTTTCGCTATAAAACTACCTTACCTTCAGTTAATAAAGCATCTTCCACTGTGCTATTAAAGAGTGATCTTTCAGCTGCTGAAGGACTAGAATCATACACAGGATAAACAACTTGGTTGTCCTCAACCCTCTCCATGGTCCTGCCTAGGTCGGAATCCACAGAAACTGAGAGCATGGAACCGTCAGGATTACATGATTCATGACTCGTTTTGGAATGGTTCTCATATTCTTCTGATGATGACGAGCTGGAAGCATCATACTTCTCCTCTATGACCTCCAGTTTTCCAGCATCTAAATCGGGTGAAGTATATTCACCTTGTCTAATTTCCATTTCAACTGCACCAAAAGCATCAGCAGTCAGATGAGTTTCTTCAGGAACAGTTGAAGGGTTTAAGAACATATCTATACCTTCATCAACCCCAACCTGCTCATGAGAAGCATCAACAGAATCAGCTTCCTCAGAAGATTGACTCTCACCCTCTACAGGTCGCGCATAATGATTTGCAAGAGACAACAAATGACTCTCTGGCACTTCTGGTTCTACAGTCTCCTTGTGTTCCTCCTGGTCCATATCTGATGAAGTCGTGTCAGATTCGTTTGTGGAACTCATCTTTGAATCACCCTTTTCACTTGATTCTCTCTGGAAGGGAACAATGCCTGGACCTTCTGAATCCATCTTCTCAGCAACAAAATAAGGTTTCAAAATAGAATCCTGTGTCTCCATCTTGATTTCCCCAGAAGATGATGCATCCAGGGCAAGACTTTCAGGCCTTCGGAAAAATATATCCCTTGGTGGAGGAGGCACAAACTCTTGTTGGTGTATAGTTACACTGCTCAGGCTAGTATTTTCTTCGCCTTGATCAAAAGGAATATCAAAAGGGTTCCGTCTAGGTTGCAAAACTGAAGGAGCAGAACCAGGAATAGGACCCATAGGATCCTCTTCGAAGGGAACATCAAAGGGGTTCCGCCTTGGTGCAGAAATGGATGGTATCTGAAAATTGAAATGTGAAATATCTTCGCGGGGGATAGGATCGTCACCATCCAAATCTATGAGGTTTTTTTCAGCATGGAAACTAAGAAATTTCCTTGCTCTTCGCTTTGCAATCAAGTTTTCCAACCTCTGGTTTCTTTCCAGTTCAGAAGTCCCGAGATCAATAAGATTTTTCTGATCATCAGCCGTCCATTTTATCACAACTTCATTAGCATCATCTTTCCCCTCCTGTGCTTCATCTTCTTCATCTTCCTGGTTTTCAATTTCTTCCTCAATACTACCATCATCTGATTCTTGATCACGCGAGGTTGCACAAGAGTCAACATCAGAAGAATCAACGGATCTAAGTTCAGTCAGTGGAGCATCAACATCTAATAGTGGGTGAAGCTCATCAAGCATAGGAATGATGTCGGACACAGAAGCATCAGGTGAAGAACTCTCTGCATCATCAGATTCAAGTCCCGAAGAAGCATCATGATCATCACAGGGCTGCCAAGTGGATTCGTGAGACGAAACATAACAACGATGCCGTGCATGCTTGGCCTTGATGCCTTCAGCTTCCCCCAAGGGTGCTGTTCTGCCTGCCACATGGGTGTCTGCTAAATTCTCATCTCCACTGAAAACATAATTATCCCCAGTTCCAACTTTTTGCAATCCCACGACATTTTGTTCCTCTTCTGTTTCAGGAAGATTTGCATCTGCATAAAGTAGAAGAGTTCCAAGAAGGAGTGCAGTGCAAACCACAACTGGCGAGAAAGAAAGAACAAAACCAAATAAAGACGGAAGATATCTGTATAGTATAAGCAAGAAAAACACCATGCCCCAGACAAAAGGATGTTTACAACCCGATCTGTAGATAATTCTCATAGAAAACACCGTGACTTTTCTGATATGTACTATGATTTCCTTAGCCTTACATGCCATCTCTTCTTTTGCTTTTTCCCTCATTCCTTTTGCTGAAGTAACTTCTGCAAAACAGAGAATAAACATCGTCAACTATGTTCTAATATAACAAAGAATATACAATGTTATGGAAAAACATTCTGCATAAAAATCAAGGGATGCTAAAATATTTGCCAAAAAGGAAAAGGTACATGTTAAAAGGGACAACTTCTACTTCAACAATGAACACTAACAATTGAACTCACTGTTATTCCTTTTTCTTCTAAATAATGAAGTTGGCACTTGAATATGAAATTGTTATTTATATAAGTGACTACAGTCAATCAAACAGTAACTATCAATTAATATCTTTAAATCAATATGCAGTGTTATCTACGATAAAGTTAGAAGAGTATCATAAAGTTTTAACCAAGAGGCATTACCTCCTAAGTTTAATATCCGTTTGACGATTGACCACATAACTTCAAAGTACAGTAAAAATGGTTTAGTACGTACTAAAAACGCAAATTGAGTGGTGGCATAAAATTATGATCAGATGAAGAATTTTAATCATGGCGAACATCACTTTCCTCAAGAAAATCATCACATGCGGTTATTTCATTATTAGCAACTATTTTACAGGCTATGTACTAGAAATCTACCATGAAATATAAACCTATGGAAGAAGCCTACTATATACTTGCTTTGTTATAGAATACAAGCAGGGCTGCACGCGCGCCCTGGTGCACGCACGCACTGCAAGTTATTTGCAAAAGTAGTGATAGTCTTATGTCGGTTTTCTGTAGCTTCACAAATTTTATAGACAGTAACCACAAATGAGCTGCCTCCTTATATGGATGTCCAAAAGGTGCAAGTATCAAGGCAAGAAAGCTTCCAAACATGCACATTTACAGATGAGAATGTGCATGTGTGCCTGCACGATTATAAACATAAGTTTATAATCGTGCAGTTGTGATAGTCTTATGTCGGTTTTCTGTAGCTTCACAAATTTTATAGACAGTAACCACAAATGAGCTGCCTCCTTATATGGATGCCGAAAAGGTGTGAGTATCAAGGCAAGAAAGCTTCCAAACATGCACATTTACAGATGAGAATGTGCATGTGTACCTGCACGATTATAAACAGATGTACAATATGTGTTTCCTCCTTAATAAGGGTCATGGCCTCAACACAAACCAGGGAGCTAGGACTTCCCACAATATACTCCAAATCTTTTATCGCCTGAGAACCCACGAGTAATCATGTAGATTAAAGGTTCAAACATAAGCTGATGAAGGACAAATGTCAGAATCAAGGTTAGAAATCTTGGTATCTATCCTAGTTTCCATTTGCCTTTACTTGGTACCGGGGTTTCAACAGTTTCAAATCAAACTTATTAGATTGTTGGTAATTAGTAGCTTAAACAATTAATAATTACTTTTAAATTACTTGGTACTATTTGGTATGCTTTAAAATATTGGGCACACCATCCAAATAGATGATCCACACCATCCATTTTCATTTACACATTTTTAGATGCTTTAAGGCCAGAAAACATAGTTTTGGTGTTCATTTATCCAGCAATCTGGCGGTTATAAAATAAACCATAAACCAATCCTTTCACTTCAGGAACATCTAAGGTGTAGAAGGAGATGGCTGGGATGGCTTATCTATTCGGAAGGTCCACAGGATATTCTTGGGAGATTGTTTTGGGTAATTGCTGTTCACATTCTGGTGGACAATTTTGTACCAAATGTAGCAA
The DNA here is from genome assembly GCA_036321105.1 of Dracaena cambodiana. Taxonomy (NCBI): domain Eukaryota; kingdom Viridiplantae; phylum Streptophyta; class Magnoliopsida; order Asparagales; family Asparagaceae; genus Dracaena; species Dracaena cambodiana. Next base: position 28,015,378 of record JAYEPQ010000001.1, read on the forward strand.
GGCTTGGTTATCCAATGACAATACTCAGCAGAACTATCAGTAATAAGACAAACAATTTTAGCATAACAAAAGACAGTTTCAGTGTAAAGGTGGATAAACTCAGTTATTATAAGACTATTTTCAGCAGACATATTAGCATTGAAGACAGTTTTTGGTGAAAGGTACCCAATTATAGAATAAAGTTAGACAAACTCAATTGTTCAGTGACCATTTTCAGCAGCTTTATTAGCATAGAGGTAGAGATTTTCAGTATAAATGTAGAAAAAGTCAGTTGACAGATAAATAGCTTAAGCACAATTATTTGTGCAAAGAAAGAAGGATAAGATACAGGAAAATACTTTTGGTATAAAGGCAGCTGCTTTTCTGTTATTGGATCGACGAAAGAGAGAAGGAAAAGGAGAAGGATGGTTTTGATCATGTTTGGTATAAAAATTCATTTTTTCATTCAAGAAACTTGTTACAATTATTCTTGGAAATCTCAAAAAATTGGAAAAGAAAAGAGTACAAGAGTTCCCCTTTGTTTATTACTGGGTTCTTCACGTGGCTATGAGATGTTGCCCTCGTATCTCGTTGACAATCCGAGCACTTGGCCGTATAAAACGATGGCCGGCCTTTTCGGATGGAGAAAACTTGAGCAATTAAATAATCTAAGAGATTTTCACTTATGATTAGCCAAGAGTCAAGAGATTCCCAAATCCTCTCTTCTCATGCCTATTTATAGGCTAAGAGAATTTGATCACTTTCCTTCTTGGATACGGTTAGCAGCTGTTTTCCTTTAGGATGAGTTTAGAAACTCCTAATAGAAGGATGAGATTGAATTTTAAATCAGATGGTAAGATTCTCTCTAAACTAAAACGTGTTTCAGTGAGATTGGACCTCTGCCATGCGAGGCTATGGATAAGCTCGTGTTTATATGTGTGCGAGGCTATGAATTAGCCTCAAATGAGTTGTGACGTGAAGGTAATACCTTAGTGTTTCTTGTTCCATTGGAGATTTTTGAGAGTTAGATTTTTCTATCTTACAGATAGCTTAATGAAATTTGATTGCTCATAATTGGCTCACACCAAACCAAGCTATTTTTGGCAGGAAAATCACAATTTTCATTAAAAATTTAAAAAAAAGAATATTTAAATCACTGAGAAAAGTGCTTGTAAGAGGCGATTCACAATAAATAAGGTCAGGTTTAACAAAAGTTGGACCTTAGCACCCACTTTTCACCTACAAGCCACACAATAATTGCAGTTGACATTAGTTATTTGACTATTAAAAAGCAATAGGATAAGAGAGAACCAATGAGAAAGTGAAATGGTAATATATTAGATATCACATAAGGTAGCCAATTTAAATAAAAAGGTGAACATATTAACCATCCACCTTTTGCCCATGCTCCAATCGAAAGTAATGTGGAATATGTTAAATTGCAAATATACCACTTCTAAAAAAGTTTAAATTAGGCATGGGTCTAACATTTTGACTAGTCCAAAAAGTTTTTAGCATGTGTATTTGCCAGGGCGATAACCATATGGGAAAAGTATCTCAGAGGGGTAAACATATTTTTCCCAAAATAAAAGTGATATTAAACAAAACAACTTTAAGTTTGATAAAATGCAATCGCTTCTACTCCATCCTATTTAACTTCTTAAAAAAAATCCAAACACATAATCAACATTTTCATTGCTTAGATTAACTTATATTAATTCACTCCATCACCCGTCGTACTACAACCCCGATCACCAAAATTGGCAACCACAAAAGGGGAAAAGAAAGATGAGAACAAATGACTAACTAATTCAATGAAGTGTTTGATGTATTTAGATTTAGTATTTAGACTTTTCATATCCGCACGTACATGAACAAGACAAGCATACTTAATGCAAAGACCTCAAGTATGCTCTGAAGAGAACCATTACGTCGAATAGCTATCCTATTAGGCATACCCCCTATGTACTGCATACCACTCATATTAGCGTACCTTGAACCAAAACGTACCATGAATCTGGTAACACTAGTTAGGACATGGAACTCCTTTTCAATAATTAACTTTTCATAAGTGTCAATGGAATAAACATTAAGAAACGAATAACATTCTAGGAAAGAGTACAACGCACTTTTAATTAAATACAAGTGAAACTATATTTTTCACAAACAAAATGTGGTTGTGCAAACAAAATATTTTGCAAACTGGTAAGGAACTAATAGTCTGATAGTATATGCACTCTACCACATATCACATCTCATCTAAAACATGAGAATGTTATGCTTTAAAAAAATCGAGTAAGTACAAAACTAAGCTTATAAGTACAACAAAATACTTGGTGAAAATAGCTACCAAGTAAATTTTTGGTAAACCAATAGAGTAAAGCCCAGTTTGGTATGGGGAAAGTGAAAGAAAGAAAACAAAAGAAAATAAGAAAGAAAGTTGCTTTTCATTGTTTGGTTTGAAAAAAAATTCAAAGGAAAAAGGTTAAAAATTGTCCTCTCCCCTAACCTAGAGAATATAAAAGTATATGTCATTTAGTTCTGTTATCACATGATAGGAGAGAAGAGGAAGTTTGGAGCAAGTTTTTTTCTTTATTTTTTACTCATTTTCCTCGAAGTTTTTTTTTTAGTTTCTCTCAATACTAAACAACATCGAAAATCTTATTTATTTTTCCTTTACTTTTCTTCTCTTTTTTCTTTTCCATTTCTTCTCTATTTCTTCATTTTCCCTCAAACCAAACAGAGCCTAAGTGAAAACCTTGGAGAAGCTTCCAGCAAATTAATTTCCAGAACGTTGTACTTTTCTGTGTAGTTGCTAGTTTTGTTATACTTTTCTGTATACTTGTACTTTCCAGAACGTAGTACTTTTTGGTATAGTTGCTAGTAGCCTTATAAACTCGTTTGATGTAAGACTTTAAGTGGGTATGTTGTGGTCGATCACTTTATCAGGCTGATCCCCGTAGCTAAATCTGAACATGCTGTACTGATGTGTCTTTGAGATGCATATAGTTAGGTTGGGGTTTCAAGCTGAATCACAGTACTTGCTCTCAAAAATAAAAAAAAATAATCGAAAAATCAAGAATGTAGATAGATGCATATCATACAGATATCCATAGCCAAGTCCAAATAAGACTGTATAAATAAATGTACGTGTACATGGTAGGCATACAATAAAATCATTATTATGATGCAAAATTGGTTTTTTTTTTTTTTTTTTTTTTTTTTTTTTTTTTTTTTTTTTAATTTTTAACGTAAGGTATTTATTTAAGACCTCCGAGACTCAAAATCTGAACAGCATAATTTTCGGATTGGCATCCACTCCTTTTATCATTTATTTTTTAAATTTCAGATTTTGGTGTATATAATAGGACTTTCAAACTTTCAAGCATTCTAAGAGCTAATCAATCACCCGTGATTGTTAAATAACTAGAGTTTATGATCATGGCGAATCTGTATGAATAATGTAAAGTATTTAGGGTCAGGCAAAAAGATGATCAGAAACAAAAATAAGGTAAATTAGGCAAAAAAAAAAAAAAAATTAGGGATCGAGGATTACGACAAAATAATCATCAATTGGGGATGGGATTTTAGGAGCATACCTGAGAGATGAATCGATCGAGATCGGCGTGGTCGTCGACGATTATGATGGAACTATTTTTATTGTTTTTTATGTTGATTTTGTTTTACATTTTTTTTTTTTTTTAATTAAGGTGGTGGGCTTTCAAAATAAAGCGCAGCAAAAAATGAGAAATTGGGTTTGGGGGGCGTTCATGTTTTTGCTGTTGGGGTTCTGTGGAGTGGAGCGCATCTCTCTCTTCTCATGAGACGGAATTGGTCAAACCAAACCAAACCCAACCAAAGCAAACAATAGAATATGGGTTCCTGTTGGGAAATTCTACATGCGCACCACACTTGACTTAGTGAGCAATTTTCCCCTATGTTGTTTATCACTTTACCGTAGGATGGGGTGATCACTAAGTAAAATGTGGCACGCATTTAGAATTTCCCGTTCCTGTTTCTGTTTTGAAAACCAGCTGCAAGGCAGCCTGCAATCAGAATTCAGAATCCGCGTCCCATTTTATTATTGACGCAATTTATTAGTAAAAACAATTTAATTTAATTCAATTAAATTCAATTATTAAAATAGAATCTTCTGGTTTTAAAAGGCTAACACTTACCGCGTATATGACTAGCAAGCTTGTTTTAGGATATATTTGATTCTCAGAAGTGGGTGAAGTAATAAAGAAAAAAAAAAAAAAGTAACTTCTAAAATGGAAGTTTAGTAAGAGAGTTATTTAATAGATTTTAATTGTTTGTATGCTCATTCTTAGAAGTAAAAAGTGTAATAGAAAAAGTATTATTTTATTGTCAAATAAAATAAATAATAATATTAATCTATTTGTTATTTGAGTAGAATTTAAAAGTAATGGTGAGAAACTAATAAAAAAATAATATTTTATCTTATTTCTTGAACTTTAAGAGTATTTCCAATAAAAAAATGAGGGAAAGAGAAAAGGAAAAATATGGGTGCCACATAAGATCCATATCATACTTGTGAAAGTAATTTTTAATTCTCTTCTTGGCTAAACAAATAAATGAAGTAGTAGAAATAGTCTTACTTCCACTACTTCCATTTTATTTCCATGCAAACAAACACACCCTAGTTACTTCGACAACGCCTAGTAAATTTTCATTTGAAAAGATATTTTAGGGAGGAGAAAAATAGTTTAATTAGTTAATATTTAATTAACTGGATTCTCATCATCTCGAACAATTAATCCTTCAGAGCCCATTCTAAATCCAAACCAATATACTAGATAATTGGTTGAGATCACAGAGTAGATTTTATTATTTAAAGTTGATCTAAAATCTTATCTAATTATCTTATCCAATTATGTAAGATTCCTCAACTAAATAGGACTTTAACTTTATTTAGATAAATAAATCAAATTAACTTCTCATAATTCTTAATTAAAAGAAAAACCACCCAATAGTTACATCCCTTTCTTCCCAATCCTAAGATAAAAACAGAAGCGAAAAATAATGAGTAAAGAGGGAAGAGAGAAGAAGAAGAGGAAGATTCAGACATTGGTGCTTATTGGACAACACTCATATCTTTTTTGGACTTTTTCTTCTTTTTCATGTTTTTTATTTCTTTTTTCAGTTTTTTATGTTTTTGTCTTTTTCATTTTTACCTTGTTATTTTTGTTATTTTTTTTTTCCTTTTTGTCTTTCTTATAAAGAAAAAAGACTATTACATACTTACAGAATTTAAGGACTGCCCCTCGAAAAGATATCTATGTGGCTCAATTAGCCAAATGGGACTTGAAATTCTTAATATGACTGTTTGAATTTCTCGATAAGACTATTTGATGGTAACATTATTCTGTTATGTGAGACAACAAAGAAGTGATATTTGCCCTCCTCATTGGTGATGTCAATATGATCGTAGAGGAGTCTAGAATGGTCATACTCTTTGAATGAGTCTTCTTCTTCAATAATTTCAAAGATATGGCCTTTTTCAAGGCAGTGAAATCACGTGTAAAAGAGTTATATCATCATTTTTGGCTTGTCCTTCTCTGTCTTCTTGTAGTGAATTGAATCATTCAACTTTGAGCAATAGAGGGAAGAGCTTTAATTTATTACCATGTTTAAGAGGGAGCTCTTTGAAATGTTCTTTCGAAGATTTCCTAAAACTCTTCGATAATTCGCTGGTGTTATTATCTTCACATTGCCAGGGAAGATACTTGGGATGAAAGGCTTAGTTGTTGTTGTTGTTGTTGTATTGCCAGGGAAGTAGAGGAATAAACTTTTGTTCAAAGATATTGTGTAATACTCCAAATTTCGAGCTACCTGTATTACTCTCTTGAGACCAGTGGTGCCGAATAAGTCCATCGAAGTCGATTTTGGACACCGAAATAACTTTCAGTTAACATAACTTTAAATCCACAAACCCAAATGACATTCGGTCTTCGCGATTATTAGTTTTGTAATATTTAGAATTTTTAGAGATTTTTCTTACTATACCGAAAAATACTCCCAAAATTGTTAATTTAATAAAATAAAAATTATCCTTCTAATTATTTCGGAATTTCAGTTCATTTATTCCGGATATCGAAATAACAAACGGATAATTTTGTAGTGTTCCCCTCATCGAGCACTACATCCTGCATAAATTTGGTAGCATTTGGAAAATGTTTATCGGAACCGTAAATAATAAAATATTAAATAAATTAGAAATTATTTTAACACTTTCGTAACAAAATTCTAATTGCACACCCTCAAAATAATTTTCGAGGGTTGGTGTGGCAAGCCGGGAGGATTTTTAAGTTGTTAAATTACAAATTTACCCTCAAATTATTTCTTCCCTCACCCTTCAGCCTTTTCTCCCTCACTTCTCCTTTGTTTTCTTCTCGGCCAAACCAGCAGCAGAGGAGCAAAGGAAAGAAAAGAGAGAGTAGAAAAAAAAATAATAAAATAAAAGAGAAAGAAAAGGAAAAATCAAACCGAATCGAGAATTCGAACCGAATATTCGAGATCAAGCCGAGACAAGTAACACTGCTATTTTCGTTCATTTTGTTATTTTATTTATATTTATTTCCTTTCGTTTCATTATTTACATTTGTATGTAAATTATTTTTTTGAAAATGCTCAATTCATATTTTAGATTATTAATTGACATTGAGAAGTAAGCAAATTATTAGGTCAATTTTTGATATATATATAAATATTATTACAGTTGTTTATTTTCGGTTTTTAAAAAAAAAAATACATACAGTTGAACTTAGCCATGCAAAATTAACTTAGCCATGCAAAATTAGAAAGAAAGGAGAAAGAGAAAAAAATAAATAGAAGGAGAGCTGGGCCGAGAGAAGAGTGAAAAAGAAAAAAAAACCTAAGAAAGAAAGAGAAGAAAAAAAAAAGAACTGGGCCTAGCCCAGCCCAGAAAAAGAAAAGAAAAGAAAAAGAAAAGAAAAGAAAATATGAACGGGGCCTGGCCCGACCAAAGAAATTAACAGAAAAAAAAAGAAAAAGAAAAAGAGAGAGATCATGGGCTTGGGCTGCAGAAAAAAATAAATAAATAAATAAATAAAACTGGGCTTGATGGATTTGGGCTATGAAAGAAGAAAGAAAATAATAATAATAATAATAACAGTAGGCCCGGCCAAGTCTTGTAAAATAAAAATAAAATAGAAGGAATAAATGGACTTGGGCTAGAAAAGAAAAAGACATAAAAATAATGATAACAGTAGGCTTGGTCTTGGTTTGGATTAATTGGACTTAATTGATAAATTAATAATAATAATAAATTAGATTTTAGTTAAAAGAGAAATGTATATTAAAATATATGATTGAGCCTAGAAATATAATAAATGTATACATTTGGTTATTGGTTGGCATTAAGAATGAAATCAGATTATTAAATAATTTTAATGAGATGCATTGTATAATTATGCACCAATATATCATGTGTTAATTTATCATGGTACAAGTCCTGTGCTTTAATATTACATGTCACGTGCTTTGATATTACAAGTCATGTGTTTTAATATTACAGATCATGTGTTATGATACTACATGTCATGTACAGTCCTGAAAATGCAAGCATGTTATCATGAATTGAAAAACAATGAAAGAAGGATTATAAAATTTTCATGTGCATAATTCATTATGAACACGGGGATTGGAGAAATTATATGATGGATAAGAGCCTTGTCGTATAAGAATTGATTGTATTGTTAGGGCCGGAATTCTATTACTGCAGCGGCCTGGGTGATTACTGGATCACCAATTGATATCTACCCAGAGTGGTAAGTCCGTCACTGTAATACAGTACGGAACGTGATTGAGTGCCTAGCGGCATGTCATAGTTCAGCGCCATGAATATTGGGGCCGGGTCCCGGATATGCACGGGCACTTATACGACAATGGAGAATAGTACTATCTTATCCATTAATACAGTTTCAAAATTAAATTGGACGATGACTGAGACCAATAAAATATATGACTAAATAGATAGAATAGTTATTGTCATGTTCATTTATTTATGCATTTATTTATGCTTGCCTTCATGTTAATTTATATGTTGCCTTCATGTTAATTTATATGCACACAATGACATAAACAACACTGACATAAACATGCTCATGCACATTGATATTCATGTACTATGATAGTACACAATTGCTCTTTTTAAATGTATTACTTGCTGGGTTTAATCCCCTGGGTTTTAAACCCAGATTTGGAATGTGAAGATGGGGATCCAGCCCAAGTTGAGAACCCGTACTTCGTTGGACAGATCAAGTGACAATAGGTAAGCGAAGTACCCCTGGAAAACTTTTGTAGATTTTGTTTATATTTTCTTTTGTCTGGGCACTGCTTTTCTCTTTGACTCTTTTGTGTTCATATTTAAAACAGTGTGCCATTTTATGTAATAAACTTTTTGTATAAATCAAATCTTTTCAGTTTTAGATATGTTATTTACTTATCTGATTGTGGCAGTAGTTACGGTTATTCCAAGATTCTGTGACAGTTGGGTTGTCTAGTGTAAGTAATAAGTAGCGTCCTCCGTTTTGGGAAGCAGCTGAAAAACGGGGGCGTTACAGGGTGGTATCAGAGCCTAGATTTAGGTGGAAGACCATAGAACTACTGCCACATAAGAACATGTCTGTGACTTATTCGTAATAATTGTTTATTATTCTTTGATATCTATCAGATCTAGTATCGTGCCTATCATATTATTTTCTATTCGTTTGAGGTATCTATCTTGAATTCTTTTTATTGATTCTTATCTGGTCCGTTGCAGAATAATGTTGACCCGAACTTCTTCGAGTATGAGTGTAAGTCCGATAGATGATACGTCTGATCTTAGGAGCCATGAAAAATTGGCATGCGATCAAAATCGGTGTCTAAGATTTGGAATTTTCTGGGATGACTGAGTATTATTGAAATTTGTATAGAACTTTACAAGACCTTATCACTATAAATAAACAGATTAGAAAATGAGTTAGAATATGTCTGAACAAATGAATGTAATAAATCATTTGAGAAATTAAAACGGAGTCTAACAACAGTATCAGTTCTAGTAATTCTTGATACTTCTGGAGAGGGCATATTCATGCTCTATTTTTATATCATTCGATAAGCAAAGTAATTCTTTAGGCCGTGCATTTAAGATTTAAATTTTCATTTATACCAAGAATTTCAGACGAAGTTTAAATGCATTTTTAAGTACAAATTTCTTTGGAGAAATATAGTTACGTTTGGACATAACTACTATGCCAATCTTAATCATGTGAGATCTAATGTTTTATTGAGTTCCAGTGTTATTAATAGGAAAAAAGGATGAGAGTAAAAAGTTGTGTGTGGACTATAGAGGTTTAAATATAGTAACAATAAAAAAATATATATATATCCACTACTTATGATAACTAATCTATTTGATCAATTGAGAGAAGGAAGAGAATTCTCGAGAATAGATCTTTATTTGAGATTCTATCAAATAAATGTCCGAGCAGAAAATATTTCAAAAACTGCATTAGAACCACACATAGTCACTGTGAATAATTGGTGATACCGTTTTCAGTAACTAATGCTCCAACAATATTTATAAATTGATAATGAACTATAAAAAAAAAAAAAAACAACCTTTGGAAGAATAAGTGTAAAAATATAAAGAGATCTTAGAACACTGGGAATTTTGTAGAATTAGTCAAGTTGAAAGTAAAGGATAAATAATAAAGTATAAATTTTATCATGGCGAAACATGACATTGTATCTTGCTACCCAAGTTAGGCTTATCTTTCCAAATGATTGTCTTATCCATTACTTTTGTTGATCATTCCCATTTGATGTTTTGTATCTTCTATCTGAATATTATCATAATACGATTCATGTCTTGAGCCTTTATACATCGCAAGTCTTATTGAGTCGGCGAGGCAATTGTAGAGAGATATTCTCTGGCGCCAGCAATTACAGTCGCTTAATAAGATCGTTGTATATGATTGAATTTTGTAACTAGTTCATTTCTTATCTTGTTTCCTTACCATTCATAGTCTTGCTACATCGATATTATAATAGTTCTGATTCATTTTCATTTCTAGAGTCGATTACAACACGTAATAGGACCTTGGGAATAAACTCTACAAAAATATTTATCACCTATATCTTACACATTACTTAATCAGGATGGCGTGGCATTCCAAATTAGTAGCAGCTATTACTGATTAAATTTTTTCTTGTTTTGTGTTTTTTCACCCAAATAAAACTTCAAGAATAAATTGAGAATCCTGACTATCCATTATCATTCCTATCAAAAACGGAAGTCATTCATAATGTATTCTATATATCATAATTGAGAAAGCGCTTAGCTAGAAGTACAAATAGTGAATATATCAAAAATAAACTTGAGAAAAGGCTTAAAGTTTTTATGATTATTCCATAAGAAATGAAACAAATATGAGAAGCGATATGTAAGGATTATTAACCAATGGGAGAAGTCTTGAAGAATAAAGTAACATTATTAGTTTTTATTTTATGGGATATACAATCACCAAGAGATTCAGCTTGGGAGCTTGAAAAGGACATCAGGATAAAATACATATACCCTTTTTATAATCAAAAACCAATTAAATTTCGAGGACGAAATTTTTTTATTAGGTGGGTAGAATGTAATACCCCAAATTTTGAGCTACCTGTATTACTCTCTTGAGACCAGTGGTGCCGAATAAGTCCACCGAAGTCGATTTTGGACACCGAAATAACTTTCGGTTAACATAACTTTAAATCTACAAACCCAAATGACATTCGGTCTTCGCGATTATTAGTTTTGTAATATTTAGGATTTTTGGAGATTTTTCTTACGATGCCAAAAAATACTCCCAAAATTATTAATTTAATAAAATAAAAATTATCCTTCTATTTATTTCGGAATTTCAGTTCATTTATTCCGGATATCGAAATAACAAACGGATAATTTTGTAGTGTTCCCCTCATCGAGCACTACGTCCTGCATTAATTTGGTAGTATTTGGAAAACGTTTATCGGAACATAAATAATAAAATATTAAATAAATTAGAAATTATTTTAACAATTTCATAACAAATTTCTAATTGCACACCCTCAAAATAATTTTCGTTGTGCTGTCGAATGGAGGGGTTGGTGTGGCTGACAGGAGGATTACGTGGTGAGGGTTAGTGTGGCAAGCCAAGAGGATTTTTAAGTTGTTAAATTACAAATTTACCCTCAAATTATTTCTTCCCTCACCCTTCAGCCTTTTCTCCCTCACTCGCTTCTCCTTTGTTTTCTTCTCGGCCAAACCGGTAGCAGAAGAGCAGAGGAAAGAAAAGAGAGAGGAGAAAAAAAAATAAAATAAAATAAAAGAGAAAGAAAAGGAAAAATCAAACCGAATCGAGGATTCGAACCGAATATTCGAGATCAAGCCGAGGCAAGTAATACTGCTATTTTAGTTTATTTCGTTATTTTATTTATATTTATTTCCTTTCGTTTCATTATTTACATTTGTATGTAAATTATTATTTTGAAAATGCTCAATTCATATTTTAGATTATTAATTGACATTGAAAAGTAAGCAAATTATTAGGTTAATTTTGATATATATATAAATATTATTACAGTTGTTTATTTTCGGTTTTAAAAAAAAAAAATACATACGGTTGAACTTAGCCATGCAAAATTAACTTAGCCATGCAAAATTAGAAAGAAAGGAGAAAGGGAAAAAAATAAATAGAAGGAGAGCTGGGCCGAGAGAAGAGTGAAAAAGAAAAAAAAAACAAAGAAAGAAAGAGAAAAAAAAAAAAGAACTGGGCCTAGCCCAGTCCAGAAAAAGAAAAGAAAAGAAAAGAAAAGAAAATATGAACTGGGCCTGGCCCGGACCAAAGAAAATAACAGAAAAAAATAAAAATAAAAAGAGAGAGATCATGGGCTTGGGCTGCAGAAAATAAAATAAAATAAAATAAAAGAAATAAAACTGGGCTTGATGGATTTCGGCTAGGAAAGAAGAAATAAAATAATAATAATAATAATAACAGTGGGCCCGGTCCAGTCTTGTAAAATAAAAATAAAATAGAAGGAAGAAATGGGCTTGGGCAAGAAAAGAAAAAGACATAAAAATAATGATAACAGTAGGCTTGGTCTTGGTTTGGATTAATTGGACTTAATTGATAAATTAATAATAGTAATAAATTAGATTTTAATTAAAAGAGAAATGTATATTAAAATATATGATTGAGTCCAGAAATATAATAAATGCATACATTGGGTTATTGGTTGGCATTAAGAATGAAACCAGATTATTAAATAATTTTAATGAGATACATTGTATAATTATGCACCAATATATCATGTGTTAATTTATCATGGTACAAGTCCTGTACTTTAATATTACATGTCACGTGTTTTGATATTACTAGTCATGTGTTTTAATATTACAGATCATGTGTTTTGATACTACATGTCATGTACAGTCCTGAAAATGCAAGCATGTTATCATGAATTGAAAAACAATTAAAAAAGGATTATAAAATTTTCATGTGCATAATTCATTATGAACACGGGGATGGGAGAAACTATATGATGGATAAGAGTTTTGCCGTATAAGGATTGATTGTATTGTTAGGGCCGGGATTCTATTACTGCAGCGGCCTGGGTAATTACTGGATCACCAATTGATATCTACCCAGAGTGGTAAGTCCGTCACTGTAATACTGTACGGAACGTGATTGAGTGCCTAGCGGCATGTCATGGTTCAGCGCCATGAATATTGGGGCCGGGTTCCGGGTATGCACGGGCACTTAAACGACAATGGAGAATAGCACTATCTTATCCATTAATACAGTTTCAAAATTAAATTGGACGATGACTGAGACCAATAGAATATATGACTAAATAGATAGAGTAGTTATTGTCATGTTCATTTATTTATGCATTTATTTATGCTTGCCTTCATGTTAATTTATATGTTGCCTTCATGTTAATTTATATGCACACAATGACATAAACAACACTGACATAAACATGCTCATGCACATTAATATTCATGTACTATGATAGTACACAATTGCTCTTTTTAAATGTATTACTTGCTGGGTTTAATCTCCTGGGTTTTGAACCCAGATTTGGAATGTGAAAATGGGGATACAGCCCAAGTTGAGAACCCGTACTTCGTTGGACAGATCGAGTGACAATAGGCAAGCGAAGTACCCCTGGAAATCTTTTGTAGATTTTGTTTATATTTCCTTTTGTCTGGGCACTGCTTTTCTCTTTGACTATTTTGTGTTCATATTTAAAGCAATGTGCCATTTTATGTAATAAACTTTTGTATAAATCAAATTTTTTCAGTTTCGGACATGTTATTTACTTATCTGATTGTGGCAGTAGTTACGGTTATTCTAAGATCCTATGACTGTTGGGTTGTCTAGTGTAAGTAATAAGTAGCGTCCTCCGTTTTGGGAAGCAGCTGAAAAACGGGGGCGTTACACATTGTGAGCTTCTTGATCATTGAGTTTGTGAGGATTATGAACTAAAGGGGACTTTTTTGCATTGAGCTTAATGCCTTGCCCCTTATTTTCATCTTCAATATTTTCCAAACAATTAGACGGCCATCGTCATGATATTCATCATATATAGATTGGATCACTATAATATCTTTCATGATTGATTTTAGATGGCGTAAATACAATGAGAATAGGTTTTTAGTCAACTGTTATACTATCACAATCATTCATAAGAGAAATTTTTTATTTTGATGAAAATTCCAATATTTTCTTGAAGTTAAGTTTAACTTATTGGTTAGCTTCCTTTAATACATCATCTGCTTCATAGTTAGACTCTTTTAGGCACTCATTTGATCCTGCCCCTTGATTGATGAATTTGTTGGGATCATATGTTCATCTAGCTTCTCTTTATGGCCCACATCTTCAACTGTTTTTTGGGGAAAGGCACTCTTGATCTCATTAATATAACCTTTATTTCTTTAAAGTCATGTCACTTTGTTGTTCATCAAGTTCCTTATCGATAATGTTTTGATGTTAATTCATCGCTATTCCTCTTCAGATATTTTGTCAACCTCTATTAAAGTTTTGAACTCAGGATCGTCATATACAATTGAATCTTGTTCATGCTCTCTAGGAGAAGATAATGGAGGAGGTTCGAGCACTTAAACAAAAATCAATTTAACTTCTGCCTCTTTGGTGAACTGAGATTCTACTGCAATAGTGAACTACTCGGCAATGGACTCTTTATCATTGAGGCACGAAGACGATGGGCATCAATCATTGAGTATTTGATATTGCCTATGGTTTGGATGATGATGGAGATGGCACAACCCTTCACTGTGATGAGTTTGGCATAACCTCACCTCACAAGGTAGTGGAACCATGTGCATGATATTCTTGAACAGATGAAGTAGATGAGGAATTAATTACCCTTCTAATTGAAGATTTGGAAACTAGTTCATAACTTCTTGGAGCCACACCACAGTATTCATGAGTCCTTAGTACATAAGGCTCAACAATTACCTCTTGTGGAGGTTTCAAAATTGGTTTATAGTTTAAAGGATAAATATGTATAGCAGAAGTATTCACTACAATTCTAGAAGTTATAATTGGAGATTTGATAGTAGAAGAGGCTGATTGGAGTGCTCCCCTTGCCCCTTGTATTACAGAGGAAGCATTGTCATTAAGATAGGATAAGGGTGTTTCATATTTCCAACTAGGTCCTTCGATAACATTGACTTCGGCTTGATGTTTTGGCAATGAGTTTTGAATGACTTCGATGGGCTATTAAACCTTGTTGCAAAACGAGCTTGGATGGATCTCAAGATGATGTCCCAATAAATTCAGCCTTGTTCATAAAAATCATAATCAAATTTCACATATGGCAACATTGATTAGTGTTATGTCTTAGAGACCTGTGATAGATATAATATTTAGAAATATTAAGATTTGAATTTGTAATTTCCCTTTGTGGGTAGCTCTATTTTATTGTTATCCATCAAAAAGTTAAGTACTTCCATGTCTAGTGTAGGCAAATTGTGGTATGACGTCCTTTTGGATCTATTACCCTTCACAGAATAATTTCCCCCTAATATGGTGTGTCAGTTGCCATATCAACTGCATCATCATAAGCAAGATCATTATGTAAACCAGTATCAATATTTGTGAATGCAAGCATGGCAGGAATATTGTCTAATTCGGGTAGTATGCTATCGAGGACCATTTTTTGTGTTTCAGGGCTACGATTGCTTATCTCAGCAAACATTTTTCCATATTAAATTATTAACCAACTTTGATCTTAGGATTAGAGTTCTTAATGATTTATTTAATATATTATTCTTCAGGCAAGTTAATATCAGATATAGTATATATCACACCAATGAGTATAAAAGTCAATAAGATCTTTATTAGGTTTCAGGATTTCATCTTGCAAATCAGATAATTCAGGCATACATTCAACTTGATTTTTAAATCTTATTTGGAAAAGATAATTACATTATCACAATCGAATATATTACTGAATTTTAAAGTGTTAAACTATTCGGGGCCAGTCTCTTAAATGATTTTTGAAATAAGCATACAATGATCCATAAATCATAACGATATGGTGCCCTCATCTTGCAACACCTGCAAAGCCAATCTTCAGGGTCTATCTCTCCAAAGTATGTGAGAATTTTGAGGTGCTTGAATTTGTCGGAGGTGCCAAGAAGTTCAAATCGAGATTGAAGGTGAGCAACGGTCTTTTAATTCCTACAATGGTTATCCAAACTATATCTCTTATCTCTTAGCATGTAGGAGGTGAACACTGGAAAGTAAAGAAAGATATCATTATGAGGTTTGTTTAAGGGACTCAATATGTTCCTATGATTAGACGATGATGCATATGTGTGATGCTCTTGATTACCGTCCCTCGATAGGATATGCTTTTTACTATTCAATAATACCATATCAACAGTATCCTACATGCGATTGTCCATCATAGCCGCCATATTTTCTACATGAAGGAATTAGCTTAAATTGGTCTTAATATACATGACATAATAATTTTGTGGAAGGTGGAATGAACACTAGTACTATCACCATACGTTAAGGTTTAGAAATGATCGACCTAAGACGTGAGTAGGGTTTTATGCTTAAAATTTGTCCTAAGGCTCTTTATTGGTACACCCAGGCATGGAACACTAGTCCTTATTGGCCTTAGCAGGATCTAGAAGGTAGGCAAGCAATTCCATAAACTCTCTGATAAGTCTCGGAGCCCTAGTGACTCCACCAATTTCCCGCTTGAAATATAGGGCACAAATGTCCAGGGTGAAGTGAAGTACACCCATCTTGTAAGGGTGAGTACCACAAACAGAAAAATATAAATATAGTGTTGATAAGTCATAGCCTCGTTGTCCAGGAAACGAACCCTATTGACTCTTCGATAATTAAATTTTGTATTTTTAATTTTTTTAAATGGTGGACATGCAAATGGTATTTTACTTATTTTTTTCTTTTGAAAATGTAGAATTTGATAGCAAAAGATTTTTCATATAAATAAGGTCAAACAAATTAATCTATGCTAAAAAAGGAGTGTCATAATAATTCTACACAGAATCTATCATGAAAAATCAACATAGAGGGCATGCAAACCAACTAGAAAGAAGTCGTGTACACCAATTTTGGATCTTTGTTGTGAAAGAATGCATCGCGATCTCCACTCCAAATTGCTCGGAACTTGGAAAACTATGGGTTGGTGCTATTGGAAAGCCAACCTACACCACTCGCCTATTCTTCTTTATTTCTTATCTCGTAAATCTCACAAAACAAACAAAAAACAAGCACTAAATAAAAGAAGTCAGAAATTGCGCATAGTATTCTAGATGTAATAAATAACATCATAAAATTAAAACTTGAGTAAAGGATCCTTATGCATACAGTATATCCTTTTAGGGGGTAGAAATCCTAACCCAAAAATAGACTAAAACGGAGGAGAATCGATTGAAAATTAATTTTAATGATGTTTAAAGTTGAAGTGATTCAGAGTTAAAACACTTATTTTATGGGAAAGGTAAAACCAAATTTTTTTATTGTTAAATCTAAATAAATCTAAGATAAATCATAAAAAATAATTCTTCTTATGTAGAGAAGATTTAGAAAAGTTTCTCTAGATAGAGAGATGGTGGAGGGAATTTGAGGTCGTGTAGATACAAAATCGCAAAACCTCGAAACACCGAAAAACACCTTTCGATTGTCGATTTCTCGCCTTTCAAACATTGTTGGTACTCCAAGCTGTTCAAGAGGCTATATGGATGAAAAGTTTTGGGATCTATGGAGTTTTTAGTAGTGTTCTACATACAATGGAGGAATGGAAGGATATTTATAGATAAAAATCTCGTAAAACAAAAAAGATCCCTTGGACTATAATGGAATGGATGGGTATTCATACGCCGTCCAAAGTGTTTTGAATAGCTTATGATAGGCCATCTAGAGGATGAGCTCACTAGGCACATATAAGTCTGAATCAGAGTTGGTTTGAGCTGAAATCGAATCAACGGTTGAGATTTGAATGTCGATTTTTAAGTTTAGATTTTGGTTTATAACAAAATATTTTTTGACAACTAGAAACCTTGTATGGTACTATTTCCATCAGGTAGTTTTTTCCATTCTCATTTCTAGATATATGATATACACAATCTACCAGGACATTATAGAATAATCATGTCTCAACATTACCTGTTAGCTAGAAAGGAAGAACCAATCACCATGTCAAGTGGGGCATGTACATATTTACCCATAACTGAGAAAGTCATTTGTTTTGCTATATCTCCATGTCCTACACATCGTGTCCATCAAGTAGCATATTATGATTAATCATATTATCAGATGTCTTGTATTTATGTCTTCTAACGGGTCATATATTTCTATAATCATGGCCCTTGCGTGAATTGATGACATGTTTATAAATTGTGATTGTAAGGGTACTTAGTTACCCATGCTACCTTGAACCCCTACTTCCCACTAGAATGAAATCCTAAGAAATATGCACATCGTATAATAATTTAGCTCCCCAACATAATCCACGAACATCATCTTTACATTCCAATCAAGAACCTATATCTTATATCATCAATTAAGTTATCAGGCCAAACTTCATGGTAATGCGTTAGGTCTGCTAAGTGGCAGTTACCATCATTACCTGGTGGCTAGACTGAGTCTAGCTATTCTGTTTTTCTCTGAGGTCTTAGATTATCATACTGATTCTAATTTTCTTGTTGGTTCAGCATAATTGTGCTCGTATAGTAATCATCACAAAACCCTAGTTTCGACCCCATTCCAATTTTAAAGAATCATGCTACCACAACCTATACTAATTTTATCATTTAAAGTTTGAGTTATTGAAGCACTATAAAAATGATCGGAGCCTCAAAATTCTATCTCTACTGAATTGTTATATAATTCTAATCTAAAATAACTAGTTATGAATTATCATAATACGCCCACATAATTCCATCCTCTAAATAATATACTTTATTCCAACATATAACAAGATATAAATATACCTAAAATCCTAATATCTCAGGTGAAGAATCATTCCTTTGAATAAGGCCAAACTACTACCTAGTGGACTTGACCTTAGATAGTGGTTCCCCTTGATTCCAATTCTCCAATTTATCGGAGAGAGCTTATAACTTTCCAAATTATTATTGACATAATCAGACAATCTCAACTCTGTTTGTACAGAGAGCTAAACGTAAACCCTAATTTAACTATCCAAGCATTTTTTTAACATAAATCGATATTTTGCAATCATGCCATAAATATTAATATACAACATAGTCATGATCAGGCATCAAAATATGCCAAAATGAATTTCTAAACTTAAGGGTGCAAATTCACCCTTGGCTCCATAGTCAAATTGCTATCTGTCAGGTTTGACTACAAGGTAGCAGTTCTTCCATGGAATTTGACCACCAAATTTCTACAGCATGAAGTAAATCACAAGATTGTTATAGAAATATGGTCTGAACTCAAAACCCAAGAGAAATCTACGAGATAGTCTACAATAAAAATATAATAAAGAATTAAAGGAAAAAGGGAAATGTATACTCACTAGAGGTCCTATACTCCTATTAGCTTGCTTTAGCCCACCATCTTCGCTTGAGCAGCAACTAAAGAAGGAATGAAATATCATGTATTTTTCTAACTTAAAAAACTTAACTAGAAAAAAGTAATAGATTTCTCAAAAACCATATATATTAGAAAAATAATATCTTTGAAATCAAAATATCAACCACAGACTTCAAATTGTGCATACCAGAAACCTGATTGGTTGTGAGTTGTCCCCGATATGTATTGTATTAGGGCTTTCTCAGTAAATTATGAGAAAATCACTTAAATTTTTAGGAAAAATAGAAAATGAATAATTTTGAAGTTGAAATTTCAATTCAAATTCGAGATTTTGAGATGGACTTATCAAAATCAAGATCTCTCATCGATAGGGCTGAATTAAAATTTCTAACCCAATCAATCATCCGTAACAAATAAAGTGTCTAGATAACTGGAGTATTGCAACAAAGGCTTGAAGACTTCATTGACTAACCTCTGGTATGATGCTCCAAGTTTTTTAGGCCAAAGGGCAAGACTTGATAGTTGTAGGTGCACTGGTTGGTGATGGAGGATGTCTTCATCTTGTCCTCTTTTGCTATCATTATCTGGTTGTACCCTGAGAAAGCATCCATAAATCTTAGTAGCTGGTATTCCAGAACTGAATCAATGAGTCCTTGTATTCGAGGCAAGGAAAAGTTGTCCTTGGTATAAGATTTGTTGAGGTTGGTTTGTTGACTCGTGTATGTAGCCTGTCTTGGTTATTACCCATCGTTTGATGGTCATCACCTAGGATCAATCTTTTTTTGTGGTTGCTAGGTAACAAATGCATGAGATTTCTCTCATTTCTGAGTACTCTTACGATTCCATTCTCTGTAAGGAACTCCATTACTTGGTGAATGGTCGAGATGACAACCCCCAAGGCATTAAGGAATTCCTCCCAAGAACCTGATTGTACAACATTTTAACATCCATAATGACATACACAACTTTCAAGATGACTCGATTTGGCACCTCTCCAAATGTAGAATAGAAGGAAATCGAGCCGATGGTGAGAGACTCAGTACCATTGAAACCTGTCAGGGATCTAGCTGTCATGTGAAGCTCCTTTCATTTATCCCCATTTTCTTAGATGCATTAAAGAAGATGATGTCGCAGAAGCTCCTGGTGTTGACCAAGGTCCTCCTCATCATAGAATTGCCAATGCCGGTAGTGAGGACGATGGTGCTGTGTGGCACTTCAATTCCCTTTAGGTCTCTAGAAGAGACGATTATATCTTGTCCTTTGATATGCTTTGGATGATGATTGGTGGTATTCACCGATCTCCCATATTTCATATGGATCGAATAGAAGCTGCCTTCTACTGTCGAGTGATGTGATAATTATACTGCAAACACATAGTGTCGGTTATACCACAAACAGATCATCCCCTAGAGATCTAAGTTATTTTGCTATCTTACTTTCCTAATATCAAACTAACTAGCAAGTTCTATATGGGTTTTAGTCTATTCTAATTAGCCTAAAATATTGAATCCACTAGTTCATAACCAAACTTTCTTTTTGTTATTTTCTTTTTATCTTTCTAACATAAATAATTATGATTATATTAAAAGTTGATATTTTTAGTTTAATATTTTATTTAAAGTACCTTAAGCATAAGATTTCAAGTGTTGTGCAAGCTTATCTCATCAAAAATGTGACTTTTTATAAAAGTAAACTAAATCAGTAGAAATTTCTATGATTAAAATCAAAACCAATAACCCCAAACCCTAACTGAGTATAGGCTATCAAAAGTAATTTTAAACATAACCTATCAAAATATTAGATCTATGAATTATTATATTTTAATCTTTTCATAAAAAAATCATGTCTTTTTTAGTTATTTAGGAAAAAGACAAATAAAGTAAATACCATGGTTGATCCCTAAGTAAATCTACATCGTAGAACTAAACTAAATTAGATACTCATATTATTATTTATCAAGTTCATATTTTTTGGATAAAAACTAATAAAGATCTAATTTTTCTTTGAAAGCAATTAAATTCCTAACTAGAAAGTAATAAAAAAATTATTTAGAAAGAAAATAAATAATGTTACCTACTAAGAACACGATGAACAGCAAGAATCACATTCTGAGGTTCAGTATTGTGGTCATCGCTTCTAGGTTTAATCTCAAAATTTTTATTAATTTTAATAATGCATAAGAAATCATAATTTAGAAGGATATGACCAATAAATAAACTTCGGACTATAAAACCTTAATACAGTTACAGCTGAACAACTATAAAATTACAACAAAGCCATCAAAAAAATTCCAGTTACATAATCAATAGTTTTGCTGCTAAATAGAGGCATTGACCGCCAAATAGCAGAGCTTAATTTTTGCCAAAGTAGTTCTAGTCCTTGAGTCAGCACAAAGAAGCGGAGAGCAAGAGGGGCCTACTCTGCCACCAATTGCAGCAATTGTCGCCAAATGGTGGCAGAACCTGCAAATCTGATGATGAACTTCTAATATATTGATTTTTGGGCTTTGCTATTCTCTTTTTCATGACTGGATTAAACTTTGATTACTTATAGTTTTGTGTTTTTGTATCTTTCTTCTCTTTGGCTCTTTCTGAACTTGGTTTTCCTAATCCTTCTCTGATTTTGTGCCATATCTTTATAGAAATAGATTTAACCTGAAAAATATACTAAAAATATCAGACTAGCATTATTTACATAAAAAACAGATAAGATAAGGTTATAAATATGCAATACATGACACTCATTATACCTTCACACCTATTTTTTGCTAGTTCTCGAGCAAAACCTAGACCAAAAAATAAAAATAAAAATTCTAATTCACTTTTATAGAAATTGCGATTGCACTTAGTATGTATAACAAGCCGCTAAACTCTTAAGTCACCCTAGTGGACGAGTTATGTCTCGTGAGGGTTTAAAGAAAATATACCCACAAAATTCATGAAGAAGGGAGATTATGGATTAAAGAAAATAAAATAAAGATAACTAAAAATTAAGAAAAATAAAAATTAATGCAAAATAAAGAAAAATCTTTTTGGTATTTTTTTTGCAATTAATCTTATTAATACACAAAATCATGAATTTATTTAGATTATCAATTTTTCATGTCAAACATCATATTAAATACACTTATCATCTTAATCAAAAATTCAAACCCTATCTTTTAATACTATTAATAAATAATTTATTGGCTCCTATACATTTACGTGCAAGTGTGATAGTTTATTTCATTTTTGGGCTCAATTTCTAACTCATGATTCATCTTTCTCTCTAAATAATTTTTTTCTTTTTCTCTTTTTTAACCTTTTTCCTTTTGTGAATATTGCACATTTCATGCAAAAATTCACGCTTACTTAAGGGCAAATACCCGATTACTAGGATCATACTCTATCTCTAAAAAATACCATTCATGTGAATATTCACGCTTACTTATGCGCAAATACCCAATTACTTAGTAATTCTTAAGTAATTTATTTAATTATAAAGGATCATTGCCTTAATTCCAAAGCTTATCTCTTTATTCTTTTTTCTTTTATATATATTTTCTTTTTTTATCTATAAAGAAAAAACTGCTCAATTATTATCGTTTTTATTCTTAACCTAATAAATCATTGTGAAGTGAATAATAAATGTATATTTACCTTAAAATTACCATTAATGGTATTTATTTTTTGGATTTTAATTTTTTATAAAATTCTAAGTGTATTATCCAATCTACTTTTCTATCAAATATCCAATCTAAATTTATTCATTTATTTATAATTAGCTCGATTTATTGCAGAATTAATTTTTCAAATTTTCAACTCTTTTTTTCAAAATACCCTAAAAACTATCCCAAGTGTAAAATAAAGAAACCCAAAAATTCTAAAAAATAAAAAATCCAAAAAAGAAAGTATAAAACTTTAGCTCCTCCACCACACCTAAATTAATGTATACCCTCATACATGAACCAAAGATAGCAAAATAAAGATGAAATTTTTTTACAAATAATATACAATTAATGAGAGTCATGAAAGATTATAATGTCAATATGTCACCATATTAATGCACGGAAAGCAGTTACATCCTCTCGATGCTTCCTGTAATGCCCCATTTCTAAAGGGATATAAAATCGGAGTGCGTTACCGGCGAGCACATGTAAGTCGACGTACACGAGGCCTATAAGTATGTAAAAGCAGAAATGAATTGAACTAAATACTAGTCATTTACCAGAATCTTGGACGTTAGTCTACTGCCATATAAAAGAGAAGATATACATGTTTAAAACAGAAAGCAATAATTAGGTACTGATACAGAAATTGGGAACTAAGCCCTCAAAAGAGGTATATATACCAAATCCAAAAATACAAAAAAGTGGAGGCCTAAAAATCTACTGTTGCTCGGCCTGCTCCAGAAAGTACGGGTCGTGCAATGGCGGATCCTCGCTCACATGCTCAGTACCTGAGCATGTGGAGAAATTCAGGGTCAAACCCGGCAAGTAAAACAATAAAAAGTAGGGAGCGTGTAATATAAACAAATAAATAAGATATGAGTATGGATATGAAAGTATCGCATGTGTGAAAAGTATTAAACAATCAAGTAACAATATCAAGTAGAGATATACATGCATATCAAGTCTAAGTTAATATCTTATTTTGGTTTATATTTTTGAACTAAATGGTAAAGAAATAGACTAGTATCGTGAAAGTACCATGCATATCCGGGACCCGGCCAAGATGCTGGTGCTGAACCAGCCGTGCGGCTAAGCACTCAAGCAGATACCGATACTGAGTATTCGGTCGTCCCATCAATATGGACTAAACAAGAGATGATGGCTCAGTACCACCCGGGCGCCCCCGCGGATGGGCCCGTATTTCGGTTGCACAACCTATCCTAAACCTTTCAAGATACATTATTTGTCCACCTTTTAGTTTTTCCATAACCCAATATTTTCAAGTTATATTACATAGAAATCAATCCGAAATATGATGAACCAATCATGTCAAGATTTTTACATACACATGTTTAGTAACAAGTAAGATATGGTTCATGTCAAAATCAAGTTAACAGGCAAGTCAAGATCTATAGCACTATCAAGACATGTGTATGTACTAATAAATGAAATCCGACATATTTTCATGTATCTTGTACAAGTAATTAGTATGTATATGTCAAGGCAAGTATAATAGAGTGTCAAAATCAAATTAACAGGCAAGTCAGGATCCATGGCATTATCAAGACATGCATATGTACTAATAAGAAAAATCCGGCATAATTGCATGTATGTTGTACAAGTGACTAGTATGTATATGTCAAGACAAGTATGATGGAGTATAGAATGTTAGAATGAATGTAATGGAAATGATCATGTATGTAAACTACACATAAATACAAACAAACATATAAATACGTATGTGAATATTAAGATGTAAAAATACCTATGATGATCATGTATGTGAATCATGCATATACAATTATGTATATAAACACATATTAAGTAAATGGGTATTAAATTGTAAAGATGGAAATTAAATAGGCTTAACATTTTTATAACGATTACTTTACAACATATTGATTTTCTAAATTCTAGCATGATTTCATAGTATGGAAAGTATCATATTTATTAAATCTTAGACATGTATATATTTTTCAAGTAAATATGGATTAGCATAGAAAGAATTTGACCTAACATAATATCTTGTATAAAAAAAATATTTTGAACCTTCTCTTTGAAAACATGATTATGAATATATATATATATATATATATATACACACACACACACACACACACACACCTATGTTCTAATGGCAAGTGGAAAGTGATTAAAAATTATTGCATTATACACGAAAAACTTATGTAGAAAACTTCGAATTTATATCCAATATGATGAACATTCATAAAGGTAGCTTTTTTATAATTTAAAAATTTAGCATATAATTTAATTTTACAACTTGTAGTTTAAGAATGAGAGATTATAAATAAAATGATAAATTCGATATATAAACAAAGAGTAAAGTGTAAAAATTATATTTTTATTTTTCTAGAATAATCATAGAGATTTTTGTATAGAGATATTATCTTTTTAAGTTTTAACAAATCAAGATTCTAAGTTAACTATAAACAATTAGAGTTAGAAATAAAACCTGAGAGTGGATGTGATTTTACTTGCCTTGATGGGTAGGAAGATAAACCTATTTTGAGGCTAAAAAACTTCTTCTCCTTTTTATCTTCTTTTCTTTTTTTATTCTTCTTCTCTTGAGTTGGAGTAAAAAAAATAAAAAATAAAGAGAGGAATGAAAAATAAAGGAGAGAAAATAAATGAAATGAAAGGAAGAAAAAGATATAGACAAAAGAGAGATATGGGGGTAACATGATGGTTTGTCGTGCTTGGCTAAAGGACGAGCATGGTGAAGGAGGTATGGGTGAATAAAAACAAAATAAGAATATGACAAATGACTAATAATAATAGGTTATTAAAGTTGTTTAATGCTAAATTTTAAATTAAACTAACCCAAATAAAGTAAAACTTCATTTTTACAAGTCAAAAGAAGAGAGACTAGTAAAAATATGTGTAGGACCCACCGGTGATTAAAATAATATTATTTTAAGTGACTATTTTAAAAATTTTAAGAAAATCACAAAAATATAGAAAAATGAGACAAACACAACACATTTATTTTGGGATTAATCTGATATCAAGAATGTAAGTTATGATGAAATTAGATTGTTACACTTCCACTTTTATAATGTGTGTATTTCAAATGTAAAGTAGGTGCATTATTATGTCTAATCAACCTCCTACAAGTCACAAGATTACCTTTTTTGTTTCTTATGTCGTTCTTTGTTCCTCTTTTTCCTCATGTAAGTAGTAATGATTGGATTAAATAAACTTTCAATTTAAATCTGTCAATCATCATTAGTAACAAGTATATATGTAGGAATATCATAAGATAAGAAGAGTGTACCATGATCCAGTGAGTCATCGACTGTGAAGTGTGGTGGCCTTTCTAACTCGCAAAGTAACGGGAGCTCATCTATAAACAAAACCTCAAAGCTTTGTGATTACGAATTGCACATGCAAAAATGTCATCATATATAATGTCAGTATATACCAATTTGTCTAATAACATGAGTTTATCTATAAAAATTTTCTCAAATACGGGTTCATCATCAGTACAAGAAATAGAATGTGTGTGTATGTTGTGAACTATGTTAAACTCTATGAGAGAGCTCGTCGTGTGCTCATCCAAATTGAATATATTCAATGCCACAGTCATTTCCAAATGATAGTTTCATGAGGCCATTCCTGCAATCAATTAATGCATTTAAAGTTGTAAGGAATGGTCTGCCTAAGTAATAGGAATTTGATTCCATGAATTGGATATCGGGTCAGTTTCTAAGATAATAAAGTCTACAGAAAAAATAAATTTGACGATTTTGATGAGCACATCCTCAACCATTCCAAGTGGTCTCTTGATTGAATGATCAGCTAGCTGTAATATATTTTAGTAGGTTGAAGCTTTCCAAAGCTCAATTACAGATAAACAGTGTTAGGAAGCAAGTTGACACTTGCCCCTAAATCAAGCAACGCCCTGCCAAATATAATATTCTGAATGATGCATGAGATTCTGAGGTCTTTATATTTGGCAGGCAAGAAGTTAGAGAGGATTTGAGATATATTTACAGTAAAAAAGATTTTCTCAGGAACGTTTCTTACTCGTTTATTTGTGCACAAATTCTTGAGAAATTTGGCATAAGTGAAAACCTATTATATGACATATAGGAGTGGAATGTTAACTTTTACTTGCTAAAATGTTTCAAGAATCTTCTCTACTTGCTGTGAAGACTTCCTAGGCCGACTGGAATATGGTGCTTTTAGCTCAGAAACAGGTTCATCCGAATGAGTGTGTGATGACAATGGAGGTGATGGAGCTAGATGTGAATAAAGAGAGGAAAGAGATAGTATAGCCTGCATAATAGTATGAGTAAGATCAAGGGACATAGTTATATTATTGTCTACTTGCTTGCCAGATTTGAGTGTGTGAATGACATTTAGGGTGTGTTTATTTTCATGGAAGTAGAATGGAAGTAATGGAAATAAGGCTATTTCCACTGCTTTATTTGTTTGTTTAATCAAGAAAAGAATTGAAAGCTATTTCCACAAGTATGATGTGGATCTTATGTGGCACCCATACTTTTCCTTTTCTCTTCCTCTCATTTTTTTGTTGGAAATACTCTTGAAGCTCAAGAAATAAGATACAATATTATTTTTTATTAGTTCCTCATCATTACTTTTCAATTCTACTCAAATAACAAATAGATTAATATTATTATTTATTTTATTTGATAAAAAATAATATTTTTCTATTACACTTTTTACTTCCAAGAGTGAGTACACAAACACTTGAAATCTATTGAATAACTCTCTTCCTAAACTTCCATTTTAGAAGTTACTTTTTTTTTCTTCTTTACTTCACTCACTTCCAAGAACCAAACATACTCTTACATTCGTAAATATTAGATGGAACAGATTGAGATGAGTTGGAGTTAGGATTCATTATGGGTTGGCTCTGAAAGGTACTGGCTCCCGCTCACTCAGCTGTATGACTTACTGTCCAATCTGCTGCTTTAGATTCTTGATCGACTGAGAATTTGCAAGAAGTTATTGGTTGGTCTATTGTATAAAGTCAATAGACATTTTCATTAGATTTTGCATGTGTATGTCTAAGTTGGATGTTATCTTCAGAAGATTATCCATATTCCTTTAGTTGTCTATCGTGATCAATATAGATCCCTATTGTGGATAAGAGTTGGCTACAGGAAGTCTATTCGGATTGTTCCCATGGTTCGTAGCGTTTGGGTATTAATAGACACCCACATTTAGTCTTGAAAACTGACCAATGGATGGAAGCTGCATATTGTTGTTGGGGGGCCATGTTATTACCCTTAACCCCATGAAAGATTTGGGTATCCTCTAATCCAGATTACATATGGCAGCATATGGATTATTCATAGGTTATTGACATATGGCATTAACTGCTCAGATATTGGACCCATGGGATTCATTAGTAGTGGACACTCCTCCATAACGTGATTCAGAGTTCCGCAACCGAAGCATATTGAAGTGTATAATTGATTTATCTGACCTATCTGTAGAGCACTAAGAGTTTCTAATACTTTGATTCTCCTAGCGAGAGCTATAATCTTAGCTTCCGTAGCTGTAGAGCCATCGACGCTATGGATCCCGCTTTTATGTGCAGAAGTCAATGCATTGGGCTTCTCAGTAGGCTCTCCCACTACATAGTTTTCCAAAATAGTTTCTCTAGGAATTTTCATGCTTCATTATCATTCTTTCTTATGAACTCTCCCTGACACATGAACTCAAGAAGAGTTTTGGATGTGTAATCGAGTCCTTCGTACACGATTTGACATAACTGTCACTTTTCTATCACATGGCGAGGGCACTGAGCTAGTAAGTTCTTGAATTATTCCAAGTACTTCCAGAAGGATTCTCTCGGCACTTGACGGAAATGATTAATAACATTTTGTATCTTAGCTGTCTTGTATGTAGGATAGTACTTCTTAAGAAATACTGTCACAAATTTATCTCAGGTAGTGATTGAATTAGTAGACATACCATACAATCACTTCTTGGCATTATTTTTTTGGGCAAACAGGATGAAACAGAGCTTATCGGGTCCTCCGATAAGTGTTGCAGTTTGAGCATCACACACTTCTTGAAATTTACTAATAAAAAGGAAGGCGTCATCAGAATCACATCTAGTGAATTTAAAAAGCTTGCTGATATACTGCGGTTTCAATTCGTAGTTACTACCCACTGCTTATGGAAGCTTTATGCACGATGGTAGTGATGTGCGCAATAGATAACATCGATCTTGAAAGATCGAAATTGGTTGGTCCACTTTGTCACACATGATTAAATCTGATCTCACAAGTCAACCAAATTGATCACGAGTTCAATGTGGCATGAACCAATATTCGTGAGTGAATGTGTGAGTTTCCTAGACTAATACAAGGAGTTTCAGATATGGTGTAGTGAGATGAAAAGTGAAAGAAATATGATCAACTAAAAATATGATGTTTCTGCTGTTTTTATTGTTTTTTATTTTTTTTAAGGAACCAAGAACCCAAAACACAAAATAGGAGAAAAACTGCGGTAAAGTTGTTACCTTGCTATCGCCAAATGGTGGCTCTGGCCGCCAATTAGCAACAGAACTAGGGAGCTTGGCTCCTAGTTTCTGTAGTATCTCACTAATACTCCTCTGGTCCCTTTTTTGCTTCCTGTATATGTACTTCCATGTTCCTGCATACTCAACATACACTATTAATCGTAAAACACAAGAAAAAAAAAAAGAAGAAAACATTATCAATTTCTGGCAACAACATCGAAAACTTGATGTGATAATTCTACTCAAGTACACAGTGTAGGTTGCAACGCAAACAGGTCGTCCCATAGAGATCTAAAATATTTTACTATCTTACTTTTTCTGTTATCTTAGCAAGCTAATTAGCAAGTTATAAACATGTTTTAGTCTATTCTAATTACTTTAGGATGTTGAATCTACTAGTTCACAACCAAATAGTTTTTTTGTTATCTTCTACCTATCTTTCTAACATAAACAATCACGATTATATTATAAAGTTGATCTTTTTATTTTAATCTTCTATTCGACATACCCAAAGTATGAGATATCAAGTTATGCACAAGTATAGCTCATCAAAGACATGATTTTTATTATAAAAGTAAATTAAATCGATAGAAATTTCTATGAATAAAATCAAAACCAATAACTTCAAATTCTAACTAATTATAGACTATCAAAAATAATCTTAAGCATAACCTATCAAAGTGTTAGATCTACAAATTATTGTATTTAAATTTTTTTATAGAAAAATCATGTATTTTTAGTTATTTGGGAAGAAGATAAACAAAATAAATACAATGGTTGATCCCTAACTTCATCTACAACTAAAACTAAACTAAATTAGCTACTTATATTATTATTATCAAGTTCATATTTTTATGCTTGGAAACTAATTAAGATCTAATTTTTCCTTGAAAGCAACTTAATTCCTAGACTAGAAAGTAAAAAAAAAATTATTTAGAAAACAAATAAATTACGTTTCCCACTAAAAACGCAATGAACAGTAAGAATCACCTTCGGAGCTTCAGTATTGTGGTTGTCAATCTTGGGGTTTAATCTTTAAATTTTTATTAATTTCAATAATATATAAGAAACCCCAATTTACAAGGATATAGCCAATAAATAACCTCGGACTATAAAACCTTAATCCAGTTATAACTGAACAACTACAAAATCACAACAAAATCCTCACAAAAATTCTAGTTATAGAATCAACAGTTTTACTGCCAAATAGCGATATTGATTGCCAAATAGCGGAGCTTAATTTTTGTCAGAGAAATTCTAGTCCTTGATGAGTCAACACAAAGAAGCAGAGAGCAAGTGGGACCCACTTTACGCCAAATGGTGGCTGAACCTGTAAATTTGGTAATGAGCTTCTAATAGATTGATTTCTAGGCTCTGTTCTTCTCTTTTCCATAACTGGATTCAATTTTGGTTGCTGATAGGTTTGTGTTCTTGTAACTTTCTTCTCTTTGGCTCTTTCTAAATTCGGTTTTCCTAATCTTTTTCTAATTTCGTGCCATATCGTTATAGAAATATATTTAACCTAAAAAACATATTAAAAATACCTGAACACTATTATTTATATACAAAAATAGATAAGATGAGGACTATAAATATGCAATATATGTTACTCATCACCGAGACCCCGAGATATTCATGACCAATATTTTAGAGGTGTCGCCAAAAGGATCATTATCACTATCTTTGTCATAGTGAGTTTGAGTTTTTTTCTTGTCCAAATCCTTCTATACAAATCCTTTAAGATGATCTTTCTAGATGAGGCTCTTAATATCTTTTTTCAGCTAGGTGCATTCTTCGGTCATGACCAATGTATTTGTAGTACTCCTACAATCACCACGAGCCACCCTTACTAACAGGTGTCTTGATAAAATGAGGAGGTTGCCTTAGGTAGCCATCCTTCTGGACTTGATTGAGGATATGAATCCTTGATGAATTATAGGAGGTGAAGCATGAGCTTGATGGTCTTCGCCTCTGACACCCTCCCCTCTGCTGGTTTGTGTGGCATTTTGGTAGACTCCACTTTCTCTCCTACTCCTTGCCCTTTCCATCAGAAATTTTCTTGCCTTTTCGAGAATCTTAATCTTTAAATATCAAGTCAAACTCTTCTTGGGTGATGTATTTGTCTATACGCTCGTGAAGATCATCTAGAGACGTAAGCCTTCATTTTCCAATGGAGAACTAATGCGAATTTATTACTATAAGTGCACAGTATCAATTGTAACACAAACAGGTCATTCCTGTATGGATCTAGGGTATTTTGCAATCTTACTATTTCCTCTATTCTAGCAAGTTAACTAAGAAAATTATAACTAAAAATAGGGTTGATTACTATGCTAAAAGCTAGTATAAAATGTTCGAATCCATTAAACTAACAACCTAACATTGAAATTCTTTCTTCATTCTATCTTTTAAGATCCAGGATCAATTAACATATTAAAAATATGATTGTTTTAATTCGGATTTAATATAGTATCTCTAAGCATGATTTATCAAGTATCTTACAAGCATATATCAAAGATAATATTTTTATTAATACAAAATTACATCAAATTGATAATTATATAGACAAAATAGAAAGTATCTACTCCAAACCTAATCTAAGCATAGATTATCAAAATCACCTTAAAAATAATCTGTCAAAAACAAAAATTTATGAATTTGCATCTCCATGTTTGTCTATAGCAAAACCATAATATTGATTCTTTTAGAAAGAAGAGAAGAATTCATGTTAGAAATTGTTAATTTAACTACATCTACATCTTAGAGTTAGTTATGCATAGTTTTCTATAAAAAGCCCATTCTTTATTGATAAAAGTAAAAGAAAAATTAATTATAAGAAAACAATTAAATCTACCTAAGAATGCAACTAAATCTAATTATGAAAGTAATTAAACCTAACTAGAAAGTAATAAGAATATTATCTAAGAACAATTCAATGGAGAGAGAAGAAATCAATCCCTGCTAAGGTCAGGTATGGCGGTCGTCCCTCCACAATAGTAAATCTCAAATTTTATTAAAATAATAAAGAAGTACAAAAAGGCACCATAATTTATCAAGATTACAGGATATATAAAATTTGGATTTAAAACCCTAATTCAGGTAGCCTAACGGAGTTCTAAAATTAAATGAAACCCTTTTGAAAAATATTAGCTACTGACTCATTAATTTTGACGCCAAATACTGGCGACCACTATTCAATGGTGGTCAGCGTATGTGAGAAGACTCCAAATCTAAATATGAATCTGCCCAAAAAATTTGACGTAGAAATTCCATATTTTTGTCACAAATCCAAGGCTATTACCGCCAATCAGTGGCAAAAGCTAGACTGGATTTTTCTACTCAGTAGTACTTCTGTAAAACGTACATAATTTTTGCATATGAACTCCAATTGAGCTGTTCTAGTTGCCGTTTCGAAGATAAATTAGAGCTATACAAATTTTTCTACATAAAGTTTTCCAATTCAAACTTTTTCTTATAAAAAATACTCTTGAAGTTGATACTAATGCATATGAGTTTTTGTTTCCACCATGGTTATCTTCCTTTACTCATATACATCACAAATTAGCTCTTTTTTCTTCTTTGCCTTACAAATCCTTTATTACCTATAAAAACACACTAAATATATCCGAGTAGCAATTATTTATATATAAAAATAGATAAAATATGAGATATAAATATGCAAAATGTAGCAGTTATCATATCCCCACACCTATCTTTTACTAGCCCTCGAGCAGAACTTAAAAATAAAATAAAAATTCTAACTCACTTCGCTGGAATCGCGATTGCAATTAGTATGTATAACAATCCATTAAACTCCTAAGTTACTCTAGTTGATGAGTTGTGTCTCGTGAGTATTTGCAGTGAATATACTCACAAAATTTAAGCAAAAAAGATTAAAAAAATATATAGATAAGGATAACCGAAAATCAATAAAAGTAAAAATTCCTAAACTAATAAAACAAAATAATATGTACAAATAAAGAGAAATCTTTTTGGAATTTTATGCAACTAATCTTACTAATATACAAAAATAAGAATGCATATAGAATATCAATTTTTAAATTCAAGTTTCATATCAAATGCACTCGTCTTTTTAATAAAAAATTTCAAACCTTATCTTTCAATACCCACTAATTAGTAATCTTTAACTTCTATACATTTATATACAAATGTGATGATTTATTTTGGTTTTGGACTCAAATTCTAACCTTGATTCATCTCTTTCTCTAAAAGTATTTTTATATTTTTTTTTCTTTTTATTACATATTTCACTTTTCATGATTATTCACATTTGTTTAAGTCAAATACCTGATTACTAGGGCCATACTCAATTTTTTAAAATTACCATTTGTGTGAATACATATCCTTCATGAGCCACACATAACCAACTACTTAATAGTTTAAGATTTTTTATTTATTTATAAAGAATCATCGCCTTAATATAAGTCTCACCTCATTATTTTTCTTCTTTTTGGTTTTCCCCTTTTCTTATTCTTTTAGAGAGAAAATAGTACTCAATTATTATTATTTTCCTCAGCCTAATAAACAATTGTGAAGTGAATAAAACTAAATGTATAATTACCTAAAAATCACCATTTGGGGTATTTATTTTTAAGTTTTAATTTTTTCCCCTAAAGTTCCAAATGTATTATCTAATTTACTTTTCTATCAAATCTCAAATCAAAGTTTATTCTATCATTTGTAATTAACTCAATTTTTGTAGAAAATAAATTTTAAACTTTTAACAATTTTTAGTTTTGTCAAAAAAATATATATAGAAAATCTTTTTGGTTTTTTTATGATAATGAAAAATATACAAAAAGAACCTAAAAATTACCCAAAGTGGAAAAACAAAGAAAACCAAAAGTTTTAAAAAATAAATCCTAAAATAATAAGCTATAATAAAATAAAGATCCTAAAATAAACTATAATAAAATAATAAAGTACAAAACTCTTTCCCCACATCTAATCTTGTGTATGTCTTCATACACGAATCAGTTGTAATGAAAAAAAGATAAACTCTATTTTATAAATAATATACAAATAATGAGAATCATGCAAAAATCACGATATGATTGAAGCAACCCTATTAATGCATGGAAAGCAATTACGACCTCTTGATCGCTTCCCACTTTCATAATGTGTGCATTCTAAAAGTAAACAGGGTGCATTATGGAGTCTCATCATCCTTTAACTAGTCATGAAATCTCCTTTATGCCTCTTATAGCATCTGCTCTTTCTTTTTTTCTACATGTAAGTATTGATGATCGGTTTTAATAAATTTTCAATGTAAATAATCCAATCGTCATAAGCGTCAAATATGCATGTAGAAATATTGTGAGATGTAAAGAGCGCATCCTGATCTAATGAGTCATAAATTGTAAAATGTATTGACCCTTCTAACTCTAACTCGAGCTCCTCCACAAACAAATTCTCAAAACTTTGTTCATAAACGAATGACACACTAGCAAAAGTCGTCATATATAAAGTCGTTGTGTGTTAACTCGTCTAATAATATGAACTCGTATTTGAAATTTTGCTCAAATATGGGTTCAACACCAGGATAAAGAAGTCGAGTCGATTATATGCTGTGAACCATGTTGACTTTTATGAGAGAGCTTGTGGTGTGCTCATCCATATTGAATATGTTCAATGTCATAGCCATATTCCTAAATGGCAGCTTCATGGGACCACTTTTGCAGTTGCTTAATGTATTTGAAATTGTAAGGAGTTGTCTGTTTAAAATAATGAAAATTTTATTCCATAGATTGGGGGTCGACTAGTTTCTAAGACAATAAAATCAACAGAAAAGATAAACTTGCTGACCTTGATGAATATGTCTTGGTCGAATGATCAACTAGCTGTAATATGACCTTGATTGGTTGAAGTTTTCGTAGTCCTATTTATTGATAGTAATGTATGAAAGCAAATTGTCACCCAGATCAAGCAATGCCCTGTCGAATATAGTGTTCCCAATCATGTATGAGATCGTGAGGGAACCTAAATCTTTATACTTGACAGATAAGGAGTTTGAAAGGATTTGTGATATGTTAGCAGTAAGAAAATCTTTCTTAGAAACATTTCTAGCTTGTTTCTTACTGCAAATATCCTTGAGAAACTTGGCATAAGATGAAACTTATTGTATAATATCAACGAGTGAAATATTAACCTTCATCTGCTGAAATATTTTAAAAATCATCGCTATTTGCGGTGATGCCTGCCTAAATCGATTGGGATGTGATGCTTTCAACTTGGGAACAGGTTTATGTGAGTGAGTATAGGATGAATAAGAAGGTGACATAGATGGATGTAGAGAAGGAACGAAAAGGGATGATGGTATAACGTGTGAATCAGTAGGAGTGGGATTAAGGAGCATGACTATATTATCCACTTGCTTGCCAGATCTGAGCATGTGAATGGTATTGCATTCATGAATAAGAGATGGAACAAACTTAGACGAATTCAATTGGGATTAATTATTGATTGGTTAGGAAAAGTACCCGATTATCACTCACTCAGCTGTGTAACTAACTATCCAACTTGCTGCTCTAAACTCTTGATCAACTGTGAGTTTGTAAAAAGTTGTTAGTCGGTCTGTTATATAAAGTCAGTAGACATTTTTATTGGATTTTGCATATGCATATCTAGCTTGGATGTTGTCTTGAGATGATTCTCCACATTCCTCTCAAGTGACAGTAGTCATCTATCGTGATCATTGTGGCATTTGGATATTTGTAGATATCCACATTAGGTCTTGAAAACTGACAATTGGCTGGAGGTTGTATATAGGAGTTAGGGGGTCCTGATACTACCTTTGACTCCATGAGAGGTTTGGGTGGTACCTCTAGCCCGAATTGTATGCGGGAGCATATTGATGTTCCTGATTGTGGATATAGAGAATTGGCTTTTTCAAGCATCTGACTAATGTGATTCAAGTGAACATTTCTCCATAACGTGATTCAGAGTACCATAATTAAAGCATATGAGAGTTTGCAATTTCAAACCTCTTCCCAATTCTTTCTCATAAATGCCCCCTAATGCATGGACTTAAGAAGAGTTTTGGAAGTGTAATTGAGTCATTCGTATATGATTTGACACAACCTCCACTTTTTAAATGCACGATGGGGACAATGCGCTAAGAGATCTTTGAATCGTTCCAAGAATTCTCAAAAATGTTCTTCCTACATCTGGCAGAATTGATTTATGGCCTTTCTTATTTTGTCATCTTATGTATGGGATAGTATTCTTTAGAAACACTATAATGAATTCGTCCCAAGTGATAGAATCGGTGGGCATACTATATAGCCACTTCTTGGCGCTATTCTTTAGAACAATTGGGATAAAGTGAAGCTTGATTGTATCCTCTGATAAGTATTGCAGTTTAATCATCACCACATACTTTCTTGAATTCACTGATAAAAAGATATGCATCTTATGAATCGGACTAGTAAACTTAGAAATATGCTAATGTATTGTTATTTAAATTCGCAATTGGTACCCGCACCTTTAGGAAGCTTGATACATGATGCTAATGATATGCACATTGGGATAACAACAATCCTCAAGGATCGGTAGTGAGCCTACCTTCACGCCCATGATAGAGTATGATATCATGAGTCGACCGAATTGATCATGGGCCCACATTGGTATAAACCAACAGAGATGGGTATATGTGAGTGTCCTAGAATTTAGTTATTATTGGTAAAACCAATAGGCCACTTCAATTAGATTTGACTTTTATCTAATTATTAGAATTAAAATTGATTTGGTTTCTATGTTATAGAAGGATTCTATCTTAATTAGACAATAAATTTAAATAGAAACTCAACACCTAATAAAATATAACCCGAGCTAGCCCCTTCACTAAGCGTAACAAAAGGACGAGGAAAGATAGAGAAAATAGAGGAAAAATAAAGACAAAAAGAGAGAAATAAGAAAGGACTTCAGCCTAGGACACTCTTAGAGTGTTTGTAGAGATTATTGCACCCTTTCTACAACAAATCTGGGACCACTTTCAGTCTTGATCAGATGAGTTCCCTAACCCAATGTAAACATGCTAATGACTATACTTTTATCTTCAATATTTATTGTTTTATTTAGTTAATAATTAAATTATATATGCATGTTTCAAAAGTATAATTTTTATTGAAGGAAAACCATGTTAAAAAAGAGATTTTTATAAATTATAACCAAATATACAATCTTTATATGCTCTTATTTATAGAATTATACTTACATTGATGTTTTATAATTTTAGTATGGACCAAAATTCAATTTTTATTGAAGACATTATTTGAAAATAATTAACAACTGCCTTTATTATATTGTTTGCACAGAATACTATGTATAACCATTTTAACAGTAGCTTCGACAGCGGTTTCGATAGTGTTGCACTGAGAGAATGCATATAAAGCGCCTCGTCGAAGCTCTTTAGATAGTGGCTCCGATAATACTGCACTCAGATTGTTCATATGAACAACACTGTTGATTGCTGATTTTGTAGCAGGTTCGATAGCCCTTTGCATTTTTTAGCTAAATAGAAGACTGTTGATACTTGATAGTGATAGAGGGGACTATCAATAGTGAGCCCCTAACAATTGATTTATGCCTTATTTTATTGAATTTTTATGGTGAACAATGGATTGAAACTAATATAAGTGATATAATGAAAAGATCGAACAACTAAAATTAATGACTGAGATTATTAATTCGATTGTTTTAATTCAAAAAACTACTGAACTGAACATAAATATTGTCTGAATATGCATACTATTGAAGAATTAAAATAAGATGTGATAAGACGCTGACTGAATATTGAATTGTTATATCATGTTATTAAACTACTATACTGCTGCACCAATTTCTATTATTACTAAGCTTTACTGCCACAAAAATTTAATGATTATCAACAATTCACTTAATATATTGAAATATTAAATTGAACTGAATTGAATAATACACCAGGATTGGGAGAAATTAGGAATTCATGTGATTTGATAGTTGACTGTAATGTGCCACTATTTTCTACTTTTGAGGATTGAAATAGGTTCTAGCAAAAAATGCTACTATTTTCCATATAGGAGGATCAAGATACACTCTAGTCAAAATTGTTATATCGTTTTTTTCGGAAGTCAACGGGGATGCGATTAGACTAACCAAGTTTATATTATTCTAAATTTGTAAATATTATAACTAAAAGATGAAAACCTAATGATTAATATTATGACATATAAATTGATAATGATATGAGATTTTTCATTGTCTATTTGTATATGATCTTAAATGTCATTGGAATATTAATTTTTATATTGATTTGTAGTGTATTTTATTGGGTCGCTTTACTAATGATCCTGATTTTACATGACCAGACACAGATCCTTAGTTAGAGGTGGACCTGCCTGCAATAGAGTATGACTTACAATATTTCCAGGTAGAATTGTAAGACTGATAGATTATTTATTTTATTGATTTCTTATTAGTTGAACTTTAATAGTTTTATTAGAGAGAGGTAATAAGTTCTAATTGCAACGTGTTATTAGTTAATTTGAGACATTGATTTATTGAGATAGTATTTTTTACAGTTTAGAATAATTTATGTAATTACACTTATTTGGACGTATCTTCATGCAAAATTATATTATTATTTTGACTTGTGATAATTATTTTATTAATGCTATTTGTTGTCCATAGTTTTACTATAACATGACTGTATTGCTTAATTGATGTTAGTCTAGTTACTACTCATTGCTAAATATTCCAGCTATCCATGTTCTAGATAGTGGGGCATTACAGCCTTTGAAATATGTATCTGCCATGATAATGATCTACCTTTCCACATATGATGCCAAAATGTTTACGTGGAAATCTATTCAACTGGATTGCCCGAATGAAACCTGGCATAAACTTTAGGTTTGTTTAGAAGATTTTAGAGAATAAATCAAGCAAAGAGGTAGATTAAATGAAGTTCGCTTGAGATGATCTTGGTGCTACGCCCTTGGTGTCAAGTGTCATTCAACGAGTACTTTATTAGATAAGAAAAGTATAGTTACACAACAATACTCTCTCTCTATACAAAGCACAGATCTTTTAATGGCTGAAAAATCGTTCCCCTCCTCCTAGAGGGCAGGGGGATATTTATATGAATCCATTCTTATAGAAGTTAAGATTTTGCACTCCAAGTTTAATCAGTGTAACAATTTTGGCAAGTAAGCTTTGGAAAGTATGTGATTTGATCCTCGATTGTTTTGCCCCCTGGGTGAACTTTGTTGATGCGGGTTTAGCTAGCTGATGGGTTATCGTCTATAGTTAGCCTTATATCTAGTTGCCTTTTTTTCCGGCACCAGAATCGTAAAAACTATTCTTAGCAAAAAAAAAAAAAAGGTCGTAAAAACTAAAAAAAAAATCATAAAAACTATGTATTAGCACTATATTTTGTTTTAGTTTATTTTTTGAACATAGACAATGGCTAAGAGTGGAATTTAGAACTTTTCACGGTCCACCGACAAATTTAACGTGTCTTAGGTCTCAATGGAATTTGATATGCAATTTTTTTTAATTTTGTTTGGAAATAAATTAATAAGATTAACCTAATATGAAGTTTGAATGTAGTTTTTATCAGTACAAAATCTATATTAAAGAAAGATTTTATGCTTTGTTAATTTGCTTTGGATGTTGGAGCCTTTAACTTAGGAAGTTTTGTTTTTGTATTATAGATATAGTAGTCTGGCTATCATTTTGCTTGCAACTTTCTTTATTCTGAATTTTTTTTGTCTTATTTAATTATTACATGTGTTAGTAATGTGCTTATTTATTTATTTTATTCTTTATAATTATCTAAAATGTAAAATATGGATTTGCATTGTGACAAGATACACAAAAAAGACCGAGAAGGATGAGAATTAAGAATAGCTACTTTGCTCAGAAGGATAGGAAAAGAAAAGTTACGTAAGCGAGGAACTGGTGGTAGAGATGGTAACAGATGCTTCCATGGACCAAATTTTGATATTTCCTATACAAAATTTTGAATTGAGCGGCATTCCCTATAGAAAAATAAAATTGACCTATGAACGCGTCTATTACCATTCCCAGGTGGAACAGAAAGAAATAACAGAAGTAAGAAAGGGCAGAGCCTTAGTCATTGTACTTGGAACTTGGCGAAAGAAGAGAGCTGGGCGGGTTTGTACTATCATTATCAAGCCCTTCGAAGAAAAACTAAAGTTTATAAATATTATTTTGGTTTGGATGGGTGTTATAAATAAAAATAGGCTAAAGATACGATTGCCAATATTAATTCTGTATAGAAAACCACTTTATTATCGATTCTTTTAATATAGTAAAGATAAAGACAAAGGTAAGGATCATGATAGATTAATTTGAATCAAATCCTACAAGATCGATTTAGGATCCACTAAAAGTTTATATAATCTACTTGAGATTCATATGCACTGAGAAATTTATGATCCACTTGAGAATCCAAACTTAATAACATATCAAATTCAATTAAAACTTTGGCTTATTCAATATTCAATTTCTTATTAATAGAATATATTAATTCTATTAATAATTAAATAAAAACTAAAAATATTTTTGTTCCCATAAGTTATTTCATCTGATTTGTTCGCACTATTATTCAAGTTTAGATGTGATCAAACAAATAAACATAAATCACTTTTAAGAAAATAAAGTGTGATTTATTTAAACCAAACAAAAATATTTACATTTTGTCAGAATTGATCTTTAACAATCCATATTCACATCCACTAAAGAATTGAATAATTAGGATCCATGCCACACTTAATAAGTCATCACCTACAACCATTAGATCAAGTCTTAAAATTCAAATCGTATTCAAATCGGGTTATTAGGTCCCATTGCCATCCCTAAATAAGGATATGGATGAGGATTCTTAAAAGAATTTGATTTATTTTGCAGGAAAAGATTTAGATAATTAGTTCAAAACTCGAATTCTATGTTAGATTTGGATCTTGGTTGCCGCCTAGTTAGCTCTCTTCTTCCAAGAGCATCTAATAGAGGATAGGGGGTAAGGGAGTTGGAGAGCGAGGGGGTGGAGACAGGCCTGGTTGGTGGGCCGGGAGGGGAGGCCAAGTTGGGGGACCTGAGGTGGGGGTGGATAGGAATAGAAGGAAAATTTGATCGATACTCTTACGGAAAAAAAAAAAAACCTAGTTTTTAATTTTTTAGGTAATATGAGGGTATGTTTGTTTGCATGGAAGTAGAGAAGAAATACTAGAAATAAAAACTACGTCTTCTACTTCATGTGTTTGTTTGACCTAAAAGTAAAGTGAAAGTTACTTCTACAATAATGGAGTAGATCCTATGTGGTAACCAAACTTCTTAATTCTACTTCATATAGATTTTGGAAGGAAGAGAGTTGGAAGTAAAAGGTATTAATAAATTATTTGTTGTATTTTATCTTTATTTTTTTTCTAAAAAAATAATTATTTTATTCCTTTTTATCACTTCCGTCTTCTAAAAAATAATAAATAAACACTATAGCTATTAGAAATGTGATACTTCAAACTCTTTATTTTTGAAAGCAACTTTTAATTTTCTTCTTTATTTTTACTGCTTTTAAGGATGTATTTGTTTGCATGGAAGTATAATTGAAGTAGTGCAAGTAAGCTTAATTCTACTACTTCAAGTGTTTATTTACTCAAAAAGTAAGTTGGAAGTTACTTCATATATAGTGATGTGGCGCTTATGTGGTATTTTATTTTCAAAATTATCTCTCATACTTTTGCTTGAAAGAGCTCAAGGAAGTAGAGAATCAAAGCAAAAACTTAATTTTTTATTTGCATGTAATAATTACCATTCAAAAAATTATATTTTATACATAGAAAACTAATAAAATATTATAATAATTATTTTATTTTATCAATTAAAATAATATTAGCTCACTTTCTAATACAATTTTATCTTCAAAAAGTTAGCAAACAAACACAAGAAGATATATCTTCTTCTACTTTTTGTTGACGAAAATTTTCTTTTATTGAAGATCATCTTTCATAAAGATAGATCTGCATATAAAAGCTACAAAAGAACTAAAACGTGGCTTTCACAAAATTGTGCTTTATTTTTCATAAAAGATGAAACGTGATTTTTAATTCGCGAATGAAGCTAA
This sequence comes from Dracaena cambodiana, assembly GCA_036321105.1. Lineage (NCBI taxonomy): Eukaryota > Viridiplantae > Streptophyta > Magnoliopsida > Asparagales > Asparagaceae > Dracaena > Dracaena cambodiana. The sequence goes on from JAYEPQ010000001.1 coordinate 28,057,791, forward strand.
AGTGTGAATCTCTTTCTCTAGATTCACAGACTTAATAAAGAGTGGGCCCTGCAGGGTCTCATTATCGTGCCTGAGCATATTATGCAAATAGCGAACATGCCATCACAACAAAACCGCGAATCTAAAATTTGAGATTTGCGTTCCAGTTGTAATCACACCAAAACCGCGAATCTAAAGTTTGATATCCGCGTTCTAGTTGTAATCACACCAAAGTTATGAATCTAAAATTTGAGATCCACATTCCAGTTGTAATCACACCAAAACCGCAAATCTAAAATTTGAAATTCGCATTTCAGTTATAATCCAAAGGAACCGTGACTCTAAACTTTGAGATCCGCGTTCCAGTTGTAATCCGACCAAAGCTGTGAATCTAAAATTTGAGATTCGCATCCCAGTGGCAGTCAAAAGAACTGTGAATCTAAAGTTTGATATTCGCATTTCGATTGTAGTTTAAAGAAAACGTGAATCTAAAGATTGAAATTCGCTTTTTGCTTTTCTGTTACGATTCAGAGGATTAAAGATATCGATTATAAGTTCTGCAGATTTAATACAAATCCACCAGACTAAAAGGCGAGAAATTAATTCTCAGATTGTGGAGTCCAGCAGTTGAACAGTTACATCAACTCGAAAGTCTTCAAATCTCTATAAATAGTAGAAGCTTAAGTAGAAAAAGGCATCGGGAAATCAGTATTAAAGAAAAAACTATTTTTCCTTAAGTTTTGGTACTAACAAAAACTCAAAATCTTCGCCAACTAAAATTTTATACAGAGTGTCAACGAAGAGCAGGATCGTCCTCCGCAGCTACTCTAGAGCCCAGTTTTAAACAAAGAGAAAATTAGATTTTTCTCATTTTCTGTAAACAGAAAACTATTGAAATTGTAATCTTTTTATTAAAAAATTCAATAAAAAATTATTTATAATTTTATGGCAAATAGAAGATTGGCGACTCCATTGGGAAAACCTATCATCACTTATGATAAGCTTGTAGCTCAATCTGATAATATTCCAGTTGGTAGCATGGTCGAATCACTCATCATTGACTTCGAGCAGGAGAAATATAAAGAATTCCTCTCCTCTGGCTCCAGAAGCCCTAATTCTTTATGGCAATGCAGTAAGATTTCTAATAACTTAGTCTCTAAAGAGGTTTCGAAGACAGGAATTCAATCAAAAGACTCCTCAAACCACTCTGGTCTCAAAGGAGAATTATCTTCTTTACCAGCACAAGACTCAGGGTTTGCTCCAACCAAGATCCATGAGGATCTCCTTGAGAAGATGGATCAGGATCCCCATAATAATAAGGAAAAATAAACATTTTCTAATTGTCAAGAAAATGACTCAGAAAACAAAGTTTTTCTCACCCGCACGATGAGAAGAAACTTACGAAGAAGTAGGGCTCGCGTTTTCCGCAGAGCCATGATGCAACAAGAGCCTACTGAACCACAGTCGTGAGGACATACAAGTATGGAAACCAAAGAGCGAAGTGGTGCTTCCGAACGACAAAAAAAATCAAGATGCAAATGGGTTTACTCGTATTTCTTACAAAAAACACCGTACACCCACCAAATTTATTTACAATTACAAACACGGAGATTACATTCGTGTTTCATAAACCAGGTGAGGACCCAACCCTCATGCCTCGAGAAATAAACGTGATGTTCAAGATTGCGTTTTTATAAATAGACGCGAACCACAAATTCGCGTGCCAACAAAAAAGCACAGTTTTCAAAATCACGCTTATAAAGAAGAACTAGCCTTTAAAGCTCGTGTTCCAGAAGTTCACCCATCTACTACTATGGCTAAAGTTAAATTTGCTCCTAGAATTTTCAAAGGGATAGAAACTCCCATCCCAAAGATATCATTTTGATGCAATGACACCTTCATTAGCAAAACAATGAGCTCCGATACAAGAGACCTCAAGGAATTTCTCAATGAAAAAAGAGAAAAATCTCGAATGTCTCATGTGAGTAGTTGATCAATGCGGTATTATCGCATTGCCAATATATGGTGACTCTTGCTAAACAATTAGTCTTCAACTGACTTACTATGACTTCGTCTCAAACATCAAAAAGGAGACAACATAACAAGTAGGAATTTTCTGAGCCTGAATACCCCGAAGTATCATCTAATATGATATGTTTCGGGAAGAAAAAGAAAAAGAAAATAAAGAAATTCCCTAGAAAAGATTCCTCTGATTCCAAACATTCTTCAGGTTTGAAGAATGTATTTACTGAGATGCGGGGTATTTTTCAGAACACCCGACTCAGGAAAGGAATAACAACGCTATTAGACTACAGACAAGTGGCTGTAGTCTCTTTTGACGAAGAAGACACAGTAAATTCAGGTGTGGCTGAGTCTCAGACATTAGACTCATTCTTTGAAGACTTTGTATCCGTGTATATGACGGAAAATACTCCAGAAGAATTCATGAGGAGGATTGATGAATATGATAAGACCATCCAACAATAGCAAAATACTATCAATGAAATCAGAGATATGCTTTATGTCTTGTTGGACTTGGAGAAAGTAAGAAGAAATAATAAAGGAGAATATTTTTCTAAAACTTTACGCAATACAAGAAATGACAAAGGAAAGAATACAGAAAAATCATCTCTCATTCCTCCTATGGATGAGAATGAAAATAATGAGGATCGTCGTGAAGAAGAAGATAATCGTTCTGTACACTCCCATCATCAAGAAAGAGATCCGAATCAAGAAGGAAATGTAAACACTGCTTGGATGGAGAGTTTTTAAAATCAACTTAATGCTCTCATGCATAAGAATGATTTGCAAGAGCTAGAGGTTATAAAACCATATCCGTTAGAATGAGAAAGTATACCGTTCCCAGAGAATTACAAACCATTGAAACTCAAATCATTCAATGGTAAATGGTCGCCAAATCAACATCTTTACTATTTTAAGTCGTAGACGGGACATTTAACTAGAAATGACCCAATCATTACACGAGTCTATGTTAGTATCTTAACAGGTCTAGCATTTGAATGGTTTCGAAGGTTGGAATCGGGAACCATCAATTTGTGGAATGATATTGAAAAAGCATTTCTAATAATGTTTTATGAAAATGATATGGAAGTTTCAATGCCAACACTCTTGGCCACAAAGCAAATGAAAGAAGAATTAGCTCGAGATTTTATCAAAAAATTTAGAAATGATTATCTAAGATGTCCGCATGGATGTCAGAGCAAACATTGGTAGAAACTTGCTGACATAATCTCTCCACCAAAGTTCTTGCTAGAATGGAGGTTGTAAAGTCTTCTACTTGGAAAGATTTTTCGCTACAAGCTAAAGAAGCTAAAGAAATTATACGAAATCTTGAAGAAGAAGAAAAATGAGAGAAACCAAGGCAGAATAATAATTTTAGATCGCACTAATCTTCTCGACCTAAGGAACACAAAGGGAAAGAGACAATGGCGACTGATACACTAAATTCTGCAAAGTATTTTCCAAATAATCCTTTGCAACCACAGTTCCCTCAAAAGCAATATTGTTTTAAATATGAACATACTAATACTATTTTCAATCTACTCATGACTAAGAATATGCTGAAGTTACGAGAATCCAAGCGACTTGAAGAAATTGAAAAAGTTAATAATTCTAATTATTGTGTGTATCGTAGGATCATTAATCATCCTACTCAAAATTATTATATCCTTAAGGATAAGATTCAGGCTCTAGTGGATACTAAGATCATCAAGTTATGAGAAGATCAGAAGAGAGTAACCGCTAATATGGTAACTGTCAGATTTGGAAAAGCTTCAGAATGGATAGAGTCAACTGTTCAAAATGGAGTTAAATCCATTTCCAAAGGCACAATGAGGATTGTGAATTATGATCCTCATCAACAACAAAAGAAAGGATTACGTCATTTTGAAACCTCAAAAGGAGAGATAATGTGGGTACATCCAGATCTCCTTGAAGATGAGCAATGGATTTCAAATTCATCAAAGAAGAAATCAAAAGGGAAGATTTTTACTTCCAATGTTGTTACTGTAATTTCTGAGGATGTTGCAGAAATTTCCTCTCTATAAGACTCGGAAGAAGAAGAAGAAGAAGAGCCAAAAGATTCTTTAGCAGTTAACATGGATCAATCAAAACCTTCTGGGACTTGTTCAGATATATAATACTTGAAAAATTATAATCAAGTAGTAGAACCTCAGTTATCTTCAGAAAAGAATAATCCAAAGAGCTTAAATTTGACAAAGCTCTTAAAAGCAAAGATAAAGAGCCTGCAGAAAGTTCTAAGAAATCTTTCAAATTTGATGTATTGGCGCAATTGGCTAATATTCCTACAAGAATTACTTTGTATGAGCTCCTAAAGCTCTCTAGACAAACTAGAGAAGTTTTAAGAGAAATTCTGTAAGATTCTGAAGTGTTCTTGGCTCAAATTCTAGAAACGTCTGAAGAAGAAGAAGTTTGTACAGTATGTTATTAAACTTCTAAAAAGATTCCTTACATAACCTTCTCGCCCGAAGATATGCAAGTAAAAGATAATAAAAATCATCATCCTTTGTATTACAAAGCATACATAGGGTCATTAGAGATTGGCCGAATCCAAATTGATCCTGGATCCGCCCTAAGTGTTATGCTAAGAAGGATATTGCGATATCTTGGGATCCCAATGAGCAGATTAGCATCAATAAATACTACCATCTTTGGGTTCAATACTAATGGTAGCAGACTACTTGGCAAAATAAAGTTGAAATGTCAAATTGGAGATTTGAAGATGGAGGTCACATGGTATGTAGTAGATGCTGACACGTCTTATAATCTTCTACTCCGAAGATCATGGATTTATATCAACCTAATCGTTCCTTCGACACTTCATTAATGCATAAAATATGTAGACAAAGATGGAAATGTGAAGATCCTAGTGGCAGAAAAATAACCCTTTAAAGGGGTAGAAAACTACTTTACTAACGCATTGCTATACCAAGATACATTTGATGCAGCCAAACAACCTGCTCCGGAAGAATCTGATAGCAGCAATGAAACTGACACTGAATCATGATCCGAAAATTTGGAATCCGATGATGAAATCTCAAAAGTAGATCCCATTGTAATAAGCCTTGAAGATCTTGATATAAATGACACCGTCAATTCTGATGGCGAGCGGATAATTAATGAAGATCTAGAGTTTGCTTATTTTTCTGGTGTTGATTCTGAACCCTCAAGTATTAGTACTAATATGGTCAGTGATCACCTAAATAAAATATATTCTTTAATTTCATTTCAAGCACCCATTCGATCATCCTTTTACATATAAAGTGATGACGATGGAGATGCAAATGAAGCTATTTTTGAAGTTCCTCCTAAGAATAAAAATCAAAAACCTATGATCTTTGGAAAAGCAAATAATAAGAATAAAGAAAAATATTTAGATTTTGAGGAAGAACAGAAAAATCTCGAATTCTTCCATTAAGATGAAAATTCCCATAAGTAAATGAGAAAAATGGGATTTAACCTAGCCAAAGGCAGGGGTTAATTTTGGAAAAGGGAGGAAGGAAATTCTTCAACCTTTTTGTTTCGAAAGGAAATATACCAGACTATTACGATGAAACTGGCAGGGGGTTGGGATATGTTACCACTCCTGAATATCTTTCAGATATAAAATCTGAAAAAATGCTGCAAACTCATTCATTAGAATCATTATGTTGGAATTCATATGTAAGCATTAGTGCTATTTTTCAAGAAGTCTCCATCAATATAGTCTCTGCAGATAAAGAAGAAGAAGACGATGAATTATCACCAATCGAAGATGATCTTTGGGCAAAACACATCAATATAAAGTGGGACATTTAATTTGAACAAAGAGAACCTGCAACTGAAGATAAAATGATCCAAATAAATATAGGTGATGAAACTAATTATAAACCCATATTTATAAGTGAAAATATATCTTCGGAGGAAAAAGAAGGAATGATCTCTCTCATTCGAGAGTACATTGATGTTTTCGCCTGGAATTATGAAGATATACCAGAACTCAACCCAAAAGTTGCAGTTCATAAATTAAATATTCGGCCAGATACAAAGCCAATAAAACAAAACAACAAAGGTTTTGTCCTGAAATATAGAGGTAATTGAAGCTGAAATAAAAAAGTTAATTGAATTAGGCTTCATTTGCGAAGAACAATATCTAGACTGGGGCAAATATAGTCTCCGTAACTAAAAGGAATGGAAAGATCAGGGTCTGCATTGATTTTAGAAATTTGAATGAAGCATGCCCGAAGGATGAGTTTCCTTTACCTATTACGGACATCATGATTGACAATACTTGTGGCTATGAAAAGATGTCGTTTATGGATAGATATTCAGGATATAACCAAATTAAGATGTACCCTGATGATGAGAAGTATATATCTTTCAGAATGCCACTTGGAGTATATTGTTATACAGTCATGCCATTTAGTTTGAAAAACGCTAGTGCTACGTATCAACGTGCCATGAACATGATATTCCAAGAACATTTATGAAAAACAGTGGAATGTTATATAGATGATATGACAATTAAAAGGAAAAACAAGAATGATCATTTTCGTGATTTGAGAACCATGTTCAATCTTATGCAGAAACACCAGCCTAAGATGACTCCAACTAAATCTTTTCTGGGAGTTTCCAGCGAAAAATTTCTTGACTTTGTAGTTACTTTCAAGGAAAATCATCTTGATCCAGACAAAATTAAAGCAATCCAAGATATGTTGCCACCTAAAAATCTCAAAGAATTGAGAGAATTGCAGGATATGCTGGCATACATTCACAGGTTCATATCAAATTTATCTGAAAATTGTCAACATTTTACACGGTTGATGAAGAAAGGAGTGTTATTCATTTGGGATGATACGTGCCAGGAAGCATTTGAAGAAATCAAGGAATATCTCACCAAAGCACCTGTTCTTGTAGCTTCAATATCAGGAATACTTTTTCTGTTATATATGAGAGCTATGGATCATTCCTTGGAAGATTTATTGGCGCGAAAGAATGAATTAGGTCATGAACAAACCATTTATTATATAGTAGAATGATGATTGGAGCTGAAAATAGATAGAATCCAGTAGAAAAAGAATGTCTAGTTTTAGTGTTTGCAATACAAAAAATGCTACACTATTTAGTGGGACAAACAATCCACGTTATATCGAGAGTTAATCTCTTAAGAATATTAATGACTAAGCTTAGGTTATTAAATTCCAGATTATCTAATTGGGCCATTCTACTGTCACAATATCATATGCATTTCATTCCGCAAAAATCAATTAAAAGACAAGGTATAGCTGATTTCTTAGTTGAACACCCGATTCTAGCATCTTCAAAATTGTATGAAGATATCCCTGGTGAAGTAGGTGAAGGAAATATAATTCCGAAAAAGGATATTCAACAAGAAACTGCTGAAGTGAATGCTGTTGAAGAAGAAGTATGGCAACTTTTCTTTAATGGCGCTTCTAGAATGGAATGTCTAGGAAAAATGGTAGCAGGAGTGGGGGTTGTTTTTGTTTTTCCCTATAACCATATTATTCCTAGAGCATACTCATTGTCAAGTTCATGTTCTAATAATGTTGTTGAATACAATGCCTTAATGGTTGGTTTAAAAATAGCCAAACAGCTGGGGGTGTAGTATTTAGAGACATACGAAAATTCCCAACTTGTTATAAACCAAGTTAGAGGAGAATATGAAATAAGAAATGAAGATCTGTTGCTGTATTACCAAGCAACAATAAACATAACTATAGCTTTAATGGTTTCTATATCAGTCATGTACCGCATCACCAGAATGATTATGCAGATGCACTAGTTTCCTTGGCTGCTACTTTATCATTACCCAGAAATGCTAACAAACGTGTAACAGTGGGAAGTAAAGAACCGTTTTGCCCAAAGTATGAGTTTGAGGTGGAACTGAATTCATATAAGAAATAAGAAGCAGATGAAGTATATGCTCTTGAGTCTAATCTTGAACCAAGAGACTGGCGATTTCCTTACATAGATTATATTCTTTATGGAATAATGCCAGAAAATCCTTAAGAAACAATAACAATTAGAAGAAAAGCTGTTTGATTCTATTATAATACTGAACTTCAGACATTATATAGAAAATCTTATGATGGGATCTTACTTCACTGTCTTTATAATAAAGAAACTTAAGAAGCACTTGAAAAAGCTCACAGCGACATTTGTGGAGCATATCAATCATGACCAAAACTATAGGATAGACTCCAAAGAATGGGTTATTACTGGCCCAAAATGATAACAGATGCAATCATTTATGCTAAGAAATGTAGAGCCTGTTAGATACATGCGAACTTCATACATCAAGCTCCGGAGTATCTCCATCCAACAGCTACATCATGGCTATTTGAACAATGAGAAATGGACATTATTAGATCAATCTTCCTGCCTTCAACAAGGGGTCATCGATTTTAATAGTTATAACAGATTACTTCTCAAAATGAACTGAAACTGTTGCTTTAACTAAAGTAAAATCTTCAGATGTGATAAGATTTATCAAACATCATGTTATATACCGCTTTGGAGTACCTAGAAGAATCATTCATGACAACGAACCTCATTTTATAAGTCAGTCATTATCTAGATTTTGCAATAAATATCAAATTAAAAGTGTACTTTTGTCTCCATAATATCCAGCAGCCAATGGTTTGGCAGAGACTTTCAATAAAACTATTGTGAAGCTTCTTAAAAGTTCATTTCATCCAACCAACGAGATTGGTATGAAAAGCTTGGAGAATGCCTTTGGGCTTATCGAACTACTGTCAGAACTCCTACAAACACTACGCCATTTTCTTTGGTGTACGGGCCTGAAGTAGATTACCTTTGGAAATTCAAATTCCGTAATTAAGGGCCGCAGTAGCAACCAAAATGACACATGAAGAAACACATCGATAAAGACTTCTAGAATTATAAGTTCTTGATGATAAGCATTTGGAAGCTCAGCAAAACATTGAACTTTACCAAGCGCGAATATCTAAAACCTTTAATAAAAAGATAAGACAGAGAACTTTCAAGAAAGAGGATCTGGTTCTTTCAGTAAGAAGACCAACCATAACTAATTAAAAATCGAAAAAAAATTCCAATCAAAGTGGGAAGGACCTTTCGTTATTGATACAGTTTATTCTAATGGTGCATATCGTTTGGCAAAACCGAATGATGATAAAATAATGATGTCAATCAATGTAAAATTTCTGAAGAAATATTATTCTTAGCTTTCAATTAAGAGGCTAAAAATTCCACAAACTCGTTCTTGTTTGAGATTCACGATTCTAGAATTAGAGTTTCTTAAAAAGTATGAATTTTGTAAAATCGCGTTCTTTTTTCTCCAAATTTGCTAAGTTGAAAATTATCTCTAGCAAACAAAAATTTCTTTTTCTCCAAATTTGCTAAGTTGAAAATTACTTCTGGCAAACAAAAATTTCTTTTTCTCCAAATTTACTAAGTTGAAAATTATGTTTGGCAAACAAAGTTTTCTTTTCTCCAAATTTGCTAAGTTAAAAATTACGTCTAGCAACTAAAAAAAAAATTTCTCCAAATTTGCTGAGTTAAAAATTACCTCTGACAAACAAAATTTTCTTTTTCTCCAAATTTGCTAAGTTAAAAATTACCTCTGGCAAACAAAATTTTCTTTTTCTTCAAATTTGCTAAGTTAAAAATTACCTCTGGCAAACAGATTTTTTCTTCTTCCAAATTTGCTAAGTTAAAGATACTTCTGACAATTCAGAAGCTCTTATACTATAAGTCACTGAACAACCCAGATGTTAACTTAATCAAGAAAGTTAATAGCTACTTCTATCTTGATTAAAGAAGCTTATTCATTTGCAGCAAAATCCGTTTTGGGCATTTGAATAATGACTTTATATTGTCAAGTTAATAATTACCTCTGAATAATATTCTGGAGAATCAAAATGTTTATCAAGTTAATAGTTAACACTGATGATCAAAATCAAAATCATTCATCAAGTTAACAGTTACCTCTGAATGAATGATAACAATATTTTTGAAATGAAAATTTTATTCATTTTCAAATCAATATTATAAAGAGTTCCTTGATATCATGCAATGAATGGAAATAAAGTACAAATCATTGAGTCAAGAGAATATTAAATTTTTTTCATCAACATCTATTATCCCAAATAGGATGGCTTTATAAGTAAAGACAAAATCTTGATTATGTAGCTTCCTCCTGCCAATGATTGAAGACTTCCAAGTTTGTTTGCTTAGTTATGATCTATGTTGCCAGTAACTTGATTAGTTCAAAATTGGGTGTACCAAATGCATGTTCCCAAGTATATGACTTGCGGAACTGCTGAAATTGGGGGTTGCCGATAATCATTTATCATCCTTACTTTAAAGGATGCTAGGCTAGGCAGGAAATAAACAATATCACACACATAAAAATTTTTATCTCATAAAAAGTACATAAGATCTTCTAGTTCGCCAAAGATATTGAAAAGATTTGAGAACCATACGGGTGTGGGTCATTGTTAAGAAAAATGACTATGATTATATCCTATAATAGATCCAAAATCTCGTTAAGAAATATAAAAGAAAATACCTGATTTTTGTTCGTAATGAGAAAACTTACCTAGTTAAGGAAAATGATTACGGTTATAAGGATCTTTTTAATGGGATACTCCTTCTCCAACAAACATGGCAAAAGACTAGGCCCAAATATGTCGACATCATTTGGAGGCCTTGTGACATGTCAACCCCAGTCCATTACCTTGATCAAGGAAAAGGAAGAAGAACAGAACTTCATGATAGAATTGGTTTTGGGGAGGAATTTTAGAAAAGAAGAGAAGAATTCTTAAGTCAGGATAGATTTTTGGGAGAAAGGTTGGGCGCTTTATATAAAGGATTTTATGATCAAAATTTTCGGCCAAAAGATTTTATAGGAAAAATCTTCAGTTGAGATATTTGACTCGAATCTCAATAAGATTTATTATTATTGCATGGGACGCTTTGGTATCTGCCCAAAGGAAATGAGTTTTTCAGCTAAGATCTTTGATTAAAATCATGTCATTAATGGATGCATGCAACGCTTAGTTCGTTGCACTAAAAGTCTATCAAATTAATGAAAATTCATTCTATATATGTAAACCCGCGGATTTTAACGCAGGGTTACACTTATATGTAAACCTGCAGATTTTAATACAAGGTTTCACTTATATGTAAACCCGCAGATTTTATTGCAGAGTTACAATTATATATAAACCCGCAGATTTTAACGCAGGGTTACACTTATATGCGAACTTGCGATTAAAATATAGATTCACATTTTTTAGCACAAAGTCATGTCTGATACGCCAAGTCGTCAAAATCAAGATGAGATTTATATAGAGTTGGGCTCAAATTTTCAATGAGATGACTAATAAAAATTATTCCAAGTTCATATTGGACAAAATTAGAAAGAAAGATTGCATCCATGAGGTTAATCTGAGTTTCCTCTAAAAAAAAAAGATTACAAGAGCTCCTTGAAAATTTTTACAATTCAGTGATTCATAAGAGCCTTGATTTTCTCTTCTACATTGCTTATCTCTAGCTTAATGACTTCACAATTTTGAACAGCAGTTTGTCTACATAACTCCTCTTCATTAGCAGTTGTATTGTTTGCTGCTTCAGATCCCAATGCCTTTAATTTAGCCTGAGCAGTTGAGGGGATTTTGTTCACATTATCAAGCTGCATAGACAAATCAGGAAGATTCTTCTCTGAATCCTCTCGCTCCTTAGAAATCTTTTCAAGAAAAACCTGAGCTTTAGCAATGGTTTTCCGAGTTCTCACAATAGCTTGATCATGGCCTCCATGATTGAAGTAACATTCTCTATTTGAATACAAAGAGTTGTTTGTGTGATTGATTTTTGTCAACACAGGCCTTACAAGCATCAACTTTTCCTTGATTTCTTTCTGGAGCTTAAATTGTTCCTCCATCAGCTTTTGAAAAGTAGTCTCCACCATTTCTGACTTATCAGTGTTGCGAATCTTCAATAAAGAGTCAGCATAGTTTTGGAGTTGGATAAGCATAAGTCTATAAGGATTGGCTTTTTTTTTCTCCACCAACACTTGCTATGCAACCAAATAGATGTTGAGAACAGTGGCAACTAAGGAAAAAGAGTTTCCTTTCATAATCTTATTGATACAGCGATCCAGAAAATCAAAAAAGACTCTAATAGTATGCTTGAGCAGGTCATGTTCCAGTGCATCAATTTCTGCACAACTTGCTGATGGCAGTGAGGAAGAAGTAGTTGCAGTAGTGATAATCGCTGGAGTAGATATAACCTGTACTACGTTCTGGGATAAAGGGACAGTAGCCTCAAAAGTTCCAACTTCAGTAATTCTAATAGCAATGACATCAGCAAGAGCAGTAATCTCAGTAGTTTCATTAATTCTGACTTCAACTATTGAAGTAATTCCAACTGGGACAACAGATTCAGTAACATCAGCAGCCACAACTTCAACTTCAGTAATCGTAGCAGGCTCAACAGACTCTACTTCAGTAACCTCAACAATTGCAATAGAGTCAGTAGTTGCAGCAGTTTAAAATGCAATTTCTGGTTGAACTTCGGTACCAGCAAATGAAGTATCGCCTTCATGTACATATTCCGAAGTTGGAGTAGAAGAAAACATTTCTAAAGAATTCTTCTAAAGAAAAAAGAGAGAAATGATTAAATGATGATAAAAAATGATATAAACGGGTCAAGTTGAGAATAGACCTTGAGGTTGAGAACTGAATTCTCCAGGTCCATACACCTCAACTCTCTCTTCTTCTATTAGAAATGATTAGTTGCAGTAGAGACAATCCCTGGAGTAGATATGACACGTACTATGTTCTGGGATAAAGGGACAGTAGCCTCAAAAGTTCCAACTTTAGTAATTCCAATAGCAGTGACATTAGCAGGAGCAGTAGTCTCAGTAGTTTCATCAGTTCTGACTTCAGCTATTGAAGTAATTCCAACTGGGACAACAGATTCAGTAATCGGCAGCCACAGCTTCAACTTCAGTGATCGCAGCAGGCTCAACAGACTCTACTTCAGTAACCTCAACAATTGCAATATAGTCAGTAGTTGCAGCAGTTTTAGATTGAATTTCTGGTTGAACTTCGGTACCAACAAATAAAGTATCGTCTTCAGGTACATATTCCGAAGTTGGAGTAGAAGGAAACATTTCTAAAGAAAAAAGAGAGAAATGATTAAATGATGATAAAAAATAATATAAATGGCTCAAGTTTATAATAGACCAAGAGGTTGAGAACTGGATTCTCCATATCCATACACATCAACTCTCTCTTTTGCTATTAGAAATATATATTTACCATGGTCTCTTGGAGGAGTAGAAGAGAGAATGACATCACTATCATCATCACTACTCATAACTTGAATTACTGGAGAAATAGAGGCAGAAGATTCCTCTTGCTCCAATTAAAGTGGTCTTTCTGAAGAAGACACAGCAATAGGAAGAAGCCCGGTTGCTGGTGTAGTAGAAGGAACTTCTGTGATAGGATCGCTGGGAAAAATAGGTCCTTGACTCTGATGATTTTTATATGAGCGATGGATCAAACTCGCATCATCGTCATCTTCTTGTTCCTCCTCAGCAGTTTCGAAGGCTGCACTAAGTATTGTTGCGCCAGCCTCAACTAATGCATCTTGTGGAATGATTGGCAGATCACTGAGACACCTTAACCTCTTCCGTTTGTAAGAGATCTTCTTAGGAGAATATTTTGATTGAGGAGATCTTGGAATAGTGGAAGACACAGGTCGATCTATTGAGGTCATTGCAGTATTGTCCTCATCCCTTGATAAGACTTCTTCAATGTGAAATTCTTCTATTTCAGCTACTTTAGTGCTACCTGCTTCTTTCTTCTGAGCATACCATGTTCTAATGTCTCTCAAACAAGTAAAGCTTGCATCGAAATTATGAGGCATGGAATGGACAGAAGAATACTATTTGCAAAAGCTGAAGCTCATAGATAAATTTGGGGCCTTGAGTGGAAGATTGAACTTGGTTTTTGTACCACCAAAGATGAAATGAAACCAAGCTCTGACCCCCTCAAAAAGATTCCCAGTAAAACTCATATTTGTATTTGAGTTTCCAATATACAACTGATCATACCCAAACTGTCAAGAAAAGCATCTTGAGTAATAAAGTTCAATATAACAATGGTTCTCTAAGCGGAGAACCAAGTGCCCTGACGGATATTTATCAACTATCAGAAGTACCCAGGAGACAGAGTTGTGAATTTATCAGCACCAGCTACATTCGCGAATTCTTCTCCATAGCCAGTATTTGGAAAATAAGGAAAACACCTGAATAATTCATAATTAGAATGATATCGAAGTGTTTTGTGGACCGTAATCATATAACCTCCTTTCCAATGGGATTTCTCATAATGCTGAACCTTTGGAGAGCTCAAATCTACCTGAGCATCAATTGGACTTATCAATGAAGGGTAGTGCAGAACTATCCAAACCATCAAATAAGTATATGGAAGTTCTACCTATGAATTTGGAGTCTTAACAATCAGTTTTCCTTCATTATCATGGTTCTTCTTGACATTACAGAATCTGAAAATTAATTTTCTTAATCCACTTTGGATTCCACAAATCATTGCTAGTAATAAACTGTGTGGACGGCCGAATGCTAACAAGACTGCCAGATATACCACTCCGATTGGTAGGATTTCTTATTATGGAATCACACACTTTTTCAACCATAACATCAGTAAACCCGCTAACAAATCAGGGTCTGATATGCATTGTAAAGCCTGATAATGAAACTTCTCAAAGGATGTCCTGGCCTTAAAAACATCCTCATCTGATTCAGCAATATATGCATATGTTCCACATTGAACAATTCTCTCTTCAACCTCTTTCTCAGAAATTGGAGAAAGATGTGTTAAATCAAGATTGTTCTTCGAAAACTTTGTAAAAAAAATACTGCAACCATTTCTTTTGCTTCACATTTCGAGTGTTAGAAATGTGAGCGCAGAGATGATAGTAGCAGAGCAATTCCTAGTAAATTTCATAAATCATGGGATCACGAGTTTTCAATATATGGAGTTTTTCTTTTGTGGGGATGTATTCTTCATAGGGAATGTCTCCTATAGGTAGTCATGAAATCTCATACATTTCAGGAAGGGCAAATCCTAATTCACCTCAAGGTGTAAAGAAAGTGCAAATATCAGGGTTATACAACTCCAACAAAGAAAAAAAATAAAATCTGTTAGGAGGAATTCCATGTTGAACTACCCTGATGGCGCGATAAAAATTCACGTACTTCAATTGATCCTCAAAAATTTTTAAGAAAAAATTTACCAAGATCGCCCAGTCTCCCTTAGGAGAATAATGGATCCATTTGAAGGGCGAAAGTCTTGAACTGAGAATTCTCCTTGAGCATCAATAAAGCGATGTAAGAAAGTTCGGGTAATCACTGGAGTCTCACCCACAGGAAGGTTTTGCTTGAAAAATCCTAGAAATAATCCGTAAAAATATTTTCCAATAGAACGAGAAAATGCACCTTGTACACTAAATCCACCAAGTAAAGCACCATCTTGCGGTTTATTTAAATATCAATCCATGATTCTGGGAATAGAAAGGGATTGGAAGTACAAGAATGGATAAGATCTCTCTATGTCAGGAAGAAATATGTTACGACCGTTAACCTGACGAAACCACTTATAAACCTTATCATCTAAGCAATCATCAGGGATGGGGACATGATCATTGAACAAAAAAGGAGACTTGTTCAATAATCTCCTATTCTTTCCTTCAAAATGGACAGTAGTCATAAATTCTCGCAATGTAGGGCGAGTAGGGTTAAAAATTCTACTTTTCATCTCTCGGCCATCAGATGCTACACAGGCTGGAAAGACTCGACCGAGCCTAAATTGTTTCTCGCCATCATATTCTCTTGTATGACCAAAGTAATGCTTTTTTGGCCAAGCGTTTAAGGTGTAATTCACTATATGAAGAAAAGAAAGAGTTAAAACAAAATAGTAAAAAGGAAGATACTCTTTTAGGGTTAGAGTATAAATTCCAAACATGATATGAGGTAAAAAAATCACCTCCAACTAAAGGCTCCTGTCGAACCATTATGGCTCTGGAAGTGGCCCGAGGATTTTGGGAACCACTGCCTTATAGACCAGAGGATAAAACCTTCTTTGTCATCTTCTTAAAATTCTAAGAAACTTGAGGATAAGAGGAGTTTGAAGACGAAGGGTTTTGAAATTTTGGAGAAAAGTTTGAAGTTTGAATTTTTCAGAAAGTGTTAAAAGATATTTTAAATAATGAGTTTGAGATTTTATAACAAATGATTTGACGAACGAGATTTCTGATCTGAATCTTGTGAGGATTTCCTCATTAATGAAGCTTAGAAAATGCCTTGATCTCTATGCCAGAAAAGTAGTAACTTTCCAGATATACTGCATAAGGTGCGAGATCCGCGGCTCTAATACAGAGTCGTGCTCTATGCAAAAGCGCGAGATCTGCGGCTCCAATGCAGCGTCGTGCATTTTCCCAAAAGCTCAAAATTCGCAATTTTGAATACAAAGTCATATTTCCTCTCAAAATGCGAAGATTGTATTTTGGCCAAAATTATCCCAAGTATTTAAAAACACTTTTAAAATTATAGAGTTTTAAAAACTTTGAAGGGGGTTTTGTAGACGGAAATTTTCTTTTATTGAGAATCATCTTTCATAAAGAGAGATCCATATATATAAGCTACAAAAGAAATAAAACGTGGTTTTCACAAAGCTGTACTTTATTTTCCATAAAAGATGAAAAATGATTTTTGATTCGCGAAGGAAGCTGAAATGTGAATATCTTTCTCTAGATTTACAGACTTAATAAAGAGTGGGCCCTACAAGGTCTCATCATCGTGTCCGAGCATATTATGCAAACAACAAACATGCCATCACAATAAAGTCACAAATCTAAAGTTTGATATCCGCGTTCCAGTTGTAATTACACCAAAATCATGAATCTAAAGTTTGAGATCCGCGTTCCAGTTGTAATCACACCAAAACCGCGAATCTAAAGTTTGAGATCCACGTTCCAGTTATAATCCAAAGGAGCTGCGAATGTAAAGTTTGATATCCGCGTTCCAGTTGTAATCTCACCAAAACTGCAAATCTAAAGTTTGAGATTTGCATTCAAGTGGCAGTCTGAAAAAACTGTGAATTTAAAGTTTGAGATTTGCGTTCCGATTGCAGTTTAAATAAAATACAAATCTAAACATTGAGATTTGCGTTTTGCTTTTCAGTTACGATTCAAAAAATTAAAGATATCGGTTATAAATTTTGGAGATCTAATACAAATCCACTAGACTAAAAGGCGAGAAATTAATTATCAGATTGTGGAGGTCAATAGTTGAATAGTTACATCAACTTAAAAGTCTCCAAATCTTTATAAATCGTAGAAGTTTAAGCAGAAAAAGGCATTAGGAGATCAGTATTAAAGAAAAAACTATTTTTGCTTAAGTGCTGGTGTTATCAAAATCTTTGCCAACTAAAATTTTATACAGAATATCAGCAGAGAGTAAGATCGTTCTCCACAACTACTCTAGAGCTCAGTTTTAAATAAAGAGGGAATTGGATTTTCCTCATTTTCTGTAAATAGAAAACCGTTGAAATTGTAATCTTTTTATTGAAAAAGTTCAATAGAGAATCACTTATAATTTTATAAGAAACACTTTCATTGTGGAAGTTACTTTATAATTTCTTCATTCACTTTTTATACTTCAAGGAGCCAAACACACCCTAAATGTCCAAAGTAATGAATGTCCTTAGTAATTTGGTGGATCTGAATCAATTATCTCTAAGCATATCTTGTAAGAAGCGACCCGAATGCACACCGTTGCCACTCCACTCCAGGTTACTCACACGTGGATGTGCAGAGCAACAACAACTACTACTACTACTAAACTTTTTATCCCAAGTACTTGGGGGTAGGCTACATGAACCAAAAAAAAATCATGTTGGATCGATCACATTGATAGTTCTTCTCCATTCATTTCTATCAAGTAATATCTACTCATTTAGACCTCTAAAATCCATATTTGTTCATATCAGCTGAATTCATATTTTTTTCGGTCTTTCCTTCGTTCTTTTAACTTGTCCTACATTAATAAACTCTTTTCGTCTAACTGGTGCATTTTTAGGCCTATGTTGCACATGACCGAACTATCGTAAGCGATTTTCTAACATCTTCTCATCTATGGGAGTTATGCCTAGCTTAGTACGAATATCTTCATTTCTTACTTTTATCTCTCCTAGTGTTGCCGCATACTAAGCAGAGCATGCGCATGTTTATTATACTTATTTTCTGTGAATGACGTTTTTTTAAAGCCCAATATTCCGTACCATATAATAAAACTGACCTAATAGCAGTTCTATAAAATTTTACTTCTAGTCTTAACAGAATGTTACTGTCGCATAAAATTCCCATTGCACTCCTCCATTTAATATTACGGTCACATAAAACTCGCATTGTACTCTACTATTTCAAATAGCTAGCTTGTATTCTATAGTTATTATCAATTTCTCTATCATTCTGAATAATAAAATCCAAATACCTA
This sequence comes from Dracaena cambodiana, assembly GCA_036321105.1. Lineage (NCBI taxonomy): Eukaryota > Viridiplantae > Streptophyta > Magnoliopsida > Asparagales > Asparagaceae > Dracaena > Dracaena cambodiana. The sequence goes on from JAYEPQ010000001.1 coordinate 28,076,374, forward strand.
AATTAACTACTTATTTGTATCTCTTGCCCGTTTAGTATTACAACATTATAGTTTACGGTTCGTCATTTACTAAATTTACACTCTATATAATCTGTTTTAAACCTACTCAATTTAAAACCGCTAAATTCTAATATGTGCCTCTATAATTCTAACTTGACGTTTATTTCTATTCTTATCGCATCAACTAAGACAATATCATCGTCGAAACGTGGATGCGAAAGAGCCATATATAAAAGTAAAATTACCACCGAACCTCGTCCAGCACGCATTTCTTTTTAACCGGCATTGGTTCAAACTGTTCAAGAGGAGCAGCCTTTTTCTTCGATCCGACCCGATTCGCTTCGCTTCGGTGATGAGACGGCGATGATCTCCGATCCCATCACCTCTGTTCTCCAAGGACGATGAGTTCCGTCGACAATGGACAGCAATCGAAGCAACAGCAGCAGCAGTGATCTAGATTCATCCTCAACGGTGGTGGTGATGGCGGATTCGGATCCTGAGAAGGTGGTCGTCGGATCCGATAACCCGAAGATCATCGAATGGGAGGAGCTGCAGCAGGAACTCGCGCGCCTCTGGAGCCTCTCGTCCGCCCTCAACAAGGCCAAGGAGAAGAAGGAGGCCCTCGCCCAGAAGATCGAAGCCGTCGTCAAGGTAGGACCCTCTTGCAATTCTAGGGTTCTATTAGTTCATGAAATAGCGTTTCTTTTGATGTCTCAATTAAGTAATTTTATTGAATTGGGTGTTATATTTAGTAGTTTCTTGAATTGAGAATAGTTTAGAATTTCTGCAGTTTTCCTTGAATTCTAGTGAGATTGTCAAATATGACTCGAGGAACAGGTACAATTATCTACAAAAATTAGCTAATGAGCCTATTACCAGCTTACTCGAAAATGGACCTTTGCCCTCAAGGCAAGGGAAAACCAAAAATCCCTCAACAAAAAAGCCACAATAATCTCACGAGGTGAAGCTTCAATTGCTCTTCTTCAGGCATTTCCTTCAAAAGAAATTCAATTGGATGATTATCTACCTGTAATATGATTCAAGACTGCATAAAAAAAAAAAAAAAAAAAAAAAATCCAAGATCAGTCTTCAACACCGCCAAACCCAGTTAACTGATTTTGGCCAGTTTCTGACCAAAATCAGCTGTAGTAAGCTTATCTACGGTCACCAATTGTTTACATTGGTTGGGTTTGGTTGCATGTGTTTTGAAGGGAAGAGGGAGAGAGGGGTGGGGGAGGCTGTATTGAGGAAGGAACTAGTTAAACTATGAAGACATAATCGGATTAATCATGGGGTTTAGGTCAGCTATAGTAAATTATACTTTATTATAATTGTCTCACTTAATATATGAAATTTATCATAGATTGGATTTGGTTATTAGGAAGCTAGTGTGCATGTGGTAAGGTACAAGGCTACAAGCATCACTTTTTGATAAGTTGTTAAAATTGTTTCTTGTGTCCCATTGTCTCTAGCAAGAGCTAGGCTATTAGCAATGATGTGCTGTCTGTAGATTGTGAGAACTATGGGTACAATGGAAACCAAGTTCTTTGAAACTACTGCAATATTGAGAAATGGGAAGTGAAAAAAGTAACAAAAAGAAGTGTCAGGCTTCTTCGGCCCAATCACATAAGTTATTTATCAAGCCCAACAACTGAGTTGTTAAGACTGGCCCTGACCATAATTTCAAAGAAAGAAACACTATTAATAGCCGTTGTGATCAAAGGCATGGTTGAGGATCATCTAAGGTGGAATATGAGGGTTAGGAAAGGGTAAATATGTAAAAGAGTGAGAGTAAGCAGTATATAAGCTCAATTGTGAGAGTTAAAATCCTATGCTGAATGAATTCCTAATCTCTCCACCCTTCTCTACACTCCAGCTTCTTATCTTTATCTTTGCTCTCTTTCATAACCCACTCGTTACAGGATATGCCGAAGCATCAGGAACCATGAGGTTTATCTTCGAGGACCTCGGATGTACCCTAATAATGGTATCAGAGCCAGTTCGAGCCTATCACTTATCATGGAGAGTTCCAAAGGTTCTCCTCCTTCCGTTGCTTCATTGGTCCCCCCAAATGGAGGGAGTACAATATGTTATCAACCAACATAAGAGTCAGATGACCAATGTGAATAATCTATCCCAGAGAGTCCAATCCATGAAATAAGATCTGAAGCAAATGCAGATTGATCGCATAAGCGATAAAGAATAAAGGGCCACTGATGAAGAAGAAATCAAATCGCTCATCCGGACTCTCCATCAATGTTTTGTGTCAAAATCAGTCAATCGACCTTCTCTAGCGACCCCGCCCTCGAGGGGTTCTCCCTAGTTTTCTCCGGAGCAATCTCCATGCACCTTAAGAGATGGGCCCATGCTATCGAAACCATCACCCATTCTATTTGGCCAGATCCACACCTCTTTGGATGCTGACCTTCCTCTGCTAGTAGGATGCAAGAACGAAAACATGTACACTTCCAAACCTCGAAGTGAAGGATGCCATTTTGTGACTATTGGATAGAACAGTTACTCAAGGTCTAAACATTCCCCTCGACCAGAGGGAAAGAATGGCGTCCTTATACTTGGATGAGGCTCCGCTAAGGTGGTATCGTTGGGTGCTTAGAGCCAAAAGAGTTCCACTCTCTTGTTTGACTTTGAGCAAGGTTTGATCTCTAAGTATGACTGAAATGTCATCATGGATTACACTGGTGAGCTAACCAAATTGGAACCAGAAGGGGCTTCGTATGAACACTATCAGAGAGAATTCATGAGGTTGTCGCATCATGTGCATGGTTTGTCAAATGATTTTTTTTATTAGTTGCTTTATAAGTGACGTGAGGGATGTTGTGAAATTTGAACTAATTTTGAAATGCCCTGGTTCGATTATTGAAGCCATACGGCTAGCGAGAGTGGAGAAGGAGAAGGCAACAACGACAAAGAAATCCCTAAAGAACACTAGTGCTAAACCCATTGTGTCCTCTGGATTGGCCGGGGTGGGGGTGCAATGGGGGTAGGAGGGAAGAGTAACAATTTCTCACCAAATCAAGGCACAATTTTCAAGCCATCAAGTGATTAACCCCTCAAGAATTGCTTGAGAAGTGCAAGAAGGCGCTATGCTTCTATTGTGATGAGAAGTTTACAAGAGAGCACCACTGCCTTCGTTTGCGATGAGAAGTTTACGAGAGAGTACCACTGCATTTCGCGTGGTGGTTTTGGTGGAAGGGGATGAAGAATGTGGTTGGGGTTTTGAGGTGGAACAAGAATCACCAATTATGGCTATAGGCTTGTCAGCAAATTTAATGGTAGGGGTAGTAGGAATGAGCTCTATTTGCTTAGTTGGCAGGGTGATGGGCAAGGAGGTTGGGTTTTCTCGTGGACATGGGCGCCTCATAACTTCGTGGATCCCGTTACTGCTGGTCGCCTTAGCTTAAAAACACAACAGATCAATGCCTTTTGAAGTGGTGGTTACTAATGGGGAGAAAATGGCTAGGGAAGATGCTGTAAGATGGTGAAGTTGGAGATTTAAGGATTTGAATTGGAGACAAATTTGATCGTGGTTCCCTTAGGAGTTCCACATTTTATTCTAGGGATGGTGTGGTTGAAGAGTTTGGGTCCAACCCTCTGCGATTTCACAAACCGAACACTTTAATTTTGGAAAGGAGGAAAAATCACTGTCCTAAGGGGGGGTGTGATCGACTGAGATTGATGTGTTGGGATATAAGTTAGATAAAATCTTAAAGCGATAAACACTTCAAGGAAAAATTACATTTAAGAAGAGAGAAGGTTGGTTGTAAGCCAAGAGATTTTGAGTGGTTTAAATATTAGAGAGAATAGTAGCATGGATGAGAGAATTACTCCTAAATCTTTTTCTTGATAGGTTAAATGCAAATTTTATCTCAACTAAATATATCTCATAGTCAAATTTAGTTGGAAGATTATTCTTTTAAGCATGCAATTCCAAAAAGTAATTTTTTTTTTTTTTTGAGTTTGATCCAAAAGTTTATGCCTTTATGAATACTTGAACTTAATTCAAAGAATAATTTATTAATGAGAAGAAATAGTTACTGAAAACCGGAGCATGCACCATATCTCAAATGTGAATGGCACATCAAAAGCTAAGAAACAACTATATTCTCAAAATATAAACTATTAAAGAGTCCAAGATCATATTTTTCTCAACAAGATAGAAAAACTCAAAATAAGGTCATATCAATAAAATTCTGAAAAGTAATTTAAACTAAACCAGTTTGAAGATCTAGGGTTCGTTTCATCATCCATTGCCGAAAAGGAGATTAGTTGCTCCTGGCCATTGGTATATCACATACAACAACAACAACTAAGCCTTTCATCCCAAGTATTTGGGGTAGGCTACATGAACCAAAAAAGAATCACGCCGGATCAATCACTTTGATAGTCCTTCTCCATTTATTTTTATCAAGTAATATCTCCTCATTTAAACCTCTAGAATCCATCTTTTTGTATCACCTCCATCCATATTTTCTTCGATTTTTCTTTCGTTCTTTTAATTTGTTCTACATTGATAAACTTCCCTCGTCGAACTGGTGCATTTATAGGCCTACGTTGCACATGATCAAACCATCGTAATCGGTTTTCTCGTATTTTCTCATCGATTGCATTTTCTCATCGATGGGAGCTATACCTATCTTAACACGAATATTTTCATTTCTCATTTTATCTCTTCTAGTGATGCCGCTCATCCAGCGGTGCATGCGCATCTCTGCTACACTTATTTTCTGTGAATGACGTTTCTTTATAGTCCAATATTTCGTGCCATATAACAAAACTGGCCTAATAGCAGTTCTATAAAATTTTTCATTCAGTCTTAACAGAATGTTACGGTCGCATAAAACTCCCGTTGCCCTCCTCTATTTCAATCAGCCAACTTGTATCCTATAGTTAACATCATTATCGATCTCTCCATTATTCTGAATAATGGAACCCAAATACCTAAACTGACTGCTCATTTGTATCTCTTGTCCATCCAGTTTTACAGCATTACGGTTTATGATCCGTCGTTTACTAAATTTACATTTCATATACTCTGTTTTAGACCTACTCAATTTAAAACCTCTAGATTCTAATATATGACTTCATAACTCTAGCTTGGTATTTACCGCTGCTTTTGTCTTATCAACTAAGACAATATCATCAGCAAATAGCATACACTAAGGTATCTCATCCTGAATAATTCTAGTAAGCTCATCCATCATTATAGCAAATAAGAACGGGCTCAATGCAGATCCTTGATGCAATCAAATTGTGATAGAAAAATCACTTGTTAAACCACCACATGTTCTGACATTGGCCATCAGTATATCACATAAAAGAAAAATTTTCTTTAGTAATCAAACCCTAAATGGTTGACTAGCAAAAATTAGAGTTTTCTCAATAACAAAGAAGAAGAAGAAAAACAATCTTTCCAAGGAGTTTTGGTCTATTGCCTCTCTCTATCGCGCAAATTAGTTATACAAGGGTTATTTATAGCCCCTAAGTTAGGATCCTATCTATTAGTGTTTTAGCTACATGAAAACTCATAATTATCTTGGCCTGGAGTTGTATCGGCGTATCTATCAATTGTGCTGTTAACAACAGTTGCTTCGATAACCGTATACCGGTCAATTTAGTGGTCCAGTGCTATCGACAAGCAGCTTCAATAGCAGTTTCGATAACGCTGTGCAGGTTGGCTCAGCCTTTGGAAATTCTCTAGGGTAGGGTCGTCAACAGCTATTAGATAGCCGTTAACAACCATATGAATCATGCATGTATATAGAGCTATACATGCCTCGTTTCTTCTCGTCTTGACTCCAAATTTACGGAACATGTTAAAACGCTTGTTAAGCTAAGGTATATACTCAAACTAATGATTTAATACAAATGCATAATATATCATTAACACCATATCATTAAAGCATAAAAGTAGATTACAAATGCATAAATTACATATGAAATAACACACACTCGTAATCAGCTGCCGATGCAATATCTAGGTAGGAAGAGGGAGAGGAGTTACCGAATCCAAGGCTATCGTAGTGGTAGAACCTATGTGGAACATTAGAATTCTTCCATCAACTTAAAGAGCAACTGATCTAGGGGAGTTTGCCTACACAGTGCTATTGTGAAATAGACAGGGTATGGTTTTACAAAGATCGAGATCATTTAGATCCGACATCTGCCTTATGCACTAAGGTGTTCCATGGCCATCACTTGCTCCAGGAGGAAGTCACTCAGGTTAGCATTGAACTCGAAAAAGGATTCGACACATTTTTTGGTGGTTCGGAACAATGTTGAAAATAACACGTTATGAAACCCGTTATATTGCGTTACGTAACCTAACGGGACCCCAACGCTACGTAACAACTGAAAATAACTCAATGCACCATAACAGTACGTTTTTTATATTATTTTACGTTATATTACGTAACGTTGCGTTAAATTACGTTATATTACGTTATTTACAATTATTTTTTTAGTAATTTCTATATTGTTGATTATTATTTTGTTTATTAGCGAATTGTTGTAATTTTCTTGATTAGTTGTTGGCTTGTTTAATTACTTGTGGAATTGCTAACTTGTTAATTTGCGATTGTTTCTTTGTTCGCTTGTTATAATTCCTCTCCGGTTGCTGAAATATCTTACTTGTTGATTTTATTGAATTTTTAACTGAGCTGAAATCAACAATTATAAATAAGATCAATTGAACATTACATAATATAAATTACAACAATGCTAATAACTGGAATTGAAATAAAAAATTGACATCTTGTTATTTTGTTTAAATGATAACTGGAATTACGGTTGGAGACTTAATATAATTTATGAAGACAAATGTGAAAATTATTATAAAACTTAATATAAAATTAGAATATATTATATATTACAAAATAATTTTATATTCTTTTTCTTTTGATATTTTAAATTTATTTTTGAATTTATAAAAATTATTTTATATAGTTTTATATTTATTTTTAATTAAATAAATAGAAAATTGCATAACTTACGTTATGCGTTACGCTATATGCGACATAACCTAACAAAGACAAAACGTTACGTTATCGTTATCGCTATTTTAAACATTGGTTCGGAATGAAAGAAGTGGTTCATAGGACAGTGAGGCATTTTGATCTCTGCTAGAGAAACAAGGTGAGCCGTATCACTGCTAGGCTATCTAGATCCCCTATCCTTGCCCCCCGAGTGGGAGGACATATCCTTGGACTTCATCGAAGTCTTGCCACTAAGCTATGGGAAATGTGCAATTATGATCGTGGTGGACCGATATTCTAAGTTCACCCACTTCGTTTCACTGCGACACTTGTTCGCTGCCCCCAAGATAGTGCATGTCTTTTTTGATGAGATTTTCAGGTTGTATGGGTTATCCAAAACTATTGTGAGATTGCAATTGGATGTTCACTAGCTCCTTTTGGTTCGAGCTTTTTAAATTGTAAGGGACGACTCTCAATCTCAGTTCAACATACCACTCTTAATTGGATGGGCAAACAAAGATCCAATCAATAGGTTATCTCCGATATTTCTGTAGTGTGAAGCACCTAGAATGGAGTCGGTGGCTATCATGGGTTGGATACTGGGACAACACTGCGTGGAGAGCTTCCACGGGTTTTACAACGTACGATGTGGTTTGCAATCGAGCTCCATGCTCTCTTCTTGAATATGTTTCCAAGACTGCAAGAGTGCAAGCTGTTGAAGATGAATTGTATGAGACAGAATTTGTCGAATACTCATGGACCAACTCACTAAGGCCAAGGATTGCATGAAAATCTTTGCTGATAGGAAGAGATCCGACTAACAGTTTGAAGTAGGAGAGTGGGTTCTTTTCAAGCTACAACCTTATTAGCATTTTTAGTATGAGAATCAATGCCACAAAAATTATCCCCTTCGTACTTTGGACCCTATCAGATTGCGGAGAAGATAGGGAAGGTAGCTTATCGACTAATGCTCTCTAGCGAAGCCAAGGTCCACAACGTTTTTCATGTTTCAAAACTTAAGAAGTATGAAGATTTCTCTAAACCCATCTTTGTTTTAGTTTTTAGTCATATGTAATCACCCTCCCTATTAAAAAAGGGAAACCACCATGCATCTATTTTTAGTTTTAATTTTTTTTTTTTTTTAAACACCTAAAATAGTTGCATTTTATGCATTATATCATTTCTTTTTCTATTTATAAAATTTTTTAACTCAAGAATTTGTAAGAGGAATTATGATTGTTAACAAACTTTATTGATTTATTTCGCAAATTTGTAAAAAAATGACAAAAGCAGGAAAATGGAAATTTATTAAATACATATTAATTAACTCTAATTAAATTAAACATGTGTAAGATAAGATTTTAATTGTTCTTACTTTAAGTATAGAGTTTAAAAGTTAAGTTCATCTCTTTTATTGTACATTAAATGCTCTTTCAAAACTTAGTAGAAAATCTTTTATAATAGTCATTTTGTGATAGTCATACTACTTCTCATTAACCTGAAGTATATGAAATAAAATTGGAAAATGTGTGAAGTGTACAACAGGAACTAAATTAATAATTTATATATGAAAAACAATGGACATGTCCATATTGAGATTTTAGATCTTCCGAAGTCAAGTAAAAAATAAAATAATCAAATAAAGATATGTAATAGAATAAACAAATACATTTGTTAATATTTAAATTTGACCTTTTCTCTTTTTTTTTTAAAGATAATGTAAAAGAGGAACTGAATGCAAATTATTGGAGATTTTTTTTTTTCTTGATAAAGGTTGTTGGAGAGTTTGAAGGAGATCTTGCTTAGAGGTATTTTTTGTTTGTATTTTTTACTTTTGGTTGGATTGGAATGTATGTATTTAGTTTATTTTTTATTTTTTGTCTTAATGAAGTATTCTCCCTATAGAAAAGGAAAACCACCTGCCTATAACTGCACATCTAATCCCACCTATTTAATAAATTCCTTTTCTTTCTCATTTATTTTTTTCTCGTTCCAAGAATGGCTCCGGTGTGAGAGTTCTTTTTTCCTGGTCTTCTTTTATTATCTAATTTTTTTAATTGTGAAAATTTTGAAGTGGTTTTGCTTAGTAATATAGGAGATCATAGAATGAGATATTTTCTACAACTGCAAGAGACTACTAAGTACTAACGAAACCTGATTCATTAGGAAGGATGTCCAATCTAGAGAACTCTTGGCAAGGGCTTTTTCAATTCAGTAGTATTTCTTTCGTTGGAAAGGGGTTCGATCCAGAGATGGAGCCACTTCATCCAGACTTGCTCAGTTTGTACTATTCTCACCATTAGACATAGTGAATATTTCCAAATCGAGGAGAATTGATAAGGACAATAGAAGGATAGATTAATTAGGAATAAGGACTAGTTTATTTAATATTTTAGTCTATTTGAGGTTCTAGTTAAAGAGTATTTAGGATTTGTATTTTATTTGATTTTGTTTTTTTGCACCTGTTGCCTATATGGTTGGTTTTCTGGATGTATATGGTTGTAAACTTATTTTATAATAATAGATAGATATTGAATTTTGAAATCCTAGATTTTGGCTTATGCCAATTTGTTGATTACAATCAAATGTTTTTTCAAGAGATTTGTGTGCGAGGGAGTGAAGTAATTCACCTTGATGTGAGGACCAATCCTTTTTTCGTTGTATTGAATCCGAGTTTATCCCAAATTCCAGGAAATTTTATCCACTTAACTCTGAATTCGCTTCAGTCCTGAGTCGATATATCTTCATACATGTTGAAGATTCATGATGCATTTTTCTTCCTAGAATATGTAGCATGAGCCTCATCTCAGATATCATTGGTGCTACCTAGAAACCTAAAATTAGCCAAAGGAGACAGTTCCATGCTGTTTGACAGCCATGTCATGACAGATAGTTGTCATGTTCTGATTCTTCACGAGCCTTACTATCCGTAGTAGAAGGCTTGTTGCCAAATCAGCAGCAATAAAAAAAGAGGTTTATTATTGGTAATAAGTTTCAACTTCCCCTTTTCACCAATATATAATTGGACTGATTTATCACATAGTAGATAATTTTTTCCATTTAGTTTTGTGGTAGTAATTCGTAGACCAACAGGATCATGGACATCCTTCAAATTGGCCATAATTACAGACAACAACACACAAGAACTTAGGAGATTGGTCCAATGACGAGAAATCAGTAGTATGCAATAGTTGAATTGAAGTTGACTCAGCAAATTATGGATCTTTTATAACGTAGAAATCACAAGTAGGGTGGTTGAAGTGGCACAAAGGAAAACAATGTTCTTCTAAGATACTATTTTTTGACAGAAAAAAAGTGGAGAGGAGACTGATTAGATTTGAATCGAACATGCATTAGGATTGGAGCCGATAGTAAGGAGGCTGTCAGATAAGTATCTTAATAAGATCATGTCCGAATCACAAAACAGATTAGGATTGGAGTTGATGGCAGCAGGGGAGGAGAGGTCGTGAAAGAGTCTGGAGTTGGGATATGGTGTCGATGGCAAGGGTTGGTGCTGGAGGCGAGGTGGGCTGTGGTTGGAGACGAGTCAGGCACCGGAGATTTTGGGTAACATTTGATTTTTTTTTTTAAAGTGCCTGCTTTGGCGAAATGACAACAAACCCTCTCTAGGATTCATGCTCTTATTTATATATGATAAAAATCCAAATACAGTTATAACTCTAATAATAATACTATTCCTAATATTTCTCAACTCTAATAATAATACTATTTCTAGTACTACTCTAATAGGTTAGATGCATATTATGTTGGCTTTTAATATTATTTGGTAAAGGGGCCTAGGTCAAAAGCGTAGTCAGCTAGTTTAAGTCTCGTCAAGAGCAAGTTCTTTCTTGGAAATAAATAATGTTTCATTACAACATAAATAATGTTGGTATAATCATTTTATTTAAAGAAACGATAGAAAAAATATTTCTCAAAGAGTTGCTATATAATGAAGGATCAAATTAATATTTAATAGCAATGTTAGAAAGCATCTTTTATTATGTGTTTAGGTGAACAACACATAATACATAATGGTTTATTCGCCGCATAAATGGATTATATGAAATTACGTTGAACTAAATTTTATATACATAATCTTTACGTATATTTTCTATATATTATGTATAAAAAATTCTCAATAAGTTAGAAAATAGAAAAATTATGATACTATATGCAAAACCATATGGACAAAGTATCTTGTGTTGTTTCTTAGAGTGCTAGGTGCTAGCAAGTTTTACCAGTGAATAAACATGGAGATTAACAAGGGATATTGAGAAAATGGATTATATTAAAGATTTATAATAGAGAGAAGGGATTCTAAGGGTTTTGAAAAAAATGAAGAAAAAGTATCTTTGTTGTTAGAAAAGCACTACTCTCCTACAGCTAGTGAAGAGAAGAAATATGGGTGAGCTTGCGAATATAATCAAGGTCGTAGGATTTTTCTTATTGAGCTTTTAATTTGGTTCAGTTTACTAACATACTCGAATAAAAAAATGAAGACAAATTGTTGCCTTCATAAGAGTATATGGGAAATAGTTTGCATCTATCTGATTATCCAGGATAACCTCATATTATGGCCTAAATTCGTGTGTTCATAAAGCATGTACACTTATGTCGCTGCTTATAAAGTTTTTTAACAACACAATTGATTAATTTTCAATAAAAAATGTGTTGGTCCGTGGATTCCAAATGGGATGTTTTCATTAGAAAACGTTTACATGTCAACTGTTCTACTTGTACAAAAAGGAAAGGTAAAAGTAACTAAAAAAGGAAAATCAAGCAAGTTCGAACAATTATAAAAAATTTAAATAGTTTATAAGTATCACACATCCAAACTTTTTGACTTTCAATTATCAAAAACTTACAATTACCATTTTCCTCAACTTAAAAGCCATGTTTTGAGATCCCGTTGTGAAAAATCAAACAAATATTTGAGAAATTGATATTTTTATTTGTCATGAGCAATCCCTTTTTGTTCATTTATCTGAGTTTTTGTTGAGTTTCTTCAATAAATAATTAATTTTTACATATTTCCAAAAAATTCCTCTCTCTAATTTTTTTTTCACCTGAATTTCTTTTTGGTATTTGCATTAGACTTAGTTGATATTCTTACTTGGAGTCTATCAGTTGTTTCTCCAGTTTATTTTAGGAGCCCTTACATGCGCTTTTTACTTAAACTCCAATAAAACGTACCTAGCAATTGGCAAATCAAATTTTTCGATCTAACATTAATTTCAAATTACTCTTTATTTGTGGAGATCAACATAATTTTTTAGAAGTCCTAACTATTCTTTAACAGCAATTTAACAAAAAATTCATATTTGCTACCTTTTTTAGCATATTTTATTAGAAATTTTCAAAAGAACTTTTTCATGAAGACATCCAATTTGAAACCCTGAGGCCATAAAAATCCTCATCCTGAATTAAGTAATTTGAAATAAAAAATAACTAACTGGCAAAGTGCTAAAATTTTTTGAAGGACTATTTCTATTATTACTAATTCAAGTACAATATTTTTTATCGTGAATAATATAATATAAATAATTAAGAAACTTAAGGCAAAATTGGCTTCTTTGGCCACTGTTATGTACGACGGAAGTGAGCTCTATGAAATGTTTTTAAGGGTTACTCAAATATTTAGAAGCTTATGGTAGTTTCCTAAAATTTTTAGAATGTTTATGATAGTTTCTTTTTTGTAATTATGCCTTTACTAATTACAGTAAACTTACTTTGTTAATTGGAATATCAAAACTTCTTTAACTGTAATAATTCAGTCAACATGGTATTTATGATTTATATGTTATTGTTTTTCCGTTTCAAGATTAAGAATATCAAGAAAATTTCTTTTTTGATTAGCAATGCTGGTAATATCCTGGCTCCTTCCTGATCTAATCTTCATACATTATCTCATCCAAACCTACATCCCAGGACCCAATGGACATTCAGAACAATGGCTGATAGTTCCTGGCATGGCGCTTGGAGTTTTGGTTCACATATGATCCATTGATTGGGATTAGCTCACTTATCGGTGTCTTTGGAAGATAAGGCATGAGGCATAATGCAGAGGCTGGTAGGGATGACAAGCTGGTGAATGGTCCAATGCATATTGGTGGTGGGTACCCCCAAATAGTGGTCTTCACGTAACTATATAATATTTTTTTGGTGCAGGGAGAAAGTTTTTTTTTTTTTTTTTTTGTGTCGTGGGAGGGGGGATCTTTTTCTGGCTGACGGGGAAAAGCGACGAAGATCTGCGTCGGATGAGTGGTAGCTTCGAGACGACTCGGCATTTTCGAGGGGGGGGGGGGGGGGCGTTGGGTGGGGTTGGGGAGTTGGTTGAAATGTTGATACGATTCCTGAAGCATTGGATACTGAGTATGAGTTCATGAAAAATTTGTTAGGTCAATTGTAGTAATAGTGGAGCTAGGTTTGAGTCATAATGGGGTTTACTAGTAGTGATAATGGGCCCAATATTTGATTCTATACAAGGTTTCTAAGAAAGGAATGAGGGCGTGACAAGAACTTGTGCTGACCTGTGGCTCTGGATAGGATTAATCTCAAATTAAGCAAAATTACTTAAAAACACTTCCTTCAAACAAAATTTGTTTACTATTCGTCTTTCTCCGGACCTTCCTAAATTGCTTGGCTACTTTTGGAAAGGTATCACAGTACCAAAATGGTCTTAGTATTCTTTCATTTTATTTGCTTATTTTCACTTAAAAAAATTTGGTTCCATTTTTTGTTGTATGATGTCCGTTTTCCTCTCTATCTTGGTGAAGAACGTCGCTATAACCATCTGTATTATTCTATCTTAAAGCTGTTTTATTGTAATGAAATGTTTCCTTTACAGTTTGCTAGTCTTGAATTAATTATATGCTGCTTAGTGGGCAGTGGTCTGCTTGACAGGTAAGAGAAGAATATTTGCATCAGTTTAATGAGCTGGAGGACATTAGAGAAAAGCTTGAAGCTAGAAAGCTCGTCCTGGGGGATATGTCAATGTACACAAAGAAAACATTGGAGGATGTCGGAAACCAAAGGGAGCAACTTTGCATGGAAAGTAGAATGTTATTAGTTGCTGGAAAGACCCTTTCTGCAGCACATCAGCAATTACAGGTGGTTGAGATTTACTAGATAAAATTTTCAGTCATTTTTGGAAAGTTCAGTTCTAAGTATTTTTTTTCACGAGGTTTAAAATATCAGAATATTGGTATTGGTTAATGGTCTATGGTGTTGACATTAGCAATATTAGGCATAACATATTGGTTACATCAGAAGTTGAGCACCATCGGACTGATATAATAAGTAACATGCCAGTTTCCTCAAAAACCATTGTGATATATGTGTTATATATCAGTGTTGTTTGATGTTTAATATCTTGGTTTATTAGGTGGTTGTTTTTATTTCTTTATAATATTTCTTATTTGGGCTATAAATTTTATTTTGATGCTGGTATTTTGTATTTTTCTTATCTCACTTAACGTGCTATGCCCTTTGTAGTTGTGATTTGCTTTATTATGTAAATAGTTTTCTGAGTACTATTGCTTAGTAATGCCTATAAGACATTAGTCACGTGAACTGGTAATAAAACCATGCTTGTTTCTTTGCTACAAAGATTGGAATTCTAATTAGGACTAAATTGATGAAAGACGTAGATAGTTAATAGAACATAATAATTCTCTAGTTGTCTGTTACACAACAAGTGTAATACGGGTGCAATCTTCTAATTGGAAAACCTGAAACCTTAATATAATATACCTTTCTCAAATACCTAGGCCTTTGGGTGATTGTAGATGGTGTTTATCAGTAAGTACTTTTGATAAAGGTGAAAAAGTTTCCTCCTTAAAGGACAAGCTGCTTTTCGTAATAATTTATTATTTCTTTGGGATTCTACATTTTGAATTAGTGTAACTAGTATTTTGGCAAATGGCAATTAAGAAACATGTTTCAAAAATGAGTGTGGTAGAGATGAGTATGTTAAGATGGATGAGTGGTAATATGCTAAGAGATTAAATAAGAAACAAATTCGTAGTAAGTTAGAAGTTGTCAGATCGAATCTAAATTGGATACTCCCAAATGCAAGAGATCAACAAGTAATATAGTCTCGGTAAGTCCGAGGTCGAATCCACAATGACAGTTTGGTATTGAAAACACAAATTTATGGAATTACAACAAGAAAAAGAGCAATTATTTGAGAGTACGAAAATCCATAAGAAAGGTGGTTAAGGTTTTAGATTCATCTCTAGTTCTTTACTTTGTTATCTAAACGTTAAAAATCATCTTCTTGACTTTTATATCCATATTTATATTATCATAACCTCGTATACCCATAAATTTTTTATATCCAAAATTATGATACGAATCCCTATTTAAAGAAAATACGAAGCTTATCCCAAAAGATAAACTACTTTATGTTTACATAAAGATTACAATCAATTAAATATTAGATAAGAAATAAATTAAATCTTTTTATTCCATGATCATATTATCATAATCTCATGCATCCAACCAATAAACTATATCTAGAGTCATGATATGAATCTCTAAAAAAAAATACAAATCATACTCTAAAAGATAGAATATTTTGAATGTATGCAAAACTATAATTAATTAACCATATAAAATAATAAGAATCTAGAAATAAAAATTAGAAGAGATATAGACAAACTATATTGAAGAACTAGAGAGTTCTCATTCACCTTTCACCAAGATTTTAGCCAATCACCATTGAGAAAGAGTAATTTTTATTCAAAAGAAAAAGAAGAGGATTGAAGATACAATGATTTATGATAGGGAGACACATCCTATTCTATTTATAAAGTTTATAAGCTCCTAAAAAACCCAAAACAATCCTATTCTTTAGATCCACAACTCATAGATCTCAATGGTCAAGATTAGAGTAAAAAAACGAGTAGGAAACATGTACAAAAACGCTTGAATTGTTTCTGCTGCGTAATATCTCAGTAAAACAATCATAACTTTTGCATTTGAACTCTGGTTAAACTGATTTTGGTGTCGTTGGAATGATTAATCTAGAGATCTACAACTTCTTCCTACACATTTTTTTTCTAGTTCTATTCTTATCTATATGAAATTTGGTCTTGAATTGTAACTGCTGCGCAAAACGTATTTGCTCATTGGGTTGTCGACAACAGTTTCGACAGTTACTTCGACAACCGTTCTCGAGTAGGTCTAGGGTGCTGAATTTTTTAGGGCTGTCGAGAGCCCTACTAAGGAGTTGTCGATAGCCATCTGGTAGATTTGCTACTGGACCTTTCTTGCATGGTGCTTGCTCCTTGTTTGGTTTCCTTACATCTAAAACCCTGCAAAAAGATTATAAATAAGCTAATAAAACGCTCAAGCGGAGAATTAGACTAATATGCATAGTAATTCATTAATTTGTCATATTAAGTCTCAAAATTGGATTACAAGTGCATAAAATAGATAAAAAAATACACTTTTCATTTGTAATTGTTGTATCTTTGTGGATAAAACGAGTTGAACCAGTTGTGATGGTTTAGGTATGTGCAACGGTGACCTCTTAGTATAGTGTTCAGGAGAAGCGATAGAATTGTATTTATTGGAGTTAACTAGAGGTAGGCCTAATTGAAAATGGATGGAAGCAATGAAAAAGGATATGAAAATGGTTAACAATGGAATTGGCCCTTAACGGAGCTTATTGGAAGAAAAGGATTTATGATGCCAATCCCTTAATTTTGGGAGGAAGACGACATTCCATGCACGTGAGTTATGCAAGCACACTTGGATGGTATCCTAGAAAACTAGGCAGTTGTAACAAAATCATAATAATTGCGAAAGGGAATCGTGGACTTGTATGAAGCTTGATGATGTTTGTGAAAGAAATTTGTTGATAGATTCTTCTTTAGTTAACTGGAAAAGAGTAATTCAGAAAGTCACATGCTCTACTGTATGCATCCAGATGTATCAATTAATTCAGAAAGTTGAAAGTTGATCGTAGAACACATTAGTGGTTGTTAATGAGATTACTAGCTTGTGGAAGATGCATGGTTCACCAAATTCACATGAGAAGAAACAAGATAATGGAAAACATAAAATATGATCTCAGACTCAAAGTAAAAGCTTAAATTCTGACCTACCTCTAAATTCTAACACAGCTAAGAGAGACTGTTAATAAAACTTCCATTCATTGAGGAAAAGAGAGCTTCATATGAGTGATTAAGGTAATATTTCAAATATGAAATAGAGAATTTTACCTCATCAACTTATTATTAGAATACCTGGTTTGTTGAGAGAAGTGTCCATTATAGAATATGGAACAACTTTGTTTTCTTAATCAGCACCTTCTGTAAATTAGATGATTACTTGTAAGCTCCTAGGGAATTCACATCCTCTATCTTCTATTTTGTACTTCCTAATACATGACCGTGGTCCATAAAATATAACAAATTAACTTTGTTCCACCACTTTACCAAAAAAATTATAAGCATTCTTTTCACGTCTAGATTTTTTTAAACTCCATTCCATACAAGTTTAGACTTTATGGTCCGACAAAATCATCCAAATCATCTGCTATTCCAGTTAGGTTTCTGCAGGATTTGAATCTACGCCAACACTGTGTAATGACCGAACAAGATAATAATTTAAAGGCAGTTTATTTTGAGAACAGAGTTTGACAGTTTATGAATGCAACTCTTTTTTTGATCTTGCTAACTTTTGGTAGTAATTATTTCCTGAAGTCACATTCATTTTAATTATTTCCAGTTTATCCATCCATGCTGAAGAATCTAGCAATTATGTGGTGTTTCTCTTCATGAAGAAAATGAGATAAAAGATGGAAAAAGAAAAGAATATCCTCATTTGTCATTTCTGACCTTGTTACAGTACTGCCAGCATGCAAGAGAACTAAAAGTTTAGTCTATCTTACTGGCACTAACTTTGGTTGGATAGGAAGTTTTGAGAGGCCATCACAATATGGAATCGCAAGAGCAAGTAATTGTTTTAATTGAACTTCCATTACAGAGTTCCTCAACTTGATTATATGTAATGAGATGACAGCATTTTAGCTGAAAGGGTGTTCTTGTTAATTCTTACATTGTCTTGCGTGTTAACCAAAACAATACAAATAGTGACAAACACCTCAATTTTGAACTTCAGATCTTCGTGCCAAAAGAATAGATTTAGGGCATTGAGCTATAGGTAACAAGAAACTGAATCTTGAGTGTTTCCTTACTTTGAGAGAAATAGAGAACCACTAAGCACAACTTCAGTTGGTTTAACAATTTTGGCGGATGGAGTGACAGAGAGAGCGGGTGTGCAATATAGGCTGTCGGAGACGGGGACAATTAAAAGTGTTCTTAAAGAGCCCTTCGGGATAGTTTTCTCTTACCTATTTTCATTTAAGATGATAGTTCACCTCGATGGTGTGGTAACTCACAGGAAGAAATAAAAGCATACTATATCTAAAAGGATCCTTGATATAGGAGTTACCGATATAGGAATTACAGTTATTGACAGATCAAGATAGGCTAAGAATCAAGGACACATTGCTAGGGATGCTGTGTCCGCATCGGATATGTGTCCGATGAAAATACGTTAGAGACACGCCAAAAACCGTGTTGGACATGCTGCACGATGTGCCTAATAAAATAAAGAAAAATGTCGTGTCATTACTGTATCCATTCTTCATGTAGGTTGTGTCTAAAAAAAGAGTCAAATGGTATGGAGAAATTGAAAATAAATATTGCTAAATAGATAATATCTATCTATATCTAGTTAGATTTATGAACTTATTTTTTAATGTTATCTTGTGGACATGAGTTTTGTTTGGTTTTTATCTCTGAATAAATGATTTTTTATATGCGCACTATGCTAATTCATTTCCCACTATCATACCACCTTTTCTTTTATCTCTTTGCTTTTAGAGGAGTAGGTAGAGATATAGATGCATGGTTGATGGTGAGACTTGTTTTTTTTATAAAGGAATGAAGAAACGTGAATCCAAATTGGAGATATGGAGACAAACATTAGAATCTCAAGATTTAAGATTGAGTAAGTTCAAAACATAGTATAGGGAGTGCAAATTTAATAAACAAAGGACCCGGAACTATAATGTTGTGATACTGAACAGGCAAGATATACAAATGAGTAATCGTTTTAGATACTTGGGTTATATTATTTAAAACGATGGAGAGATTAATAATAATATTAACCATAGAATTCAAGCAGGCTGGTTGAAATGGAGGAGCGATACGGGAGTTTTATGCAATCCTAATATTTTGTTAGGACTAGAGAAATTTTTTTACAGGACTGCTATTAGGCTAACTTTGTTATATGACACTGAATGTAGGGGACTAGGGGTATAATGAGATGTCATTGACAAAAGATAAATATAATAGAGATACTCATGCTTCTTTAGATGTGTGGTAGTACTAAGAGAGATAATTAGGAAATGACAATATTCTTGCTAAGACAGGCGTAGTCCCTATAGAGGAGAAGATGCGAGAAAATTGTCTATGATGGATTGGTCATATGCAACATAGACCTACAGATACACTAGTTAAATTTGAATAGAGATGATACGAAAAAATATGAAAACTAAAAGCGTAAACGAAGAAATATTGCTTGATAGGAATGAATGGAGAATGATCATCTATATGAGCGATCCGGTGTGATTATGTTTTGATTCATGTAGTCTACCCCAAATACTTGGGATAAAAGGCTTAGTTATTGTTTTAGATTCTAACAATGTGATCATAACAAATATGTAAACCTTTTCATTATCTACTTTCATGATACTATTATCCAATTTAAATAACATTTAACACAAATATTTCAAATACAACCCAAATTTTGTTGCTATTTAGACATTATTGATTTATTTATAGCGCTTAATGGTAATCAAGCTTATTCTGAAACTATTAGATGTTTCCAAAATCAGTAATTTAAAACCCAATTTCATTATACACTTGGTTCGAAAGCGAGTAGTGTGTAAACGGAAAAATTGATGAGTACTCGTATTACTCGTTCAATACTTGGAATAATATTATTTTAATATATTAATACAATAATATGTAATACATAATTTGTAATTAGCAATTTGTGTTAACAAATTTCAAGTTTTAATTAACTTTTTTGGTTTTGTCTACATATAAAAAGCAATAACATTATAACATGCTCAAATTGGCAGATAAAATTTGCTATAAATTTTGTTATAACTTTTTGCTTACAAATTATAACACTGCTCAATAGCTTGAAATGGGCAACCATTATAATTTTACTAAATTTTGTTATAGCTTTTTATATTTATATTGCTATTCAACTGTAATTTTGACTGAATTTTTCTTATAAAATTTCATGTTAGACCGGATATCATATACACATATACGCAGTGTTCTAAATATCGGATACCGGTCTCGTACCGGTCAGCCAAATTACATACCGGTTACTGGATACCGGATGGGATATCGCGATATGACCCTAAATACCGGAGTGTCATATCGGTGTCATACCAGTTAAAGAATAATCATATAATTGGCTATATAGAATATAATAAAACGCATAAAATGAGTTTATAACACTTACATTGGCTTATTTACATTCAACTTACGAATTTGCAGATATCGTTTAGAACGTTCGCATATGCACAGAGCAACTATTCAATGTTTACAATACATGCTATGTTTACAATACACTGCAAATATTCACTGTTTTAAAACACTGCAACTTATATTATTTCATATAACCAAACCTAAGAAGCCAAAAACAATCTGTTTTGCTTAATATCAATTTAGTCCCAACAAACTGTTGTAGTTAATTGAATCAGTGATTCAAGGAATCACTGTAGACTACCCGCAGGTTCAGCCCTCTCAATTAAACAATTCCCCTCAAATTACACCCAAAAAAAAATCACTGTAGATCAGTGACTACTGTCACTGGCCGAAGGCTGCTGACTACCCGCAGGTTCAGTCCTCCCAATTGAATAATTCCCCTCAAATTACACCCAAAAAAAATTTACTGTAGACTACAATTCAGTGACTACTGTCACTGGCCGAAGGCTGCTGCCCTAGGCATCAATTCCAAACTGAAAAATGAAAATTCCCTTACTCATTCTTCATTTAAAAACTCAAATACACTAATTACAATAACAAACTAAAATTTAAAAGAAAATTAGACTAACATTAAATAAAAATTTAGATAAAAATTAATTGCAGTCTATTTACCAAAATTCAAGGTCGAGATGCTAGAAAGCACGCAAGAGAAAGAGGGAGAGATGGATCACCGGCGACGGAAGTCGGAGAGACGGCGATGGATGAAACCCTAGATTCGGTTGCTCGGGGAGAGACGGCAACGGCGATATTTTCTCCGAGAGGAACGGTCGATCGACCAGTTGAGGAGGATGGAGCGCCGGAGAGGCGGCGATGGAAGCGGATACCGGCGATAGCCAAGGCAACGAGGAGTGGGAAGCTCGGTTGCGACGGAGGAGATTAGGGATTTAGGGTTTTTTTGTTCGCGAACAAAGGAGCTATCGGATTTTTATATTTTCCTATCGGGTCGGGTCTAACGGGTTAACGGGTTTCAACGGCAATCGTAACCCGTTAACAAAAAAATCGATATTAAACCATACCGGCCGGTTTTTCACATACCGGATACCGGCCGATTTATCGTCACGTGGCCGATATATCGGCCCATACCGGTCAAAAACGATATGCGATAAAAAAAACCCCATATCGTCTCGTTTCTTTGTAAAAAACGATATATCGGCCGGTATACCGATATACCGGCCGATATTTAGAACACTGCATATACGTTATAAGGTACTCATTTTTCTTATATTCGACACTATTACTTAATTTAAATTGTATTTTGTGCTTGAAAAAGAAGCTGAAACGAACTAATAACTTGGCACAAAACTAAGCTCAATTGTTTACAGATATATCAATCCTGATTTGTGCTCTTAATATATCAGGTAAGTAAGTTTGGGTTATAAGCATTTAACTCGGCCAAAACTTAAAACCTAATAAGTATTGGGTGTGTATTCTAGAACTGAATACTCGAATGAGTACTTTATCGAGTCGGCCGAGTGCTCGACTGACTACTCAGTTGAGTTGAGTATTTGAACGAAAATAAAATCAATAGATATAGTGTATATGGCATATATGAACGAAATTGTTGACAAAAGGATATAGGGACTACTTATCGAGCCCTATATAGGTCAGGTTGGGTATATAAGCTAACAGATCCAGTCAGGTCTGTTTTGCATAATTAAAAAAAGTCCTGATATTGATGCTTATTGGGCAATATTTCGTTTGATATGTCGCCTTCAAGCCAGTATATTGGTCCATTTTAGGACAAAATGAAATCTAATATAAAAACACAAACTGTATTGTCTAGTGGTAGGGCACCAAGATATTGTTTTGTATACCAAACATACTGGTACATTGGCTGAAATTTAAAACTTTGTTCCAATATTTGACAACGCATGCACCAGTTCTTTAGTTGTTTTTATGCTTTAACTGGAAGTACTGATCTCGATTAGAAATTGCCCTTTTTTTGAAGTATATGGAAAAACCATAATCCAAAACTTACTAGTTGGTAAATCAGATTGATTTCCCTTCCAATATATGGATTTTGAACCTTAATTTTATATTAAATTATTAATCTGAGCTAGTGTTTTTAATTTGACATTTGAAATTTCAATATTATAGACGAGTCAGGTCTTGAAGTTTGAAAGATTGCTTTGTAAATGGAATTGTTATTCAGGCGCAGTATTTCTACCGGAGTTATTTTCATTGTTTATTTTGAGCTTACATAGTAGTCGTGAATGAAATAATATAATTATGCCCTATATTTGTAAGAAACTTAACATGGCACAATCAGGTATTTATTATTGTGCTCTTCTTGATGTGGTTTCAGAAAATTTTGTCACCTTACATTCTATTTTCTGAGGGTTTTAGCATATTTTTGCTGTTCAACTCATTTATGCAGATATGGTAAATTGGATTTTTAATTTTTCTTTAGGAAGCTAATAAGTTGCTTGCTGGGAAAAAGGGTCGTGGAAATCTTAAGAACCTGCAAAAGATGCTTCGGAGGAGACAACAGTATATGATAACTCAAGTTTCTTCACTTTATCCTGTGAAAGCTTTAAATGAAACTAGAGAGAAGACTGACTCACATTTTGGTGGTGATAGAACAAGTAATTTCCCCTCCCCCTCTCTCTCTCTCACACATATGAGCAAGGTGCACAAGCAAATGGCACACCTTTTTCTATAGTTGTTTTAGATGATATAAGCTGTAATTCTATCATTTTCTCTCAGTGTATAGCGTAATATATAATATGTTCACATTTATGGAGAAGCGATATTTGTTGATTCAGATAAATGCTATTAGAGCCGTCAGACTGCCTGATTCCCATCATTAGGCACAAACAGCATTATGATTGATAAATCTGAATATTATTGTTTTATAGTGATAAACATATTAATTGTCATTTCAGTCTGTGTTGTGATTTTCATGACAACTTTCTGCAGAATCAAGCATGCAGGGTGGTGAAAGGCTTTTCATTGTGTTTAGCTTGATTTGACTATACATTAGCACGAGAATGATGGATGTTAATGTCTCTGTTTGAACTTTTAAATTTTAGAGATTATCTATTTTAATTTTTTTCCCCTTTTTTATTTTTGCTGCTTATGAGGTATACAGCCCATACCACTTTCATGGTTATTTTATTTTATTCATATTTTTTTGTATGATGATCTATGGATTCTCATTACATCTATATGCTTATTTCCCGAAATCAACATTTATATCTAATTTTTTGGTTTGTGATCTAATAATATATGTAGAAAAACAAATGAAAATCCATCTCTCTTTCAACATGTTGTCATTTTGGTATGATGTCTCTTCCTATTTTTATGTGGAAGCTGGTATACGTGCTACAAGAGAAGGTAGGGTAATTATCTGCTTTTTATATAGATGCTGACATGTTTATTATGCTGTTCAGGAGATTCTGCAGATTCACCTGTCCCATTTGTGACTAAACCTCAGCATACATCACCCCTAACCATTTCAGGCCTTCAGCTGACTGCACTTCCTCTTAAGAAGATGAGTCTTTTCAGCAATAAAACGGAGATACAGAGATCGGCAGCTGCTCTTGGTTATGTTGCTCATGTAAGTTTTGGTCCTTTTTAATTTTAAACCAGCTTGAAATGAAGATTTTTAGCTTCCTTAGTTCTTCAAGTGAAGGTTTTTTTTTTTTTTTTTTTTTTTTTTTTTGGGTTGTGGGGGGGGGGGAACTTCTGGAATGTGATGCTCATTGGTCTTTGCTTGAGGTGTTCAACTGACGGTTGTGTTATCTGACTTATCATTTCCTTTTTGCTTTTTTCATAGGCAGTCACTCTCATTGCATCATACCTAGATGTTCCTCTGCGATATCCTCTACGCTTGGGAGGTTCACGTTCGTATGTCCTTGATCATGCACCCTCAGTAGAGTCTACATCATCTGACTTGCTGGTACATTCAACCACAGGCATGAATGCAAGGTCTACAGAATTCCCCCTCTTTCCAGAAGGGCAAGATGCTACAAGAGCAGCTTATGCAATATTTTTGCTAAATAAGGTTTAGTTTTTGATCTATCATCTTTCATCTTCCTCTTGCTCCAGTATAATAGTATCATCCTTCTGCATTGTGCTTCTGAAATTGGTATATATCTTAGCTAAATCACTAATTCTCGTTAAATTAAACATGAAAATGGTGAATGGCTTAAAGCCTTAATTTTAATTAGTGAATGACTAGACAATTGAAGTTCTTTGTCTGGTCTACACACTTTAATTAGTAAACACATGGCAAATAAGCTAACTTGAATTGCCAATGATCTGCCCTTTCTAGTTTGACATCATTACCAACTGCGCCAGGGATCTACAGTTTCTAGTATTTTTGACATCTCTACCAACTGAGGCCTTGTTAGTTTATACATCTTGCACTTAATAAATTGAAAGCATTGAAGTTGGTCCCTGTTTAGGGATGGTTAACTAAAATTACATTACTAGGCATCCTCAAGCAAAAGATTGTGAGAAATATAAGCCAAAAAACAAAGTATTTTGGAATGGAGTTGCCAAGAATTGAAATAGTTATCTTTGTGATCAGTGTGTGCAAATTTGAGATTTAGATCAATACCTTATCTGTTCAAATATGCTTTAATGAAGTTTTTGAAGCGCCCTTCACTAAACACATTACTCAGAATAATCTACCTCATAGTAATAGAAGAATTTGCTGTTACAAACAACTCATTTACACTTGCAATAATTTGTTGATAACTTCTAAAAAATGAGGCCATCATCTTCTTTTGTTGATTCATTTTGTTGACATATTATGAATCAATATTTTCTGAAACTAGATTTCATTACGTTCAACTCAGTGAGCTATATTTTATGTGGATGACAGCTGGCTGTTTCAGTCTATGACGAATCCCTATCTTGTCAATAGTTTCAGTCAGGAGATTGACACTAATTATAGAGGGTGGGACATTAGGTTGACAGCTAGTTTTGAAACTTTGTCAAATATTTCGTGGGGCCTTGCTCTAGACCCAGCTACATTTTGATGGGAAAGAGGCTTAGATGATGATGCATATAATTTGAAGTTGACCCATATGTCGTCCTATGAAATTTTTTAAAATAGTTCGTTCTGACATGAGCTTTTAGATCTTGTAGCTTTTGATTCTATCATTAGACAAAAGGAATTTTACTGATGCTTGAATGATGAGGTTCATGGTTTGTTATTGTTTTTAATGCATTTAGCCTACCTTCTTTTTATTTTTTAATGATTATTTGATTGATCTAAATGTATATTTATTGATACAACTTGAAACTTTTGATTTTACAGATCAAACTTATGTGCATTTTATGTTTTTGATGCTAATTCTGGATGTCCCCATGCCGTATTATATCTTTTTTCTTCTCCAAATTTCTGTATCACTCTGTTTGTACTGTATTACTAGATATGTCAGTTAATATATGCTCCGTGCTAAACTTGCTAGCCAGTTACAATGTCCCCAATTGATTTCAAGACAATGCAGTGTTGTGCCTTAAGAAAAGGTGTGACTGCAAGACATAGTCTGTATAGAACGTTTGATCTCATAATATTTACATCTTTGATATACCTTAAAAGTTTCCATTGCCAATATTCATATGTCATGAAGCTTATACATGTAGAAAAGCACCAAATTCCATTACACTTTCAAAGCTCCAGGTAGCTGTAATTATATTAATGTACACAAGATTAGCATCTAGCAACTTCCTGAGGATAGATTAACTATGGCAAGTATCTTTTTAGGTGCCTACTAAAACCTACAAAATGTGGGACAAGTCCATCTTTGATTGCAAGACATCCTATAACTAGCATTTACGGAAGAAGGAGCTAACCAAAATGATCAGTATATAGAAGATGATTCGAATGTACGAAGCTTCCCACCAGAGCAATTCTAACTGTAAAGTTATAGTAAGGGGGTGAAAGTCACGGCTAACAAGTAGATTAAACAAGTAACTTATATCAGGACCAAATTCCTGAATTACCCGAAATGAGATCTTACACTCTTGACTGTATAATATTTATCGGGTTAGTTATGATAACTACCCTTGTACCATATGGATTGTAGCACTTATACCCCATGTCAAATTTTTTTCTCGGTTACTCCCTGAAAAGTAAATGGAGTGAGAAAACCGTTGAATTCGACAGCACGTGCACTAGCACGTGCACTGTATGTGGCTTGAATTGTCCAAATTACCCCAAAATAAAGTAAAGGGGTTGATTGTAAAAAATCCAAATTCATTTAGGGCTGGAGAAGGGAGTTTTTTCGGTGAGATTTGAAAATTTTGATTGTGGTCAAGCGATTTCCAGCAAAAGTTTCTACTCATATCTGAAAATTTTAGCAAGAATTTTTAGCCCTCTTGTGTTAAGATTAGCCCACTCGCTTGTATCAAAATTTTCAGCAAATTTTTTTTGTGGATAGTCCTTCAAATGGTCATGAAGTAGGAATGGATGAAAAATAAGAGAGAGAGTTTGAGAGAGAGAGGGGAGAGAGGGAGGAGATTGGGGGGGGGGGGGGGAGAGAGAGAGAATCCTTCAGCACAGATCTTTACAGAAGAATAGGTTTTATTAATATGGAGGTAAGAGGAAGAAGGAGATGATATTTTTGGGATTTAAAATATTTGTTATATTTAATTTTAAATGAGTGTAACTATATTAAACTGTGATTTCACTCTATTATGTTTTGGGGATTTAACTGTGAAAAAAATTCAATAGAGGATATAAGTGTTACCACCCCCATAGTATAGAGATAGTTATTGTAATTAACTCTAATTCATTAATAAAATTATTTCAGTCATTGGTTAATTCGGAAGCAAGTATCTTTTTCAAAGTAATAACTAAAACTTCCATGTACATAAATCTCTGAATTAATTCCAAATAGAATCTCACTGTTAGGGTTTGCATCTCTTAATAATATAATCTTAAATCAATATAGCCTTACAATCTTAAAGATATTCACAACCATATCCATAAATTTCAAGTGTCGATAATCAAGAATTTACAAGTTTTTAGTTATCTGTATAAAATATCATGGCTAAAAAAACAAATTAAGGATACAAAAGGTCAGTAAAATAATTAAAGATATAAAGAGCCATAAATTATTTTCAATATTTAGAACATGCTCCAGGCAAATTCTGTCTTCTTATTACTGAAATATAACTCGAAGCTGTTTATAAAATGTCCAACAGATCCAAAAGCTTGCTCTCAATAACTGAAAATTAATGATGAGCTACAACCACAAACTAGCAAATGAATGCCTACCAAAAGAGCTTGGTTTTACAAAACTGTCTAAGATAAGAAAATTATGGAAATAGTTCTGTTCCTATGGATAAGCTTGGACAGAATTATGTGTTTGTTAACAAATAAGTTAGGGCACCGGATTTAATTTTTATGAATAAAATTCATCAACAGAAGTAAGCAAGGAATGTCTTAATGTGGTAAATACTTGACACACCTTTTCACTTGGCATATCCCACAATTATTAGGCCTCTTGGTGGGATTTAAGACCCATAGATAGAGCTGCTCGTTGCCCCCTTTTTACTTCCATCAAAGCCCAATACACATTCCCTTGGGTTCATATGCGACAAAACAAGATGTACATCATGGGATTCCCTTGAGCTGGGTGAAAAATTTCTATTGTTGAAAACCATTAAATTTCTATCTACTTGATGCATTGGCTATTTGACGCAACACATAAGTGGAATTGGGGTTTGATGGTGGGAAAACGGTGGATTTTGGAAAGAACAAAATTTAAAAAATTGAAAATTTGGAATAAAAATAGAAATGGTAAAGGTTAATTTGGGCCTCGTCACCCGGGTGATCTCTCACCTACTCTCGACGAATCTATAAGGAGAGATTTAAAGATTGATTTAGAAATTCACCCAGGTGATCTCTCACTCTCAACGAATTCATAATGAAATATTTCATTTTGTTTAGCAAATCACCATGCCAAAACAAAAAAGATTTTAATTCTAAACATATTCATTCTATATTTTCAAGAGCCATACATGATTATTTATAAAAGAAACTACGTGCACACCACTTGCAAGTAAACCCAAATCTAATAACAATAAAACTCAAATTAAATCTAGTTAGGTCTAAACAGATCTCATAAAATTCTAAATCTTATCAAATCAAATTAAATCTTATAGAATCTCTCCAACTTGGGTCTTTACTGTCCTATCAATTCTCTTCCGTTTCAAAGCATTCATTTTTTAAGAATGCAACGATAAGAAAAAAAAAATATCCGGATTCAGCTGATCAACATCCTCGCATGAAGCTTTTTAATCGAAATATGGTGGTAGATTAACTGGCACCTATTTGGGTTGTGGTTGATTTTGATTAGTGATACTCAGAAGTCGATAATGATGAGGAGGCAAGATCATGGACTTGGATAATGTCAATTGACGATTCTTTGTTAGAAGAAGATGATTTGAGGTTGTTGATGTTTGATGATATTGCTCGAACCTGATACTTTTGGATCTGGCTAGATTGAATAACTTGGGTTTTTCTCCTTTTTTTCTTTTTTTCTTTTTTCTTTTTTCTTTTCTGATTTTTTTTTGTTTTCTCTTCACTTGTTTTCTTCTCTTATTCTTTCTCATGTTTTCTGAATTTTTCTCAAAAATTAAAAACTAAAAATAAAATTAAAAAAAGAAGATAGAAGACAAAAGATGGAAAAGATCAATCATGAGCTCTGATACCATGATACCACAATTTGGCGCAACACAAAAGCAGAATTAGGGCTTGATGGTGGGAAAATGGGGGATTTGGGAAGAACAAAAATAATTTTTTTTTTTGTGGAAGTGTAGAATAAAAGTAGAAATGATAAAGATTAATTTGGGCCTTGACATGCATGTGATCTCTCATCCACTCAACGAATTCACGAGGAGAGATTTAAAAATTGATTTCGGAATACATCTAGGTGATCTCTCACCCACTCTCAACAAATGCACGATGAAAAATTTCATATTATTTTGCAAATCACCATTGCCAAAAAAAAAAAAAATTTATTCTTAACATTTTCATTATATATCTTCAAGAGTCATACAAGATAATTTATAAAAGAAATTACGTGCACAACACGTGCAAATAAACCAAAATCTGATAACAATAAAATTCTAATCAAATCTAATTAGATCTGAACAAATTTTATAAATTTCTAAATCAAATCAAATCTTATAGAATCTCTCAAATCTGGGCCTTTATTATCTCTATCACTAGTCTAGTGGACACCTCATTTTTAGGTTTGGTGTACTTATGGGGATGGAGACCTACATAGCAGGTCTGATGGAAGTAAATAATGGGGTGTGGGGGAGTTTTTTGTGCCCCACAAGATAACATATAATGAGCTACGCGCTTCGTATGCATTTTTGTTTTTTTTTTAATACTTTGTCACATAAACTGAATACAATCAAATAAAATCGCAAGCAAAAATTATTTTTCGAGGCAATACAATCAATATTAAGTGGCACACACAAGTCAATAACTAAAAAATGTAAAAAATCTTAACTAGTTGAATGATATATTCGTACATACAAAGTACAATTGAAATAGTAGATAACTAGAAATATTCATTTCCATGCAGTGAAAATTATTGAAAACTTCATGAAAGCATCAAAGATATAATATAACTACGGGTAACGGTAACTAGAGTCAAAATGGCACTTGTTAATAGCTAGTGTACACAAAGTCTAATAAAATATTGCATTGTAGTAGCCAGGATAGGAATGAGTGGAGAAGGATCATCCATGTGATCGATTCTGTGCGATTCTCTTTTCGTTCATTTACCTACCCTAAGTACATATGATAAAAGGCTTAGTTGCTGTTGTTGTTGTATCGTAAGCTACAGGACGTTGGCTCTATGATTGAGCAAAGTTGGGTTAAAACCGAAATAACCGACTAAAACTGACTCGAATAAGCAAAATTGAATCAAAGTAAAATAGTTCAATCGGTTTTCGATTTTGGACTTTGAAACTGAAAGCCTTATGTATTTGGCAACTGCATTTGCTTGTTTGACCTGTTTTTTAATCCTCCCAATTGAGTATTCTGGTCAGTGCTACTGAGCACTTCCCAGGTATACAAGGAATTATCCTTCACTCATGTATACAACTCTTTCTGGTGGCGCAGTTGCTTGATCCTAGCCTTCTGAATGATGATATTTCCCTGACTATGAAAGCTTTTGAATTGGAATTCAAAAACACAGTTAGGGTAACCGCAACTAATAATAGGCCGAGTTCTCATTTGCTGTTAGAGATTCAGTATCTCTTGCGAAGAGAGAACAAACCAAATTATTTAAAAATTATATATGTATGTATATATGTATGTATATATATGTATGTATATGTATGTGTATGAGTGTCTACGTATGTATATATTATAATGATAAAATGCAACACCAATTAGATACATTGAAGAGTTATGCTTGCTAAAATAATTAAAATTATAATTTTAAAATAATTTTTATTCTAAAAGTTGGAACTGAATAACCGAACTGAATCAAACCAAATCGAATCGAATTAGTTCAGTTCGGTGTTGATTTCCATTCCTAATTGGTTCTATTTGGTTTTGCGAAAATTGGCAAAAACTAACTTAAACTGGCTGATGCTCACCCTTAGTTGGTCCTTCGTTTGAGAGAGTGAAAGAAATGAGAGGAAACTATGAAGGAAAGTAAATTCTATTGTTTGGGGTAGGGAGAAAAATCAAAGGGAAAAAATTTGGAGAAAAGTAAGAGAAAATAAGCCTTAAATTTACTCTCTTTTCTCCCTCAGCATAGAAAAAACATTTGTGAAAATGTGATCTGATGTTGCTACCACATGGAATCATGGTATAAGAGTGTAGGAAATCTGGAGCAAATGTTTTTCTTTGAAAATTTTAACTTATTTTTTATTTTTCTTCTTAAATTCTGGTTTTAGTTACCGTCTACATATTATGTCTTTGTTATGCTAATTCTAGTACTTCTCTCCTCATTGGCTAGTTTTTTTATCATCATCGGCTAGTTTTTTATCATCAACCGACAACATGCACCGTGCACCATGATATTTCTTCCTGAATATGCTTATGTAAGCCGATCTTTAGCGTAGATCTGCAGTGATAGGAAATTGTTTCGCCTCGCCTCCCATTATTCTTTTCATAGTAACTGCTTCATTATACTTTCCTTAATCACATCAACATATCTACCGAACACTTTTTCTTTTCTAAAACGATTATCATCCTAGGACCCTATCTTAATTTATTCGTGAATTAGTGAAAATCCACCACGTTATTTAAAACAATGTAAAGTTAACAATAATAAATGGGAAACTTTTTTTTTGGAATATAACAAAAATCTAAATAAGTTTTCTTGAATTTGTTGCAACACAGTCAGGCAAAATCATCATAGCAAGGGATGTGGGAAAACTTGCATATGCTATTGCCCTCGCTAATGTTTCTCAACTGCTTTCCCATTAGACAATCATCTCAGAATGCTCCGTGTTCGAGAGCACTGGGAACTTATCGACCTTCATACGCCACAATTTTGGCCACTGTCAGCTACCTCCATTAAGTGACCTTGGACTTTTTGTTGTTGTTGAAATTGAGAGCAGTAGAGGAAGGATGGTGCTAGGGCTGGGGCCATTGTTGAAAATAACGCGTTATGAAACCCGTTATTTGCGTTACGTAACCTAACGGAATCCCAACGCTACGTAACAACTGGAAATAACTCAGTGCACCGTAACAGTACGTTTTTTACGTTATTTTACGTTATATTACATAACGTTACGTTAAATTACGTTATGCTACGTTATTTACAATTATTTTTTTTAGTAATTCATATATTGTTGTTGATTATTATTTTGATTATTAGCGAATTGCTGTAATTTTCTTAATTAATTGTTGGCTTGTTTGATTGCTTTTGGAATTTCTAACTTGATAATTTAAGTTTGTTTCTTTATTCACTTGTATTTCTCATCCGGTTGCTAAAATATTTTACTTGTTGATTTTATTGAATTTTTAATTGAACTGAAATCAACAATTATAAATAAGATAAATTGAACATTACAAAATATAAATTACAACAATGATAATAATTGGAATCGAAATAAAAAATTGGAATCTTGCTTTTTTTTATTTAAATGATGATTGGAATTACAGTTGCAGACTTAATATAATTTATGAAGATATATGAAAATTATTGTAAAACTTAATATAACATTTGAATAGATTATGTATTACAAAATAATTTTATATATTTTTAGATATTTTAAATTTATTTTTCAATTTATTAAAATTATTTTATATGATTTTATATTTATTTTTATTAAATAAATAAAAATTTGCATAACCTACGTTATGCGTTACGCTATTTGCGACATAACCTAACAAAGGCAAAACGTTACGTTACCGTTCTCGCTATTTTAAACATTGGCTGGGGCCTTAGCTAATTGAAAAGGTCCCAGATCGGGTTATGATGATTAAAAAGTTAAAAGAAAAGCATTTCTGCACTATATAATATGGTACCATTTGTTATTCGAAAATAGCATACTGGGACACATTGTATATATGGATGGTAATGGATGTGTCCATGGGTCAATATTTAGCCCGTCCTATACAAAATTTTAAATTAAAAATAAAAAATTTATTTTTCTAATTCAAAATTTTGTATAGGAAGGGCCAAAAATTGGACCATGGAGATTGTATATGTGCTATGACCGAGTGTGATGGCAAATTGCTGGACTAGGCTATATGGGTGGCATGGCACACTATTTTCTACATTTCAGCTGCTAAAGGGAAAAAAAAATATGGAAAGAGGAAAAGAAGTCATGCATACATCCCAACCAAACCATGAATGGGCACTTGCGAGCGAAACAAAAGAAATGAAAGAAGGAAAGAAAAATAAATTCCAGGTTGCTAGCCATCATTTCTTGGCCATTTATATAGGTTGACTGCTGTTGTGGTTTTCCTTTTCCCCGTTGAATTGTGTTACAAGGTGAACAAAAAGCGTTGCATGGACATAGAGATATAAAAGATTTACTCTCCGGTTTCAAGACCATGGAAACAAATAAATTCTCTCATGTATAATGTCAAACTCTTTGTACCAAAACCTACAGTTGTTTGATTAAATCTTTATATGGAGGCATTGATAAATCATGGCGCACAAACATCTAGTTGCAATTGTCTTCTTGCCTTCCTATGGATTCTAGTTTTTATATGGATTATCCAATCTTAAAGAGAATAAATAAGCAAACATGGAGAGAATAACATATGAACTATTCAACTTCAACAATCGTTCATGCTT
This sequence comes from Dracaena cambodiana, assembly GCA_036321105.1. Classification (NCBI taxonomy): domain Eukaryota; kingdom Viridiplantae; phylum Streptophyta; class Magnoliopsida; order Asparagales; family Asparagaceae; genus Dracaena; species Dracaena cambodiana. The sequence continues at coordinate 28,110,196 of JAYEPQ010000001.1, forward strand.
GCTTTGTCTATACTTGACGTTTTTATGACTGATCAATTCTTTCATGTTTTCTTGGTAGGACTTGGAGCAACTTCTGAATTACATTGGCGCTGAAAGTTTGGGACCTAGACATGTGTTAGCAAATCTTAAGGAACTTGTTAGAATCATTCAGTCACCAGAGTATATTGACGATTAAATGATTGTTCATATTAGTCTTAAAAGATGAAAATTTTCTCCCTTTAAAACACCTTTTTTTCTCCTGTTCTCTCCCATTTTTCCATTGGCTGTTCTGATGGTATGGTGCATATTTTTTGTGAAGCACCAGTTGTGAAAAGCGTTTTATGTAATCAAACGTCAATTGTTGTTATAATTACTGCTTTTAGAAGCCTTCAGCTAATGTAACCTTTCTGCAACTTTAAAAGTTAGACGGCCTAATGACTGCTCGTTCAGATTGGAGCTCAAAGCTATTTAGCTACAGTCATAAGATGCAGTATTCAGTTTTATCC